>CM062818.1:782292208-782474708 GCA_031772625.1 Pinus tabuliformis
ATGATACATTTGTCGATGCGTTTTGAACCAACAAGTGTGGTTCATCATCAGGACAAGTTGAAGAAACCAGACCATGGCAACAGATTAAATAGAGAGATTGGATCATCCAACAGCTATATTGGACTATGAATGACTATATTTGACTAGGAAATGGCTAAGTTTGACCAAGAAACTGTACTTGGACTGAGGGATAGGGATAGGGAAATTCAAAAGTTAGTTTGGTTAATTTTATTATTCTATATGATTAAATTTAATTATTTATGAGAGTAAACTAATAATAGTTAAATAGAAGAATATAAACTAATATTATTAAATAAATCAATAATGTTTATTAAAGGTTCACTTAATTGGTTAGTTAGAGTAAAAATTATTAGATCCTAATATATTTATATTCAAAGGACCACCGTTCTTTGAATTTTTCTTTATTAAGTTGAAGCCTATTTAATTATTACATTATATTAATAATTAACAAAATTTTAATTTAACTTAATATAATTAAGGAGTATAAAATAATATATTTATTATTAATGTTAAAGTTATATAAATATAAATTAATATTATTAATATTAAAGGAAATAATAAGAAAGATTAGAAAGGAGATTTTTAAATAAAAGTTAACCTACTTTGACTTAATACTAAAAGGAAGGGTCTAACCGATCTGAAATGGGGACCTAAAGGCTTCTTGTCAACTTACAAGAACCTCTCCCATTCCAAAGCTTAAACAATTTCCAAGATCTGTGCTTATGATTGATAATTTGTGGAATTAAAAGAACTCGAAATAGGTGTATGCATGTGTTTGCCTTTAGCTGCTTAATTTCCTTAGGTTTATTTGCTTAAACTGATATACCAAAACACATAACAGTAAATGCAACAAATAAACAAACCATAAAGACAACAAGTTTAATTAGGAGTTCACCCTGATATCTTGGGCTATGTCTCCATGAGCTCTAGTCAACTTGACTAGGCTCTTTGGGATTATGGTAATGCTTCTTTTACAAGTTCTACACTCAACTCCATAGGTTTACCTATGGGCTTAGAATACCATCTTACACCTGGTTGTCCTTACTCTGTAGACAGATCTAGGCTTCTCTGGACTAGACTCCTTCAATTAGTGCTCTGAGCTATCTTTAACTCTAGCTTGCACCAACTCCCTCAGAATTCTGTTAACTATCTCTGGAACTCCTTCTTCTGTCTTCAACACACATCATACATCAACAATAGCTTGATCATTTGATCTCTTTGCTATTCTGCAACTTCACTACAGCATAATGGCTCTTAGAAGTCTTCTTTGAGCTCTATGGCTCTACGGCTTTGCCTCCAACCTCTGGTGGCTTTGCCTCTGTCAAGCACTCTGGCTCTGCAGCTCTGGTGGCTATCCTCTGTCCCCTCAACATCTTTGGGTTCATCGAATTTTATAACACGTTTTGTTATCACAATCGCTTAAAGCGTGGAAATCGATTATCCGTCTCTTCGCCTCCTTTTGTGTTTTACTTTGTGTTTTCATGACACGTTCTGTTCATCATTTCCTTACGGTGGGGAATAATGATGTTTGGATTAGAAATAGTTTCATAATTTAAAAGGAACCGACGGGCGTGGGCAACCTGATATTTTGGCCTTCCTTCTTCCTTAATCCCAGAATAGACACATAATGGAATACATAGGCAAAACTCACAAAAACACGTCATAAACCTTTAAGCCAGAACTCAAATAGAATTCAATCGCATCTATAATCCTCTTGGGTTCATCCTTTCATCACATATCACAACTGACTTTGCGCATTGCCCATGGCTAAACCTGAACAAAACCCAAGTAATGGAATACATGGGAAATACAAAGAAATCCAATGAAAATCTGCAAAGCTGGATTTCAAACGGAATTCAATCGCCCCTTTAATCCTATTGGGTCCATGCATTCATTGCAAATCATATGTTGCATGGCTTCTATGGGGTAAAATGCACGGGATGACAACTACCCTCAAAGACCTTCCCGGGACCTTCGATAGACTGTAAGATTATCTGCAAAAGCTGCCTGTTACACACATGTTCATCTATCAGACATATATTGACAGGGTACGGAAAGAGGATCATCTTTGGTTCCTTCTAGATTCACTTGGGGATCTCTGTGTGGCAAGAAGAACTCCTTCTAAGTCGGCTCCAAGACGATTCCCGCAAAAAGGATAAAGTAAACCAATCACAACATACACTTCTGAAAATTAATGTAAGAATCCGTAACAAACATGTATAACTTATCAACTTAACACAAGAAGCATCAGAATGAACAAATAAACACACAATATCACCGACACTTTGGAGTAGGGAACACAACTGCAGTTCTATATTCAGAATGGAAGTGTGATTACAACAATCCGTTGCATCAACCTTCCTTACCCCTTCTTCCTCTCTCTCTCTCCTTCTTTCAACTAGCTCCTTCAAGAATATGACAGTTCACAACAGCTCTATAGGCTATCCTTCTAAATGCTCTGACCCTTTTGCAATGGCCCTCTCGTTGCCTATGTAGCAATCGAATTAGGGCTGCCAAACTCCACCTATAGTTCATTAGGGAAAAAGCCATGAACCTGCCCTGTTTACAAGCTTTTCCCCATTTTCCTTCATTCTCGGAATAGAATTTCTCCAAATATCTTGATTTTTGGAGTTTCCTTGATTTTCTTGCATAAATATAGGGATTTAATATATATATATATATATATATATATATATAATATATATATATATATATATATATATATATATATGAGCAGATTCGTTGGCAGAACCTCTTGAACATCACTTAAGTTCACTAACGCTCCCCCTGGTCTAAAAACATGAGTTAACAGGGTGACTAATGCTCCTTTATGCTTGGTAACAAGCTTTATAAAGTAGGTTGTCAGTGTATAGAGAGCGTTAGTGTGGATTCTGGCCCTGCAGCTGTGGTCATTGATTCAGTCATCTTGTCTTTCACCTCTGAGTTGATTAGGAGGTCAATTTGTCCTATAACAGATGCCCCCTAAAGTATGAGATCAGAGGTAGAGACGATGGCTGAAATACTTTATGAAAGACATTGTAATTCGCTGTCAAAATCTTTGTATAGAGAGAGAGAGAAGTTTCAAGTGGCAAGGAAAACCTGATACAACAAATATACATATATATAAACTGCTAAAATCATGTCCTCAGTCGGGCATTCCCATGCTCAGTAGCTATGTCAAAGCAACTTTCTCCTTGGAGATATAACAATGCTGGCCACCAATATGGCACAGGGTAGATCCAGTGTCATAATAGATCAGCCTAAAATAGCTGTCTCCAAATAACAATATCACAGCTTGGGAGAGGAAGCAAGGCTAAATGATGCATGCCTCTACCCAAGGTCTTGATTCCCACTTCATCGAACATCATAGATCAGTACATGTGATAAAATGAGTTGATGTCGAACATGCACGAAATCATTTTATTACCATCCAATAATGGAGACTGTTAACAGATGTGAGGAAGGCCACCGATAAAGGTGATGGTCTCCAAGATGCACAGTGCAAATTAATAAGTGTGAAATATTTTTTGTCGTTGAACACTCTTAGAATCGCTTAACTAGGAGCCAATAATGAAAACCCATGATCAAGTACAAGGTAACCTGCCACTAATGTTTGCAAGCACCAAGGCACTGAATGTGTTTCTGGGTTATCTTCCTAGATAGAGTGTTGAAGTCGATAGGAAGGAACCTGTCGAAAGGTAGGCAATGACGTGTCCTAGATCAGTCGAGACGAAACTGGACAAGGATGATTTTGTTTTTTGAAGAATATTTTGAGCTTTTGGGTCTAAACAACAGAGCACATGATGAAAGGATATGTAGGATCGGTTGATAGAGGAAACAAATAGGGACCCTTGAACAATAGAAGGCATGACAATGGTTTTAACCAGACAGCTCTAGACTCATGAACACTACAAAGTGTTTAAGATACGGAGATGCAGTTACATCAGGGTATATAGGCTAAAAACTCATAGGTTGGTAGGGTTCATACTGAGAGGCTATCAAAATGAAGGTTTATCTGAGGGAGCTCCATGTTCAAGGGAACGAATGCTGTCAAACCACACTTTCAAATATAAGATATAGTTGTATTGTCCACTTTCCCTGTTTGATTTTTTAATGAGTCCAGACAGGTAAACTCATCGATCTTTTCATGTTTAAAGAGTCTGAAAAGGATCGCAAAAAGAACGACTCTTTTCCCTATCTAGTTAATTTAATGAGTCCAGACAGGTAAACTCGTCAATTTTTTCATCTTTTAAGAGTCTGAAAAGTATTGTAAAAATAACGACTCTATATCTTGTCTGTGTATTTAAAGAGTCCAGACTAGAAAACTCGGTGGTATTTTCATCTTTAGAGAGTCTGAAAAGATCGTAAAGAGAGACTCCATGGTGGTCCCTTTGTCATAGTTGTTAACCGGGTGCGACGAAAGGTTAATAGTATACCTGGATCGGTTACTTTTCTGTATTAATCTATTGAACCTGGATAAAGAGAAACCTTTTTCCAATAGATGTCAACCTCATTTTGTTAAGAGTATGAGGCAACAGACTAAACTCGTGTTTTGTCATGACACTTTAACGAGCTCAGTAACAAAAACTCAAGATTTTTCACTTTTTAACGAGCAAGAAAAAGTACCTGAAAGAATGCTCAAGTCATCTTTAGCATGTTTAACGAGCAGAAAGACATAGCTCAGGATTTTTTCAGTTTAAAGAGCGAGAAAAAGGTGCCTAAAAAGTATGCTCCATTGGTCTTTTTCAGTTTATGAGCTGGAACAAGATCAAAAAAGAGGTGCTCAGAGCATCGTTTGCATATATTTAACGAGTGCAAATGATGTAAAAATCGGGGATGTTTATATTGTTTGAAGAGCGATAAAATATCCCTAAAAGGGCTTTACTGATTGTGGTATAAATGTTTAACGAGCCCCACTACAAAAACTTGGAGATGTTTATATTTTTTAAAGAGCGATAAAATGTCTCAAAAAGTGCTCTATCTATCGTTGCATAGATTTAACGAGCGCAATGACAAAAACTCGGGGATGTTTGTATTTTTTAAAGAGCAATAAAATATCCCTAACAGTGCTCTATAAAGAATTGCATGCAGCTTTTACTGCTTTTCATTCCTGAAAGTACTTTCATCAAAAGCATAAAAAAGCAGCAATTTCTATTATCTGGGTTCATGCATGATAAAAAATCATGTAGAATGGACTACTTCCTCTTTAATGATTTTCAAAAAATCATATCTCTCAAAGTTATATAAGGAGATGCTTTGAGCTTTCACATGCATCATTTTCACTATTTTGAAGTTTGTGAGAGCTGGTTGGAGCTGAAGAGGAGCAGATTTTCTGCGGACCATTGCAGGAGATTCGGGCAACCATTTGACGTGCCATTAGTCCCAGGTGATAGCTAAAACCTTGCTCTATGCTTTATTAAACCTTTTTTAACAGTTTCATGGGTGGAAATTTGCATATCTGAGGTTCCCTAGAGCCATTTTTGTGCAGTAGTAACGCCCTCTAGATGGCCAGTAGAGTGCGTTAAACGCTATGTACAAGCCACTAGGGGGCATTAAGCCTCCTTGTGTAGCACTGGGAGGGGCGTTAAGGCTGTAGGGCGCATTTGAAACCCTCATGCATGGATTCCTTAACTGATTTTGTCCCATTTTAACTGTTTTTAGGGTTATTTTGTGTAGGTTTCAAGCTAAAATGACTCACCTATGGAGAGAACGGGCCCATGACAATGAGGAATTGTTGATGCTAAATGATCCAGCTTGCATACTTGCATTGCGCTGCTATGGTTTGTTGAAGTATGCAAGGCTAGAGCTGATGAAAGGATAGGAGGATTTACTAAGTTGGATCATACAGCATTGGGATGAACACGAGCAAGTGTTCAGGGTTGGAGACCAGGAGCTAGCGATTGACCGGGATGACATTTACTTATTGACTATTTTTTCATACCGTGGGGCACAAGAAAACCTCACCAGTGGCAGGGCAGATCCACGATCTACTTCAGAGCTGGTACAGATCTACTGCATCCCCAAGAGTGGACTAGTCAGCAACAGAGTCCCGATAGAGAGGATTTGATCTCGGTCTATCAGGGCAGTTTTATGGTTGATTGTGCGATTGACGGGGTCAAAAAGTCCCCATGTAGTGACAAAGGCCCAACTATTTCTTGCCATTGACTGTGTACAACCCCAGATGTTCAATTGGTGTGAAGCAGTGCTTCACTAGTTGAAGGGAGAATTGACAACATGCAAGACCTGTACCCAACACAGTTTTGGGTACGGTACTATCATAGTTTCTTTTTTCCTTGAGAGGGTACCTGTCATGTGCCCACAGGTGAGCTTAGGTCCCTTTGATCCGAGGGAGCCAAGGCAGGGTCACTGGACATCACTTGATCCTCACACAAGAGGAGGACCACTCTGACACTTCTTTGACGAAGACTTCTTCCAGTGGCTTCGCAACTAGATTTTGATTGTTGATGACTATGCCTATGAAGGCATGGACTTTACCAACGACCCAGACTTGATGCTACCGCCCGAGACCAACTAGGGCCATCAAGGTGAGAATAATTTTGATAGTATTTAAGTATTGTTGTACTTGTGAATGTATATGTAATGCTTTTTAATGATGAGAGAAGAACTCACACGAAACTTTTATGCTCAACACAGATGTGGCGCCAGTACGACGTGTAGGTGAACCTCGGTATGTGTGACGAAACAGCCAACTACATGCTGGAGGGGGTGATGCCGACAGCCTCTGTGAGTTTCTGAGGAACCTAGAGGGTTTGACTATGGGTGTCCCCCCTTCCTATGAGAGAGATTCCTGCTCATATGCAGCGACACACCGTTGGTGTACCTGAGCGGTTTCTGGTTCCTCTTCGGAGGGTAGCTAGAGTTGTTTTAGCTTTCTTGGAGCAATAGGCTCATTTTAGCAGGTGTTCTAGCGTAGCCATATGAGTCTTTTAGCTGGGCTTTGAGACATTTTGTACTTAAATCATCCATGTTTTGGAATATTTTGATGTAAAAATCTGGATTTCGATCTATATATATGTACAGATATTTTTGGTATTTTGGTGGTGTAAATGTGTTTTAACATGTTTTTTGTGACAAATTTTTAACTTTAGTAAATGTTTTACTTCTCATGAATGTTGTTGTAACAAATGAGACAAATGCCAATCTAATACATAGTTAGCTAACGAATTAGCAACTGTATTTAATTCTCGAGGAATATGTTCATATGTGAGTATTTCAAATTGACATTCCAAGAGTTGCACCCTTAGATAGTTACGTAACAAGGCTGGATTATGGATGTGATAATGGTTTGTCAATTGCATAACGACTAGCTGGGAGTCTAACCTGACCACCAGATTGGAGATGCCCCTTCCGTGAGAAGCGAAATGATGGACATGTACTTGGCAATATTGTTGGTTATAGTACCAAGAAAGACTCCCCTGGAGAAAAATAGTTATGACTCGGGTGTATAGATGACCCAAGCAACTGATGCAATGTGCTGTGTGTGATGACTGGCACCATCCGCATATCCTACGTATGCTAAGGGCGACGACGACATCTGCATTGCGAGAAGAATGCATGAGAAAAGTACGCCACTAAATAACAAAATAATCCAATCACATCAAAAAAGGTAAGCAAAACTTATGAATATATAAAATTACAAAGCACATGCCCAACACGACATTGGGCATAATACTTTTTCAGATAGAGCCCGTATGTGGGCTCCTTAAGTGGGATTCTGTCCCAGTTCTGCATTTCATATGCCCCCGAGGGGAGGACTTTCATTATGACATAGGGACCTAGCCAAATGGGTCGAAGCATGCATGCCTCCAAGAGATTATCTTTTGGATGATATAGCGATATGAAATCGCCCTCTTCGAAAGAAAAAAATCGAACCTCTTTTGCAAATTGGGTTTGTACCTGCTCTTTGTGAGCTGTGAGTGCCAAATCGGCATCTCGACGAGTTTTATCCAGTTTTTTGAGGTATAGTAGGCGTTCTTCTTCGTCCGTGGGGCTGGGCATGGGTTCAACGGCTATTTCGAGGGAAGGAATTGGCCACCCATTTCGTTTTGCCTTGTCGTAAAGTTGGATCTCATGCGCGACAAACAACGGATTAAATTTGGGCATTTCCCCATGAGACCAAACAAATTCATCATGGAATTCCTCATGTAGGCAAGTGGAGCTTGCAATTTCCTTGGGACTTCAATCTGCTCACATCTGGGTGCCTTCCATGATGTCAGTCGTGACATAAATATCTACGGGCAATGACCTGGAAGTGTTGTCCATATTTTCTTCCACTCCAAAAGTTTGGATGCTTGTATAGGTTGGGGAAATGATTTCTTTTATTTCAGAGGACAGGACTTGAAGAGGCATCACGTCCGAATCAGATGTCGGACCCCAGTGATGCCAATCCTCCCAATATTGCTCTCCCAAACTCATGATTTCATGAACGACCTCATCCGTAGATGGGAGTTGATCACATGGATCTAAAGGAGGAGCAGTTATGGGAAATTGGGTGGTACCGTCAGCGATAGCCAACATGACCGGAGATGTGGATGTGGATTGAATGCCTTGGTAAGCTGATTTAGCTAGTGACAACGGCATATAGTCTCTGAATGTGTCGAGGTCTGAAGGCACTGTTAGGATCCAGGGATCGGTTAGTTCATGAGGAATTGATGAAAGCATGTTGAGCGATTGAGGAACCTACGGTGATGGAAGAGGAAAAAAACCCATCAGGGAGGAAGCCTTCAATAGACCGGTACCTATGCTGACAAAACTGTCAGCTACACCTCCTACTAGGGGTACAGAGCCGCTAGGTAATGGGGAATAATCAAGGGTGCAGAAAGACAACTGATCCACAGTAATGATCTTTCCATCCAATAGAAACTGGATGATACGAAAGATAGTGGATATGAAGGCCATCATGGCATATGTCCAACTGTGACCCAACAACAGATTATAGTTGAGTTCCTTGTTCACAACTTCTACATCCACCATTATTGTTTTCCCAGCCAAAGTGATGGGAAAAATGGCTAAGTATATTTTTGGGACAAAGGTGTGGTCTTCGAAAGCTTTAAGGGATTTCGACGGTAAGGAGAGGGTTGGGGAACCCAAGGCGAGCCAACATGAAGTCGACATGATGCAAGTTGAAGCACCTTCATCGATGACAGTTCGGTGTATACCTTTACCTTTCGAAGTGATATGCAGCTGAAATGCAAGCTGGTGGGAAAGGGGAGGTATATACTTGTCCATGTCAAAAATAAAAAGCATGGAATCCGTAGGGTCAATACCCCCGATAGCAGAAAGAAAAGCTTTCCTTGGGCTGGGGCATGTTTGTAATACTTCGAGCGCCGACATAGCTGACGGCGCTTGCGCCAAATCCTCTACGATGTTGTAGTGTTGGACGGCACATGCAGATGTGTTGTGCATTGTGTGTCAAAGTGCCTCCTTGGGGGGTCAAATTACAAAGTCCTCAACCAGCCTTTCGATATGCAAATCATTGGGCGGTGATGGGTTTTGACTTGCAGATGGTTCTGCTGCTGGAGCAACAGGAGCTCCATAAGATTTGGCTCTTGTGGCTAGTTCTACCATTTCAAATGTGTAAACGATAGAACTTGCTTCAGTAGCTGAAGTTTGTTGCGAACCGTTGCTGCCCCCTGATGTGGGTTGCTGTTGGTTGGCAATGAGATTTTGCTACTATTGATTAGGAAAAGGATTTATAAGGACAACAGGTGCCTTACTAGAATATTTCTTGGTAAGGTAATTCTTACATTCTTGAAGACACGGACAACGCTAGGTTACGTGATCTTCAAGATAGAGTTTGCATGAATAGCTGGTGCCTTTATCCTTTTCTGTATTAGTAGGCGCAATGGCCTTTTGTTTCGGGTTGGGTTGCTTAGATGACTGCTCCTCAGAAGGAGCGATCTTGTTCTTGTTCTTCTTGTTCTTGCTACCGGATTTCTGTGTAGATTGCACAGAGTTAATCATAGCGGCAGGAAGAGCAGTCGCTTTGGTAGAGGGTTCCACTGCTAGCTTGGCAATGGAACCACTGAGTTGTTTTACAGCGACCGCGGAGGTTGCGCCGACGATCCCGTCGACATGCGCTCTAGGGTGCTGAGTGGTGGGAGGATTGGGGTTATTGGGAACATAGGGGATAATGTCGTAAAGAGTGCCAGACTGTGAATAAATCAAATCTAAGTGTTGGGCATGACGTATGGATTGGTCCTCTATGACCGCACCACCTAGAGCAACATCTCTAGCGATTTGTGGGAGTAGCGACTTACAAAACGAGTCCGTTAAGAGAAAATTAGGGATGGTAGCTTTGACTAACCTCTTCCTACGTCTCCATTCATGGATATGATTGGAGATGTGGGTGGTGGTATCTTGATGAAATGAAGTAAGGAGCTCCATCCCTATCTCATAATGGATAGGTAACTGAAAGTTATTTAGGAACTCCATCGCTAAAGCGTCAAAGGTATTCATTGATGCGTGTGGTAACTCAATATACCACTTTGCAGCATTGCGAGTGAGGGTGCAGGTGAAAATGCATAACTGGACACTGTCATCCACCATAGAGTTAGAAACACACTAGAGATGGTAGGTGGTGACATGAGTGCCCGGATCCTCCCCTTATTTTCCATCGAGCTTAGGAATGTCCGTCGGTAATTTATGCAGGATTGGCGGCCATTGTAAGTTGTGGTAGATGGGCTCGTTTGTTAACTTGTATAAGTTTGGAATACCCAATGTTACCAAGAAAGGAAAATTTTTGGGTGCCCCCCCACTCGGACCATGGTGATGACGGATGACCTGAGGAGCTTTGTGCTCCTCCCATCATTTAGTTCCCCATGGTGTACATGGACTACGTGGTGTAGTAGTTGCTTTGTGGTATGGTGTTGTAGAGTGGATTTCCATGAGGATTTTGATACTAGGGTATGAAGTTTCCCCCATTATAAGCGATGCCCCCTTTACTCAGCTGAGCTTGTGAGTAGGGTGCCCCCATGGATTATGTGGGAATCCCTTGTGGATTTCCAACCGACACATAACTAACCATATGGCTTTGATTGACAGAGGGAACACTCATGTCAATCAGCAACTGTCCATGCATGCCTGAGAATGACAGGGGAACTATGACATTCCCCGCCATCATGTGCATATTGGGAACCACCCCAGATATCTGAATCTCGGGGTTGGAACTATACATTGGTTTCCGACCTTGTTGTTGGTAAACTGGAACCATGCCCATAGTGCTGCATTGAGTGTTATATGGAACACTATATGTGGCACTAGTCGAAGGTATGCTTTGTGGCACCATAGGAGTGGAACCTGGCATTTGCTGGGTTCCACTTATAGAGGGTGTTACGTGAGTTGCAGTACCTAGGACGAACGGGATTGCGGGATTCCACATTACCGGTGTTGTGATGACCGTCGACTAGGGAAGTGGTAGAGGACCAACAATGTCTCTATAATTCCACAACCCTTGAGGCGTCGACTAGATAGATGGGAGAGTTCCTCCTACTGAAGAAGGAAGTATAGGCACCATGGAGTAATGATAGGTTTGATAGATCTGTAAGCAGAGTGTTAAAATTAGGAAGAAATCCTTTAGCAAACTAGAATCGTTGGTTGTCTAGACAGATCCCGAGTGTGATTTAGGAGACTGATTCCTCGAGATGAGGAATCTGAGTCAGTGGAACTCGGTGGATCCTCCACAATGAGTGGAGGTAGTCCTAACAATCGTCCGGATTGATGATGAGGGATGGATGTAACCATAGTGACTGCTAAGTTTTATCAGATAAATTTTAATGTGATATTCTTTAAAGTCTCGAAAACGATAGCACTCAGGTACCTAAAAAGAAAAAATACACTAAATATGTCAATCAGCAAACAGAGGGAAATTACCTCGTCTGATAAACACCAATTACTGGAGATGAAACCTAGTCTCTCAATGAGTAACAAAGAAGGATGGCCAAATGTACGGTTACGATTACTTTTGAGCTTCGTCTGAACCTCAAATTGAGGGGCCAAGTACTCTCGTGAAGATGAGCACCCTCCCAAAAACTGAAGACAAAGTAGATCCATCCGTTTGAGGTACCAGGACAGCCCGTCCCAGTCACCTTAGGTAAGTACCTAGAAGTTTTGGCCACTAGAGATACCTCAAATCACAGACATTACCAGGGGGGACATAGTCGTAGATAGCACGCTGTGTGGGCAGGATACTTGAGTCCCCGACTCAGTTTCGAAATCCCCGAAGGGACCCTCAATACACAGAATGCCCAAAGGAGTTGTAAGAGAAGGCGGGCTACCTTCAATTATAGTCTGATGTTGTCTTGTATTTTGCTCCGTTGTTAGTGGAGTGGTCTTGGTAATATGAGTGCAGAAGGATTTTTCACTCGTTAATGACACTAGTTTTGATTTTCAACCTTGGGTAGTTGACTCACATGCTTATCCCATTGTCCTAATCTAGCTAATGTTGGTTTGCTAAAAAAAGAGTAACTGATTGATTTTAATGTAAATTTTAGTGTACTTTCTTATTTGTCTTCAGTAGGGGTGTTGACGTATGAATATGATGAGAATCTCGACTCAATAAGCCATGCAGAACAATGCTTAGAAAAAAATAAAAATCAATTTCTTATGCAAACAAGTCTTATTATACACATGTATCATTTCACATATTCATGGATTCGTCAATGCATCTAAAGCCATTCAACACTTTGCATAACCGAAAGTTTCTTTCCTCAATATTCCCTAACAAATACTAAACTAAAACAAAGCAACCTACAACTATTTCAATAGAAGGAGATATACAGTTTATTAACTTTTCTTTCGACAAAAATTTCTTTTACAAGAGAAAAACTAAAACATTTTCTTAAAAATAAATTTTTAAGAAACAAAATTTGTTAACATGATACTGTTGCAGATCTTACTTTAGCCCCTGAGACAAGTTCCCCCCCTTTTGGTCCACAAAATCTATTGAAAAACATGGAAATGGCAGACTAATGCTCTGTCTGTGTGTAAACAGAGAATTAGTTTGGCCACTAACGCTCCCTGTGCACAGTCAAGGAGCTTTATGAAGCTCTCTGTAGACCAGCAACCTGTGTTAGTGAGGGAAATAGATCAAAAGGAGGGATTTTGGGATCAGTTTCTGAGGAGAATGCAACTTTTCAGGATGCAACAAGGTAGATGGTGGATCAGAAAAGGATTTGAAGAAACTGGAAGCTCATAGAAGAAAGGGAAGACCTGAGAGGAGTCTGGGTAACCGGGAACTAGATGTATAGTCCCCAGTGGAGTCACCAATTCTGCTATGGGGTAAAATGCACGGGATGAAAGCTACCCTCAAAGCCCTTCCCAGGACCTTCAATAGACTATAAGATTATCTGCAAAAGCTACCTATTACATACATGTTCATCTATCATACATATATTGACAGGGTAGGGAAAGAGGATCACCTTTGGTTCCTTCTAGATTCGCTTGGGGATCTCCGTGCGGTAATAAGAACTCCTTCTAAGCCGGCTTCAAGATGATTCCTACACAAAGGAAAAAGCAAACCAATCAAAGCATACACTTCTAAAAATTAATGTAAGAATCCATAACAAACATGTATAAATGTATAACTTATCTACTCAATGCAACAAGGATCAGAATGAACAAATAAATGCACAATATCACCGAATCTTTGGAGTAGGGAACACAACTGCAGTTCTATATTCAGAATGGAAGAGTGATTACAACAATCCATTGCATCAACCTTCCTTACCCCTTCTTCCTCTCTCTCTCTCTCTCCTTCTTTCAGCTAGCTCATTCAAAAGAATATGACAATTCACAATAGCTCTATGGGTTATCCTTCTAAATGCTCTAACCCTTTTGCAATGGCCCTCTCGTTGCTTATGTAGCAATCGAATTAGGGCTACCAAACTCCACCTATAGTTCATTATGGCAAAAACGTTGAACCTGGCCTGTTTACAAGCTTTTTCCCATTTTCCTTCATTCTCGGAATAAAATTTCTCCAAATATCTTGATTTTTGGAGTTTCCTTTCTTTTCTTGCATAAATATAGGGATTTAATATCTAGATATTTATGAGCAAATTCGTTGGTAGAACCTCCTGAACATCACTGAAGTTCACTAACGCTCCCCCTGGTCTAACAACATGAGTTAGCAAGGTGACTAATGCTCCTTTATGCCTGGTAACAAGCTTTATAAAGCAGGTTGTCAGTGTATAGAGAGCGTTACTATGGATTCTGGGCATGCAACTGTGGTCATTGATTCAGGCATCTTTTCTTTCACTTCTGAGTTGATTAGGAGGTCAATTTGTCCTATATCAATGGTCCAATGCTCCCCTTTGCATTTCTGCGATACGATCTCCGATCTCTGATCACTCTGATTGGCGCTATCAACCCATCACTATATTGTTGTTTCAGCTGCTTACTAGACCTCAAAGTAATCTCGACTACCTAAACCACAAGTAGTTTCATAACAAGAATACGAGGACCTGAAAGTGTACCTTTGACATAAAGAACGTTGGCGGTCACTGCTTGCATGGTCCGCAGCCCTTAAGCTTTCTCAATCAGTGATCTCCAATCAGATTCTGACCATTGATTCCTTTTGTGATCTGATAGGTCTAATTGGTCATCGCAATCGGCCTATTGCATATCACAATGCCCTTGACCTTTGGTTAAAACATCGTGACTTAATATTGTCCATTGATTTAGCATTTAATCCAACAATTCACACTAAACCTAAAACAACAAGCAGTCTGCTCAATCTCCACCATTGATTTGCGATCTCTAATCCGACGGCTGACAGTCTTTTCGGGTGGCCCACTTGCGCAGAGATTACCCACCTGAAAAAGCAATTTTCTCTCTCCTGAGGCCTGCTATGCGTCGGCGAGTGTATGGAATCAGGTTCAACCCTTCCAATACCATTTACCACTTGGAGTTTGCTTGAAATACTGTTTACCGCCTTCCTTCCAAAACTCAAAAGGTTTTAGCTCGTTTTATATAAATTCTTTGGATCCACAAGGCCGAGACTGCCCACGTGATTTTCAATGTAAAATGTCCTTTATAAGGTTTAGCGCTTAACAAAGGTTTTTAGAGCATAAGGCTAATATTAAACCTTAGGCCAAATTTAATAAGAAATGCCTCCTTTTCTAAGGACATTGGGCAAATCTTCTTTTTACAATAACTCCTTCGTCCGGAGTCTGTTTTTGCCCATTCAAATTGCGTTGGATTTAGAATGAAACAATATACGAAATGAGACTATTTTCAAAAATCATCCAATGACTTTCATTTTTCCTCTGTGAGGAAAATTCATAGACTTAGAAGTCTATGTTAGATCCTTTTTGGATCACACCTTCCCACTTAAAAGCTTTTGGACTCCAAAAGACTGATATACTGATTTGAACAATAAATGATAGTAGGTCACCCTCTTCTTTCAGCCTCCATACACTTGCCTTTCATAGTGCCTCTGAACCATAGCCTTTGAACACTCCCTTCCTGGATGTGGTTGTCCTCCTGTGAATAAATGTCTTCCTTCTTGACTTCCTGTAGAACTCCTGCTGAGAAGGTCACAAAAGGTAGTTTGAACTTCTATGTCTTGATCATCGATCCAAGGTGACTCAAACAAATGTCAAGTTTAATCTTCTTCACAAAAATTTACATTTTTATCTGTTTGAAATGTTGTCAACAACAAATGTTAACAACAAATGTTAACAACAATAGAATTACAGACAACAATTGGATGGCCTAAACTCTTACTTCATCAAAAGACGCAGATTTCACATCTTGTGAACACCTCCATGTCTTTACATTTGCATACAAATGATTGACTAGATAACAAGCCAACAAAACATGCCTTTAAAACAATTGACCCTTCAAGTCAAGCACATAGAAAAAGAACTTTGGATTCTTTTTCAAAGATGAAACACTTCATCATTATCTCCATCTTGGAGACCAAATCAACTTTTTCCAAGTCAGCATTAACATTACATGCATGCTTAAAAACAAAGCAATCAACCCTTCAAGTTAATTACACACACATGTTCAAATACAAGGAAATCATCAACATCTCTGTGTTCATGCACATCATTCTCATGCATGCATTTCATCCTTCAAATTTTGCTTAAGTACACTATACTTTCGAAGCTGAAATGAACATCATGTTGTACCAATAAAGTGAATCTCCTACTCAACTTTTCCATTCACCTTCTTGGTAAAACCCTGCAGATTGCATTCCATTAACAAAGAAATGCAAATAGATGCATTATATCAATAGACATGAAACCTTTAACTGGATAAGAACTCTAACCATTTCTTACCAATCCATTTCAAAGGTGCTACCTTTGTATACACATTAGCATCAACATGTGAATCATCTTGAAAAACATCAATCATGGAATCTTTCTTTCCATTCCTGCCATTTTATCTTTCCACCTTCTTCAAGTTTCGTGGAAGCATTGTTGGATTCAAAGTCCAACACCTTTCATCAATGTTTCCTTGCTTATGGCAGTAAGTGCAATGCATGTGCATCTTCTTGACAAGATGATTTGCCTTGTCCAATGGACCTTTTGCTTCTTGCTTCCTTTCCTTCAAAAGTTTCCTTTATGTGGCCGCTCTCTTCCAACATCTAGAAACATTATGGTTAACCAAACCACAAAAGGAACATGCAATTCTTTTCCCATGCTTATATGGAAATTTATCATGCTTAACATAATCAAAAGGAATATGATTAGAACCAGATTTATACCTTTCTCTTTCACCTCTTTTACCTTCATGAGGGAAATAGTGTATTTAGAGCTATCATCGCAAGAAGGATATTGAGGACTTGCAACGAGCCCTAAAATATGACCATCGCAGAGAATAGATGTACCCCTACGACAACATCGTGTCGTTCTAGTTCATTACAGGAAATCGTCACAGGCAGAATAAGGTTTACTTGCGATGATCTTGAAACATGGGTAAAAAGGGTCAATATTTAGGATTAAAGAGAATTGTTTAATCTTCTTGAATGATTGCGAAGATTTGGACACATTTTTTTGAGGTATGACACATAGAAGATGTTGCTCAAGGAATAAATTTATTCGAGATCAAAGGGATACAGGGCCAGTGACAAATTACTGTGTAATTGATGCCCCCTAAATCATGAAGGCCAAGAGAGTGGGAGGGGTGAAATTCTTTATGAAACCATAACTGAACTAGAACACTATCGATGAGAACTTGTAGGTGCAAGTACAACTGATATCTCTGACAGTGAAAGAAATACATGTAGTCTAGGCATGGGCGCAGCCATCCAAAAGACAGATAGAATTGGTCTGTGGTATGGACGTAGCCATCCAATCGATAAGACCATATAAAAATATAGGTATGGTCGCAACCATCTAATAAAAAAAAATCTTGTATGCAATCATGAACTAATCCATGCAACCCGAACTTATGTAATCTTTAGCCCAGGGTCCTGAATCCCAACTGATCATAGTACAATTTCTAATATGCGAATTGAATGGGCTAAAGTCGAGCATACTAGAAAATTGCTTCATTACCGGCCAATGATGTAAATCGTTAATAAGCGCGAGAGAGACCACCAATAATTTCAATGGTTCTCAAGGTGTTGTTAGTACAATCCACAAAGTGTGAAGAATGCTCTGGAGTCGAACACTTGCGGAATCACTCGATCAAAGACTAATAATGCAAGCTTGTCGTTGAGTGTGAATAACTTGTCATTAAGGCATGCATGCTCCAAGGTACCCGAAAGGAATCTGTAGATCAACTTCCTGGATAATGAGTTGATGTTGACAGGAAGCGACCCATCGTAAGAGGGCCATAATGTTTCCCATATCAATGAGACGAGACAAGGAACAAGGTGAAGATGAAAAAAATAGAGAATTAGAGGAGGGTGTAATGGTGCAAAATATAGATGGATTAAACTCTTGAACATATCGGCAACACGAATCTAGAATGCGGCAACATTTTGGTACCAAGGGATCAAAGGCTCGGTGGAGACGACCAGGATCAAATGGAATGAGGCAAAATGACAAACCCAAACCCTAGAAGGCCAATGATGATGTGAGGATATCCCAAACACGGCAAGAGGCAAAAGTGTCGACGTTCAAGAGTGACTAGTTGTCGTAGGTAACCAATGGAATATTTCCAAATTTTTGCCCCACCATTGCTGGTGAATACCCCAATTATTTTTAAAAAGCAATATTTAAGGGGATAGCATATGCTTGTGATATAAGTTCGTCCTTCGGAAAAATCCAACCTAGTGAAATTTTAATGAGCCCTATGGAGGAGAAGTTCGGGTCTCATCATGGTGTCGAGTCCAATGTCATCAGGGTTTAACGAGTTCAACATAGGTAAAACTCGGAGTCTTTTTCATGTTTAGAGAGTTTGAAAAAGACATGGAAAAGAAAACTCCAGGGGTTCCCTTTTCATAAGTTTGTGTCCCTCAAGCCAAAAAAGGTAGAAAACGATACTCGAGAGAACCGCTTGACCATTTCGGTCAAGGAGTACTTTTCGTAAATAGAGTTTCCAGTCCAAAAAACTAGAAAACTTATTGGGGACACGATGTTTTATAACCAAGAACGAGCTTGAAGCGAAAAGGGATCGTCCATCTTTTCATTTTTAAACGGTCAGAAAAGAGCTGAAAGCACACCTCCATTTTTATTCTCTTTAACGAGTCAAAAAGGGAAAAATACTCGGCAATATTTTCATCTTTTATGAGTCAAAAAAGATCTTAAAGAGGACTCACGAGAAATTTTCGTGGTATTTACCAAGTATGTATCGATCAATTCCTGCATCCGACACACCTATTCCTGCATAGAGAAACCCAAGCATAAGACCCATTCCATAAGGATACATGATTAATGTTCGAAAACCTAAGTCAAAAACCCTAAAAACGATAGCCCAAACCCTAAAAAATATAGTAAAAACCCAAAAAACTATAGTTAAATCCCTAAATTTCAAAAGAAAAGCTATAATAAGGCATATGGTAAAAACATAATTCACTTTGTTTTATTTTTAACCATGGTAAAACTCCAAACAACGCGTACCTTGCAAAATTGGGTGTCCATTTCCAGAGCTGTGGTGATTCATTGCGTTCTAAATTCTCTCCAAGTAAGTACTCTGCCTTATCCTTTTCATTTTGAGTGCATTTCAACCGTAATTTCAATGTTTTGGCTGAGTTCGGGAAGAATTTTTTGTTTCAAAAATTTGCCTCAATCGTCACAGATTTTCCCCGTGGGGTTGTGACGACCACGAATTATAAATGGGCCAAAATCAACATCGTCGCAGGAAAGTGATGTACCCCTGTGACGATCCGAGAAATTGTGAACTATCCAAATCAGACCATCACAGCTGTTTTAGAAACAACTGCGATGAGCACGAAAAACACAAAAAATTTATTTTTACACCATTGTAGCATATAAAATTAGATGAAACAATTTTTAATAAGAGGATGTTTGTATGTGCAGGGTGAAAAATGGCATTTTCGTGGCAAGAACACACACATGATGTACATGACGAGAGAGGGGCAACTGATCCTCAATGTTTGCAGGTCCTCTGGAACTGCGGATTACTAAAATTCTTCCTAACGCCGCTATTGAGAGCGCAATTAGACCTCCTAGAATTCTTAATTTGATCATGGAACCCAACAGAGGGTAAATTCATCATCCGAGGGTAGGAGGTTGAGTTTGAATCCACAGATATATATTTTCTTACTTCAGTTAGAGGACATGCGAGTAGGGTGGCCCGGACCACGAGAGACCTGCATCACTCGGTGGGCCCATGTGATGTCACGGCTAGCCAGTGTCATGGGGTCCTGACTTCATGGAGTGGCTACATCGTCAGCAGGTGGTGGTTGAGGATTGGCCTTTCGCAGGGACGGATTTTAGGGGAGACCTAAACATGCTGCTTCCGCTTGGAGAGAAGTGGGATGAGAGAGGTAACATACTTGGGTTGACCACCTAACTTTTATATTTTAGTTTTTTTTAGTGTTTTTGGATTTTAAACGTATATGGCCTAATAATTATGCTCAAATTTTGCAGACATCGGACCTGAGAGACTGGTGGGTCTCGCTCCTACGGTTTGGAGGGAGAACAGAGAGCTTGCCTTACCACCTCCAGGTGGAGATGTGGAGGAGGAGATAGTTGGAACTTGGAGGGCTTGACCAAGGGGATCCTTGATTACCGAGGGTTCGAGGAGATCCTGAGACAATACCAATGACACACCGTGGGTGTGTCGAACATGATTCATAGACTTCTCAGACAAGTAGTTCGGGCAGTGGTCTGCTATAGAGAGCAGCACCTAGAGTAGTCTCCTAGGTTTCCTTTTCTGGTGTTTTGAGAGACATGTGTCTTGGATTGTAACCTGAACATATACATTATTTTTTGGACATATATATTATTTTTTGAGCACCTCCGTGTGAAACACACGATATACAACTATCTATGTTCTATTATTGCATCTGCATACTTGCATATAATGTTTTTTATAAATTGTGTAAATGTTTGTCTAATACATGATTTGCCAATGCATCAGTTAACGTATTTAGCCTTCTAGTAATGTGTTGATATGTGTTATAGACAAAATTTCCTTCCAGTAAGAGAACACGTTAATAAAATCTTAAAATTTGAGGGTTTCTGATGGAATAACGCCCATTAAGTTGAAGAAAAACAAGTTGAGAGTCCAGATTCACAATCAATGCACGAATATTAAGGTTAACAACCTCAGCCAATAATTCAATTACGGTGATATATTTAGCAACATTGTTCATGGTACACCCTAGACAAACACCTTGAAGGTTTACTAACTCATCGTGAGGATCGTAGATTTCCCATACCGCGGAGGAAAGATTCTGGGTACTGCGACAGGCACCATCAGCGAAATCAATATAATGTGCAACATGCATCTGCACAAAAAGTAGAAAGACACAATAAGCGGCAATAACGCCTACACACCAAGCCAAACATGCACACACTTGAAAAAAACACTTATGTACACAGTAGATGCACAAAAGAATCATGCATAATATTTTTTAAGATAAAGCCCATTCCGGGGCTTATCTAAAGGGTTTCCTTCATAGTCAATTAGCTGATAGGTCCCTTTCTGCAAAATGCATTTCACAATATAAGGCCCATGGCACATAGGTTCGAATTTTCCTCCCCCCAGATTATCTTTTTTTTGATCGTAAAGCAGGAATAAATCTCCCTCAATGAAAGAACGAGGATTAATAGTCTGATTGAAGTGATTTTTCACTCTCCTCTTCTGTGCTTCGATTACTAAAAAAGAATTCAATGGGTCTTATCTAGCCACTCTAGATAAAGAAGACGTTCTTCTACAGGAGTAGTATTTGGGAGTAATTCGACAGCTAACCTGAGAGAAGGTATTTCACATTCAATCGGAAGGGTAGCCTCCAAACCATAAACGAGTTGAAACAGTGTGAATCCAGTTGCATCTTTCACTGAGGTACGGTAGGCCCATAAGGTGGAAAACAACATCAAATGCCAATTAGACTTGTGCATTCCAATGGTATGCTGAAACATCGTAACCAACACCTTGTCGATATCTTCGACTTGGCCATTGGCCTGAGGGTAATAAGGCGTCGAGCTATTAACTCAGTCATCATATGACAACATAAATGAGAACCATGATCAGTGACAATAGCCTGAGGGACTCCGAATTGAGTAATCACATGATTGAATAGGAATTGTGCATCTATCTTACCATCATTGGACAATGTAGGCATTGCTTCGGCCCATTTTGTAAAATAATCGATGGAAATGATAATATACCCATGGCCCCTAGCCAAGCGAGGGTCACAGGTCATAAAATCTATGCCCCATTTAGCAAAAGGGCCAATGGTAATGACAGGATGTAAAGGAGATGGCGGCGCACACATCTTCTGTTCGTAAATTTGGCACACGTGGCAGGAACAGACAACGAGAATACAATCGTTAAAAATAGAGGGCCAAAAGTAACCAACACGGAGGATTTTTTGGGAAATAGCATAACCAGACATATGAACACCACATGCACCAGAGGGACAGTCATTTAAGACCCTTTGAGCTTCCTCAAATGTCAAACAATGATGGAGAACCGAATCAACGCCGAGACGGTACAAAGTGTCCCCGACAATACGATAAGGCTGAGAATGGTGGCGAATATGTCGCCAAGCATTCTTAGACAAATTGGGATGGAAAGAAGACGTCTAGAGATAGACAATAATGTCACCATACCAAGGGTCGAGGGTACTGATCATGAAAAAAGTGTCGTCTGAGATGCGATCCTCTATCCGAGAGGGAGCAGTAGTAGACGGTAACGAATAGATCAACTTAGTGAAGACAAGTGACTTCTTAGACTTGGCGGTAGTAAACTCCAAATCGAACTCTTGAAGGATAACAATCCATTTAGAGTATGTGCCCCCCATAAATTGACGTGACAAGATGTACGTCATTGGGTTGCAATCGGAAATCATTGTCGTCGTACACAACAAAATATAATGATGGAAACGTTGGACATCGTGAATGGCCGCCAAGGTGAGCTTCTCAAAATAAGAATATTGAGCCTCAGTGTCAAGGAGGTTACGGCTAAGATAATAAATAATGTGCTTGGAACCATCGTTGTTTTCTTGAACCAAAACCATGCCAATAGTGTTGTCGGCAGTAGCGAGATAAAGAGTATAGTCATGATGGTAGTTAGGTGGACACAATAAGGGAGCAGAAACAGGAAGTGTCTTGAGTTGCTCAAATGACTTTTGGGTAGTGTCATCCCAAACAAAGGGAGTGTCATGCTTAAGGAGACGCGTATAACCTTTAGCAATCTCGACATAGTTATGGATAAAACGACGTAGGAAATTGACTTTCTCCTGCAAAGTTTGCAACTGATGCAAGGAAGTAGGGGGCGGGAGATTCAGTATTGCTTCAACTTTGAGGGGATCAAGACAAATGCCCTCTTTAGAGATGACAAACCTGAGAAGTATGTCGGATTCGATGCAAAAGACACACTTATGCGGATTGAGACGAATACGGTAATGTCTACAATGAAGAAAAATCTCGCAGATGTAGTTCGGATGGTCAGAACGCTTAGCTGAATGAACTAGAAAATCATCCAGATACAGCTGAAAAATGTGTCGGATGTCATGAAATTCATAGGACATTGCTCGCTGGAAGGTGGCACCAGCATTCTTAAGGCCGAAGGAAGCGTCTTGTAATCAAAGGTACCCCACGGATAGATGAAGGCGGTTTTGTGTTGATTGGCAGGTGAAATATTTATCTGGTTGTAACCAGAAAAGCCGTCCATAAACGAGAAAAGCTCACTCCTAGCATAATCATCGATGAGCTGGTTGATAAAGGGCATAAGATAATTATCCTTTGGACGCGCGTGATTGATGTCATGGTAATCAACACAAACCCTAATAGTGCCCCGCTTTTTGGTCACAGGGACAATATTAGAGACCTAGTCAGTTAGTGGGATAGGGTAAATGAACCCTTCCTTGAGAAGTTGAAACTTCTCGTTCTCCTTTAATAGTCGTGGATTTTCTCGGGTGCATGGGGTGTAAACATTTTCGAATAGGCTTGGCACCAAGATACGTAGGGATCTCATGTACCATGATACTAGGGTCAACACCGGGCATTTTTTCATATGACCAAGAAAACACGTCGTGAAACTCTCTGAAAAGATCAGTGTAAAGCTGAATCTCTTTTAGAGTACAGGTAACTCCAATGTGGATATTCTTGAGAATCCCTGGTTTGACAGAGATGTCGATGGGCATGGTCTGCGTAATATTCCCCATATTTCCTTTAGAAAAGACTTCATGAATCAGGATAGGTGTCTAAAGCAGCTGAGAGGGAATATAGGAAGAAAACTTCTCTAAACAGGTAGTCATGGCCCCATGGCTTGGGAGAAATGAGGAATGATGGTGATGATCGAACCAAGGAGGATCCTCAAAAGACATAGTCTCTAAAATTGCCTCATCGGAAGGAAAAGTCTCCTGCAACAGATCTGAAGAAACAATATCTCTGAGCCAAGGGGATTGCGCATATGTGTTGAGAGATCTGCTCAATGGAGCAGGGTCAGAGGATGAAGCTGATGCTGAAACAATTTCAACATAGTTGAGCTCGGCAGGACTCAACAGAATAATTTCACCCCAAGAGTCTACCTGATCAACAAGGGGAATTACCCAAGGATAAAAACAGATAGAAATCATGTTAATGGAGGCAACATTGGGAGGTGGGAGAGAAAAGACACCCATAAGGGCAGGACCTTTTAAGAGTCCAACGCCCACACTTTCATAGGGAACAGTAGTATGCTCCACAAATGGGACGCTGCCATCCGACGAAGAGGTGAAGAAGGATAGTCGATCAACCATGACAATTTTCCCTTAGTGGGGAAAACAGAGTACATGGAATAGAGATGAGGCCATGGCGCACATGGCGTATGTCCAGCTTCGACCTAACAAAAGTTTGTAAGTCAAATTCGTGTCAACAACCTCGACTTCAACCTCAACTGTCTTCCCCTCTAGAGTGATAGGCAAGCACGGGAGGATACCAAATGGATGGCAATCTCTTCCACCGAAGGCTTCGAAAGTATTAGGAGATTGACTCAACGTCGGGGAACCGATGGCCTTCCAAAAAGCAACAGACATGATGCAAGTGGAGGCACCCTCATCAATAATAGTACGATAAATATTCCTCAAGTTAATGGTGACTTGAATGAGGAAAGCAATCTGATGAGGCAATCGCGGTACATGATTGTCAAGATTGAAACTAATCAAGTCCGAATCGGCTAGGTCAATGCCACCAATGGTTGATAATAGAGACTTCCTTTGGGAGGGACAACTCTAGAGGACTTCCAAAGCGGACATAACCGAAGGGGCTTGGGCTAAGTCCTCTATAATGCTATAGTACTGCGTGGCACAAGAATTGGGGTTATAAGAAGATTTCCATACACTCCCTTGGTAGGAGGTCGGACAGTCTCAGTGCTAGGTCGTTCAATATGGAGAGGGCTAACACTGGACAAAAGGAACATTTGAAGGGACTTCAGGTTCCTTGCCGGTGGGTGGAGGATATTCCTTCGATCGAGTACTTATATGAATGGGAATATTCACATCCATAAGAAACTGAGAGCCAAAAGTGGAAGAAGACTGAGGTTGATCGACCACCATTTCGGTTTGTTGAGAGGGAAAAGGCTCTTTCAGCACAGTAAGAGTTCCTGGGGTCCCCTTAAGCAAACGACTAACCGCAAACCATCTAGGACAGTCTTTAGTGTATTGATCCTCGTCACAAATGAGACAACGATACTTGGGTTTGCATTTGGTACCATCATCGGTCGGAGGCTTAGGAGGGTCCTGCTTCGGTGGATTGGCTTTATTTTTCCTTTCAACTTTTTCTTACCTTTCGAATCTTTATCTATTACGGTGGACTAGATGGCATTGACTTCGGAAGTTTTACTAGTATTAGATGTGGCCTGAGAAGCATTTTCACTAGGAGCAATATACTTTTTCTTCACAGGGGTTGCAGAAGACTTTCGGGAGGATGAAGTAATAGAACCAATAACACCATCGATGGATGGCATTGACAAAGCCTTAGTAGTTCTGAGTCGCGGAGCATCAGGCAAGTAATCATAAAGCGTACCAGATTGGGAATAAACTAAATCGAGGTACTAAGCATGCCCGATAGCTTGCTCTTCAGTAACACATGCCCCTATGGCAATATCTTGGGATATCGGACCGACAAGTGAGTTAGTAAACCAATAAGTCAGAAGTTGATCAGGGATCGAGAACTTAATCAAACAATGCCACCTTATCCATTCCTGAATATGATCAGAGATGTGCATCATTGTGTCCTATTTCAGAGAAGTAAGGAGGTGTGTTCCCATTTCGTAACGAATTCGTAAGTGAAAATGGGTAGGAAATGCCATCGCAAGCGAATTGAAATCCTGGAAAGTTCCACGAGTAAGTTCAATATACCACTTCGCAGTGGAACCAGTGAGAGTCCGTTGAAAAAGATGGAGGCGGATAGAATCGTCAAGCCATGAGTTAGATGAACACCAGAGGTGATAAGTCATGACATGCACTTGAGGGTCCTCTCCAGATTTACCATGAAATTTAGGACAATCACTGGGAATCTTGGTCGAAACTAGTGGCCAATATGGATTATGAAGGATCAGATCGTTTGTCGGCTTGGACACATCATGCAGTTCCAAGGTTGCCAGGAAAGGTAATTGAGGATTAAAGGACGTCATAGGCTTCTGATAAGAGCCAGCATTAGGGTTCCATCCAGTGCCTGGTTGCCCCCATGGGTTTTGTCCATAAGGTTTTTTCCCATAAGGGTTTTTCCCATAAGGATTGTTAGTATAACCTGATGGTTGTTCCAGGTTTTGACCACCAGTAACCCATGGGTTACCAGCTTGACTAACAAGGGCAGCATAGGGCTGCTGAAAATTTTGATAAGGATTAACCTGTGGTTGCTAATAATTTTGATACGGAGAAGCTTGAGGTTGCCCTTGGGGTTGCTGAAGTGCTTGGAGACCATATTATGGCTGAGCTCCAAACTGTGCCTAAGGCCAAGGCGACATTCGATAAATAGGTCGAGGTTGAAATCCAATTTGAGTTTGGAGACCAGGTTGAGTCTAGAGTCCAGCCTGACTCTGGAAACCACGTGGGGCTTGAGAAACATTTAGCGTTTGAATGCTTGGTTGATTGAGAGATGGATTGATTTGACCAGACTGATGTACTTGTTGAAAATAGGGTTGACCCAACTGGTTAGAAGGCTAGCCTTGTTGGTATGGAGGTTGACCAATTTTCCTAGAAGGATAAACTTGTTGGGTAATAGGTTGACCTTGCTGAACCTGAGGCTGGCCCACTTGACCACAGGGTTGACCTGGTTGGACAGTAGGTTGGCCTTGTTGGATCTAAGACTGACCTACTTGACCAGAGGGTTGACCTTGCTGGGAAATGGGTTGGCCTAGATGGAATTGAGGCTGACCTATTGACCAGAAGGTTTCCCTAAATAAGCAAAAGAGGAACCTGTAAGGGCCAAAGGTTGTCCCTGTAAAGGTTGTCCTTCTAGGCCTGAAGGTTTCCCTTGATACGGTTGCCTTTAATGGAGTCTCCCTTGAAAACCGGAAGGTTGTCCTGGTAAAAGTTGGCCACCATGGTAGGAAGTATGAGACGAGGCAACGGATAATAGAATAGACACTTCAACCATAGGTTGAGGGGGAAGGGACCTAGTATGATAAAAATGGGCCCCCGGAGGATCATAATAGTGCGACATGTTATGTGGATTGGACGACATTTGGGAGCCTAGAAGGTTATGATTTAGGTTTTGAAGAGCAAACATATATTTCTCATATGACCACCCTACCAGAATGGAACCAGAAGAAGGCGAGACATTACTCGAAGGGTTAACGACTCCAGACACCAAAGATGAAGGACCACTGCTAGCGGGTTCAACTAAAGGCCTAGTAACAGCGGTAACCACCGAAGATGCAATAACGACACTAACAGCGAGAGTTGTAGAGGCCACACAAAAAATGGGCGATGATGGAACAAACGTAACTGAGATGTCGTGGATCTGAGGTATGAAAGGCCGTGAAGTCGGGGTGATAGCATGAGACCACACCGAAATCCTATTCAAAGATGTCGAACTGATGATGTTCGACAAGGCACAATAGCGCAATGGTAATGACACACTAAGAGGAGTGATAAAAGGGAGACCTTTTGATGGCAGAGGAATTTCTCCACTTGTCACAAGGTTCTCTTCACTAGTAACAGGGCTTGTCTCATCCATATCAGAAGAAGACATTGCCACCGAAACACCAGGGGCAGTAAATGGAAGTCTTCTTCTGAAGGTTCCCAAAGAGGATTCCAATTGATATCGTAAGGCTCCACTCCTGAAGCTCGAGAGTCAAGAGGTTGAATACTCGGGATAATAGGAAGGGTACCACCAATAGCCGATACCTCAAAAGAGACGGGGGATGCAGAGTCTTCGTCGCTTGGTAATGGGGAAGAGATCGGTGAGTCCACGAGGATGGCCTAACTCAAAATATGAGAAAAAGAGATAATCGAGTAGGGTTGCAACTGGACATGAACTGAGAACACAACCAAGATTAACAAGTAAAATGTGAGCAACAAATAAATTTTATGACATGGGAACGTAACTTGACCTTTTCATGTTTAAAGAGTTGAGAAAAAGGACAAAATATGACTCTATTCACCTTCAAACGTTTAATGAGCCTTAAAGGACAAGTGCTCAGATGATCCTTTTACTTTTAAGGAGTCGAAAAGGAATGAAAGTGACTGCTCAGGAGTACTAGACAAGAGGTTTACCAGAAAAATCACAAAACTGTATATACACCTTGGTGATCAACTAAAAGATATATGACCAAGGACTTTCCGTACGACAGTCTATCTTCCCGATCGTTGTGTTCATTGTGTTACGATTCATAAGGCCCCAAACTTGGCTTCCTATGGATAATAGGCTGATAACCTAGTGGGGTCTCCCTATATATACTCAACAGTATGGGGACCACAAATTCGTACTAGTGGCTATTAAATCACAGAAGGAGGAATCACCCAACCTTAGCGAAAACAATAGTGACTAGGTTTAATGACATCGGAGCACGTCTCTAGCCTAGACTTCTAGATAAGTGTGCATTAGGTTCCAATGCATTTTTAGGTTCATTCAATAAATTTTAGGAGTTAATCTTGGATTAAGTTTCGGTTTTCAGGCCCTACCTAATGTATTTCAACAATTTCTAGGATGCAACTACAATGAGTAAAAACCATTCCTTTCGATTAAAAACTACCTAAATTAGGGTAAGGAGTTCATTTCCAAGCGAACACAATCAAGACAAGCAAATGCAAGAACAACAGTGCGTACAAGCAATCCAATCACTAGGAAACACAGTGCATCAATGCACTTGTCCCGTAACTACTAATGAAATATTTGAAATTTGCTTCTAATTTCTCAATCATGAACAATTCAGTAATGCAAATGCGCTTTCACTTTTGTATGCTATATGAATGCAATATTTTTTATTTTTGGATTTTTAATGAAATAAAAGCAAGTGCAAGCCTGATTGATCCAAACAAATGTAATCTATGTTTGATAGTTTGGAAATCAAATCAATATGAGAAACTAGTTCAATAGCCAAATACTAGAGACCAATCAGAAAGAAGACAAATAGTAGAACAGCCTCAAACAAATCAATCAGAATGGTTGTGGACAAGTCTTGGACAAACGAGAAACCCAAACAAATGACTTCTTGATGAAACCTTGAAAAGATTTAGGTCACACAGTCTGAAAACTCAAGGCTCAGAAAAATGTAACCAAGGAGAAAGTGCCTTAACCAATACAGTCAACACAAGTGTGATAAGAGATAAGAGACAGCAGGGGACAAGCAGTTCTGGCTAATCCAGGAGGTAAGGTTATGAAAAAAAACCTTACAGGAATCGTCGCAGGGGTTGAACGAAAAACCTAATATGAAAGACAAATCGTCACAAGTGCAAAGCTAGCAACTAAGCGACATCATTGCAAGTGTACACCTGTCTTCGGCGACGGTTTGATTTCAGGAGTCATTGCAGCTGTATGACAGGATATCTATGACGTACAACTTGACCAAAGAGGACATGTGTGACTCATCGCAGTTGTTAAGGGATAAACAATGATGATCTCAATTAAGTGGAAAAACAAAGAAAAAGCACTTGAAGGACACTAGTCTTATCTCTCAGACAGTGAGAGGGACTACCAGGTTGACTCAAGTAACCCAGAACACTGATGGTTCAGCCCCAAAATCAAGAGACACTATGTAATTCAATAAAAAAAAATCAAGAACAAAACAAGAGACAACACACAAGGACTCCCCAGTGGAAGATTTGTCCACAACCATTCGGATTGATTTGTTTGAGGCTATTCCACTACTTGTCTTCTTTCTGATTGGTCTCTAGTGTTTGGTTATTGAACCAGTTTCTCATATTGATTTGATTTCTACACTATCAAACATAGATTACATTTGTTTGGATCAGTCAGGCTTGCACTTGCTTCTTTGTCATTAAAATTCAAAAAATAAAAAATATTGCATTCGTACATCATACGAAAGTGAAAGCGCATTTGCATTACTAAATTTTTCATGATTGAGAAATTAGAAGAAAATTTCAGATCTTTCATTAGTAGTTACGGAATAAGTGCATTGATGCATTGTGTTTCCTAGTGATTGGGTTGCTTTCATGCACTGTTGTTCTTGCATTTTCTTGTCTTGGTTGCGTTCGCTTGGAAATGAACTCCTTACCCTCATTTAGGTAGTTGTTCATCGAAGGGAATGGTCGTTTACTCATTGTAGTTGCATCCTAGAAATTGCTGAAATACATTAGGTAGGGCCTGAAAACCAAAACTTAATCCAAGATTGACTCTTAAAATTTATTGAAGGAACCTAGAAACACATTGGAACCTAACGCACACTTATCTAGAGGTCTAGGCTAGAGACATGCTCCGGTGTCGTTAAACCTAGTCACTATTGTTTTCGCTAAGGTTGGTTGATTCCTCCTTCTGTGATTCAATAACCACTAGTATGAATTTGTGCTCCCTGTACCGTCCATTATGTATCGGGAGACACTAGTAGGTTATCAGCATATTATCCACAGGAAGCTGAGTCTGCTGCCTTATGAATCCTAACGCACGAAACACAACATTTGGGAAGATTGACTGTCATACAAAAAGTCGTTGGTCATTTCTCTTTCATTTGATCACCAAGGTGTATATGCAGTTTTGTGATTTATCTGGTAAACCTCTTGTCTATTACTCCAGAGCAATCACTTTCGTTCCTTTTTGACTCCTTAAAAGTAAAAGGATCATCTGAGCACTTGTCCTTTCAGGCTCATTAAACATTCAAAGGTGACTAGGGTCATGTTTTGTCCTTTTTCTCGACTCTTTAAACATGAAAAGGTCAAGTTTCATTCCTATGTCATAAAATTTATTTGTCCATGCTCACATTTTACCTGTTATTCTTGGTCATGTTCTCGGTTCATGTCGAGTTGCAACCCTACTTGATTATCTCTTTTTCTTGGATTTTGAGTTAGGCCATCCTGGCAGATTCACCGATTTCGTCCCCTTTTCCAAGAGACAAAGACTCTGCATCCCCCGTCTCTTCTGAGGTATTGGTTGTTGGTGGTACCCTTCCTATTATCCCGAGTATTCAACCTCTTGGATCTCGAGCTACAGGAGGGGAGCCTTATGATATCAATTGGAATCCTCTTTGGGAACCTTGAGAAGAAGACTTCCCATTTACTCCCCCTGTTGTTTCGGTGGCAATGTCTTCTTCCGATATGGATGAGACGAACCCCGTTACCAGTGAAGAGAACCTTGTGATAAGTGGATAAATTCCTCTTCCATCGGAAGATCTCCCTTTTAGAACTCCTCTTGGTGTGTCATTACCATTGCACTATCATGCCTTGTTGGACATCACGAGTTCCATGTCTCTGAATAGGAGTTCGATGTGGCCTTGTGCTATCACCCTGACTTCAGGGCCTTTCATACCTCAGATCCACAACATCTCAGTTACGTTTGTTCTGTCATGGCCCATTATTTGTGTGGCCTCTACAGCTCTCGCTGTTAGTGCCATTATTGCATCCTCGATGGTTACCACTATTACTAGGCCTTCTATTGAACCCGCTAGCAGTAGTCCTTCATCTTCGGCGTCTGAAGTCGTTAACCCTTCAGGTAATGTCTCGCTTTCTTCCAGTTCCATTCTGGCAAGGTTGTCACATGAGAAATATATGTTTGCTCTTCAAAACCTGAATCATAACCTTCTAGGCTCCTAACCGCCGTCCCATCCGGATAACCCGTTGCACTATTATGATCCTTGGGGGGGCCATATTTATCATACTGGGTCACTTCCCCCTCAACCTACGGTTGAAGTGTTCACTCCGTTATCCGTTGCCTAGTCTCATACTACCTACCATGGTGGCCAACTTTTACTAGGATGGCCTTCCAATTTTCAAGGGAAACCCCATGAAGGGAAATCGTATCAAGGGCAACCTTTAGGCCTATAAGGACAACCTCTACTGAGACAACCTTTGGCCCTTGCAGATTCCTCTTTTTCTTATTTACGGTAACCTTCTGGTCAACCAGGTCAGCCTCAATTCGAGCCAGGCCAACCCGTTGCCCAGCAAGGTCAACCCTATGGTCAAGTAGGTTAGTGTCAGATCCAGCAAGGCCAACCTACTATCCAGCTAGGTCAACCCTTTGGTCAAATGGGCCAGCCTCAGTTTCAACAAGATCAACCTATTACCCAACAAGTTCAACCTTCTGGGCAAATAGGTCAACCTCCATACCAACAAGTCCAGCCTTCTAACCAGTTAGGTCAACCCCAGTTTTAACAAGGACATTAGTTCGGTCAAATTAATCCATCTCTCAATCAGCCAGGCATTCAAACGCTAACTGTTTCTCAAGCCCCACCCAGTTTCCAGACTCAGGCTGGACTCTAGACTCAACCTGGTCTCGAAACTCAAATTGGATTTCAAGCCCGACCTGTTTATCAAATGCTACCTGGGCCTCAGGCACAGTTTGGAGCTCAGTCGCAATATGGTCTCCAAGCATTCCAGCAACCCCAAGGGCAACCTCAAGCTGCTTCATATCAAAATTATCAGCAACCACAGGTCAATCCTTATCAAAATTTTCAGTATCCCTATGTTGCCCTTATTAGTCAAGCTGGAAAACCTTGGGTTACTGGTGGTCAAAACCCGGGACAACCATCAGGTTATACTAACAATCCTTATGGACAAAACCGTTACGGGCAAAATCCCTATGGACAAAACCCATGGGGGCAACCAGGGGCTGGATGGAACCCTAATTTTTGCTCTTGTCAGAAGCCTATGATGTCCTTTAATCCTCAATTACCTTTCCTAGCAACCTTGGAACTGCCTAATGTGTCCAAGCTGATGAACGATCTGATCCTTCATTATCCATATTGGCCACTAGTTCCGATGTTAGGCCCCTATACTACTAGTGCAACCCCTTATTGTTATTAGTATAACCCACTTATTATATTGATGTACCCATGTAGTGCCCATATTGTTACTATTGTGCCCCATAAAAGCCCACTATTGTAATTATTGTGCCCTTACATTATTATTGTTATGTCGGCTCTGATTATGTTATAACCCCTTAGACTCCTATATATAGAAAGGAGGTCTTTTCATTTGTATCATCCAAGAATTGTTCATTTATGTAATGTAAAGGAGGTTTCCCCCTTGAAGAGGCTGAATTCTAAGGCGTTGATCTATCTTTTCTATCTTTTCTTGAGCTGGTTTCATAACATTTGGTATCAGAGCTTTGGATTCTAGGGTTTCGCTGCTCAAAACAGGTCATCGTGGAATTTTCTCTATAACTTTTTTTCTATGACTTTTCAGAAGTCGCAAAAAAAACCCATTTGAGAAGAAATCACGCTAAACCTTGGGTTCAAATTTCAGAGCTTGTCACATGATATTTGCGGAGATATGATATGAGAAAGTTGGTCTTTTTGCAGACTCCTGAATTACATTCAAAACAGGTGACCTGGGGAAAATCGTCATAACTTTCTCTCTGAGGATCAGATTGAAATTTCATAAGAAGGTAAAGAAAGAGGACGGACTGTAGTTTCTTGTATGCATTTTTCATATCCAAAGGTTGAAACAGTGACACGTGGCACTTCATACAATTTCGCTCTTCTGGAAAGGTCTATAATCAGGTCACCTTGGGAGATTGTGCATAACTCTTTCTTAGAGAATCCAATTTGGATCAGACTGGTGGCATTGGAAAGAGGACACAAAGGGCTACTATAGTTCATAATTTCAGAACTTAAAGATCTGAAAGTACAGAGTTACAATCGTTTCAAGGTCGAGCTCCTAAAATCAAGAAAAATCAAGATGAGGAAGTTTGATGGCAAGGATCTGTAAATTGGATACTTCAGATGGAGCAATATTTTATCTACATGCTGTATAACTATTACAAAAGGTATGTATTGCATCTTCATATTTAGAACCAGATCAATTATTATGGTATGAAGGGCTTTGTTCTCGTAAAAAACTTGTTACGTGGTCAATTTTCACGGAGGAAATGATAGCACATTATGAGGATACAAAGAGCAACACCTTCTTTAGAGCAACACCACAACAATTGGAAAGAGTAAAAGGGCTTTGTGACATAATGGAAAGCAAAATTATGGAAACCAGGAAGCATACCCCTCACAACTATAAAGATGGAAGTGTTGTTTCTCCCAGCCTTCCACAACCTACAAGGGTTACACCACAACAATTGGAAGAAAAAAGAGAAAAAGGGCTTTGTTACAATTGTGATAGAAAATGCACTAAAGGTCATAAGTGTACGGAGAAGAAATTATTTTACATAGAATATGAAGAGGAGGAAGAAAAGGATCAAGAAACATCAAAATAAGAGGATATACACCAGGACACCACCCCAGAGAAAGAAGAAATGAATCAGACCATATCTTGTAAAGCATTGGCAAGAATTACCACTCCTAAAACTCTCAAGATAGAAGGACATATCAAGAAGAAAAAGGTACAAGAAGTGAAAGATCACATCGAGAAAGAAGAAATGAATCCAACCATATCTTGTAATTCAATGGACGAAATTACCACTCCTCAAACTATCAAGATAGAAGGACACATCAAGAAGAAAAATGTTCAAGAAGTGAAAGATCACATCAAGCATCAAGAAATGAATCCAACCATATCTTGTAAAGGACTGGAAGAAATTACCACTCCTCAAAAGATAGAAGGACATATCAAGAAGAAAAAGGTTCAAGCAGAGAAATATCACGTCGAGCATCAACAACAACTTCTCCAACTTTTAAAGGATAACGCCACTTCAGTGCAAAATCAAATGAAACAACAGGTAGATCAACATCGTAGTGAAAAATGTTTTGATGTAGGTGATTGGGTATTTTTATTGCTACATCTCAAGCAAGCAATTTATGAGAAGGAAATGTTGGCAATACTACATGCACTTAAAAAATGGCGACCTTACCGAATGGGAAGACTCTTCAAGGATGAGGATGTGGAAGCATTTTTTTGTGCTATTTATATTATCCAACCAGAATGGATAAACGAAGCAAGGGATGAATGGAAGAAGGACGAAGAAGTATGGCCACTTATTCAAAAGTTGCAAAAGATCCCAATTCAAGCAATATTGCCAGAAATTGAAGAGGAAGGAAAAATCATATTGGAACCAGGAGCAGTCATAGAAACAAGAACCCGACAGCTACGAAATCGATCAATTTCATAGTATCTCATCAAGTGGAAGAACTTACCCGCTGAATATTCCACATGGGAGGACAAATTTTTTTTACAGAAACATCAAGAACTACTCAAGCGTTGAGGACAACACTTTTTGAAGGAGAGGGGCATGTTAGGCCTCTATACTACTAGTGTAACCCCTTATTGTTATTAGTATAACCCACTTATTATATTAATGTACCCAAGTAGTGCCCATATTGTTACTATTGTGCCCCATAAAAGCCCACTATTGTTATTATTGTGCCCTTACATTATTATTGTTATGTCGGCTCTGATTATGTTATAACCCCTTAGACTCCTATATATAGAAAGGAGGTCTTTTCATTTGTATCATCCAAGAATTGTTCATTTATGTAATGTAAAGGAGGTTGCCCCCTCGAAGAGGCTGAATTCTAAGGCGTTGATCTATCTTTTCTATCTTTTCTTGAGCTGGTTTCATAACATCTGACCAAAATTCCTGGTGATTGTCCTAAATTTGATGGTAAATCTGGAGAGGACCCTCAAGCACATCTCATGACTTATACCTCTGTTGTTCATCTAACTCATGGCTTGACGATTCTATCCACCTTCGTCTTTTCCAATGGACTCTCACTGGTTCCGTCGTGAAGTGGTATATTGAACTTGCTCGTGGAACTTTCCAGGATTTCAATTCGTGTGCGATGGCATTTCTTACCCATTTTCAGTTACCGATTCATTACGAAATGGGAACACACCTCCTTACTTCTCTAAAACAGGACACAACGATGCACATCTCTGATCATATTCATGAATGGAGAAGGCGACTTCATTTGATTAAGTTTTGGATCCCTGATCAGCTTCTGACTGACTGGTTTACTCGTTTGTCGGTCTGATAGCCCAAGATATTGCCATGGGGGCATGTGTTACTGAAGAGAAAGCTATCATGCATGCTCAATACCTCGATTTGGTTTATTCCCAATCTGGTACACTGTATGATTACTTGCCTGACGCTTCACGACCCGGAAGTACTAAGGCTCCGTCAATTCCATCCATTGATGGTGTTATTGGTTCCGTTACTTCATCCTCCTAAAAGTCTTCTACGACCCCTGTGAAATAAAAATCTACTACTCCTAGTGAAAATGCTTCTCAAGCCACATATAATATTGGTAAAACTTCTGAAGTCAATGCCGTCCAGTCCACCACAGCAGATAAAGCTTCGAAAGGTAAGAAAAGGGGGAAATGCAAAAACAAAGCCAATCCACCGAAGCAAGACCCTCCTAAGCCTCTGATCGATGATGGTACGAAACGCAAACCCAAGTACCCTTGTCTCATTTGTGACAAGGATCACTACACTAAAGTCTATCCTAGAGAGTCTAAGGTTAGTCGTTTACTTAAGGGGACCCCACGAACTCCTGCTATGCTTAAAGAACCTTTTCCCTCTCAACAAACCCAAGTGGTGGTCGATCAACCTTAGTCTTCTTCCACTTTTGGCTCTCAAGTTCTTATGTCTAGGACTATTCCCATTCATATAAGTACTTGATCGAAGGAATATCCTCCACCCACCGACAAGGAACCTAAAGTCCCTTCAAATGTTCCTTTGTCCAATGCTGGCCCTCTCCATATTGAACGGCCTAGCACTGAGTCTGTCATTCGACCTCCTACCAAGGGAGTGCTCTGGAAATCTTCTTATAACCCCAATGCTCACACCGCATAGCACTATAGCATTGTAGAGTACTTATGCCAAGCCCCTTCAGCTATGTCTAATTTGGAAGTCCTCTAGAGTTGTCCCTCCCAAAGGAAGTCTCTGTTATCAGCCATTGGTGGCATTGACCCGGTCGATTCGGACTTGATTACTTTCGATCTTGACAATCATGTACCGCGATTGCCTCATTAGATTTATTTCCTCATTCAAGTCATCGTTAACTTGAAGAATATTCATCGTACTGTTATTGATGAGGGCGCCTCCACTTGCATCATGTTTGTTGCTTGTTGGAAGGCCATCGGTTCCCTCACGTTGAGTCAATCTCCTAATACTTTGGAAGCCTTCGATGGAAGAGATTCCCGTCCATTTGGTATCCTTTCATGCTTTCCTATCACTCTAGAGGGTAAGATAGTTGAGGTTGAAGTCAAAGTTGTTGACGCAAATTTGACTTACAACCTTTAGTTAGGTCGAGGATGGACATACGCCATGCGTGCTGTAGCCTCATCTCTATTCTGTGTACTATGTTTTCCCCACCAAGGGAAAATTGTCAAGGTTGATCAACTATCCTTCTTTGCCTCTTCTTCTTCGGATGACAACATCCCATTTATGGAGCATACCACTGTTCCCTATGAAAGTGTGGGCGCTGGACTCTTCAAGGATCTTTCACTTAGGGTTGTCTTTTCACTCCCACCTCGCACTGTCACCTCCATTAACATGATTTCTATCTGTTCTAATCCTTGGGTGATTCCCCCCGTTGATCAGGTAGACTCCTGGGGTGATGTTATGCCATTGAGTACTGCCGAGCTCAACTATGTTGAAATTGTTTCAACATCGGCTTCATCCTTAGACCCTGCTCCATCGAGCAGATCTCTCGACACGTATGCGCAATCTCCTTGGCTCGGAGACATTGTTTCTTCGGATCCATTACAGGAGAATTTTCCTTCCGATGAGGCAATTTTAGCTACTATGTCTTTTGAGGATCCTCCTTGGTTCGATCATTACCATCGTTCCTCGTTTCTCCCAAGCCATGGGACCATGACTACCTGTCTAGAGAAGTTTGCTTCCTGTATTCCCTCTCAGCCGCTTCAGACACCTATCTTGATTCATGAAGTCTTTTCTGAAGGCAACATGGGGAATATTACGTTGACCATGCCCATCGACATCTCTGTCAAACCAGGGATTTCGAGAACATACACATTGGAGTTACCTATACTCCAGACGAGATTCAACTTTACATCGATCTTTTAAGAGAGTTTCGTGACATGTTCGATTGGTCATATGAAGAAGTGCCTAGTATTGACCCTAGTATCATGGTACATGAGATCCCTACGTATCCTGGTGCCAAGCATATTCGAAAACATTTACACCACATGCACCCGAGAAAAGCCACAACTATTAAAGGAGAAGTTTCAACTTCTCAAGCCAGGGTTCATTTACCCTATCCCACTAACTGATTGGGTCTCTAATATTTTCCCTATGACCAAAAAGCATGGCACTATTAGGATTTGTGTTGACTACCATGACATCAATCGCACGTGTCCAAAGGATAATTATCCTATGTCCTTTATCGACCAGCTCATCAATGATTGTGCTAGGAGTGAGATTTTCTTGTTTATGGATGGCTTTTCTGGTTACAAACAGATAAATATTTCGCCTGTTGATCAACACAAAGCCGCCTTCATCTCTCTGTGGGGTACCTTTGCTTACAAGAAGCTTCCTTTCGGCCTTAAGAATGTCAGTGCCACTTTCCAGTGAGAAATGTCCTATGCATTTCATGACATCTGATACATTGTTCAACCATATTTGGATGATGTTCTGGCTCATTCAGCTAAATGTTCTGACCATCTGAACCACCTCCACAATATTTTTCTTCACTGTAGACATTACCGTATTCATCTCAATCCGTATAAGTGTGTCTTTTGCATAAAATCCGGCAGACTTCTCATGTTTGTCGTCTCTAAAGAGGGCATTCGTCTCGATCCCCTCAATGTTGAAGCTATACTGGATCTCCCGCCCCCTACTTCTTTGCATCAGTTGCAGAGTTTGAATGGAAAAGCCAATTTTTTACATCATTTTATCCCTAACTACATCGAGATTGCTAAAGGTTATACTTGTCTCCTTAAGCGTGACACTCCCTTTGTTTGGTATGACACTGCCCAAAAGTCATTTGAGCAACTCAAGACACTTCCTGTTTTTGCTCCCTTATTGCATCCACCAGACTACCATTATGACTATATTCTTTATCTCGCTGCCACCGACAGCACTATTGGTATGGTTTTGGTTCAAGACGACGATGATGGTTCCCACCACATTATCTATTATCTTAGCCGCAACCTCCTTGACACTGAGACTCACTATGCTTATGTCGAGAAGCTCGCCTTGGTGGCTGTTCACACTGTCCAACGTTTCTGTCATTATATGTTGTTCCATACGATGACTGTGATTTCCAATTGCAACCCGATGACATACATCTTGTCATGTCAATTGCTGGGGGGCAAGTACTCAAAATGGATCGTTATCCTTTAAGAGTTCAATTTGGAGTTTACTACTGCCAAGTCTAAGAAGTCACTTGTCTTCACTGAGTTGACTTGTTCATTACCGTCTCCTACCACTCCCTCTCGGATAGAGGATCGCATCCTGGACGACACTCTTTTCTTGATCAGTACCCTCAACCCCTAGTATGGTGACATTATTGTGTATCTCCAAACGTCTTCTTTCTGTCTCAATTTTTCTAAGAATGCTCGACGACGTATTCTCCACCATTCTCATCCTTATCATATCGTTGGGGACACTTTGTACCATCTCGATGTTGATTCAGTTCTCCGTCATTGTTTGACATTTGAGGAAGTTGAAAGGGTCTTAAATGATTGCCACTCCAGCACATGTGGTGGTCATATGTCTGGTTATGCTACTGCCCAAAAAATCCTCTGTGTTGGTTACTTTTGGCCCTCTATTTTTAAGGATTGCATTCTCGCTGTCCGTTCCTGCCACGCGTGCCAAATTTACCAATGGAAGATGCGTGCGCCACCATCCCCTTTGCATCCTGTCATTACCATTGGCCCTTTTGCTAAATGGGGCATAGATTTTATGACCTATAACCCTCGCTCGGCTGGGGGGCATGGGTATATTATCGTTGCCATCAATTATTTTACAAAATGGGCCGAAGCGATGCCTACATTGTCCAATGATAGTAAGACAACTGTGCAATTCCTATTCAATCATGTGATTACTCAATTCGGAGTCCCTCAGGCTATTGTCACTGATCACGGTTCTCATTTCCATGGTCATATGATGACTGAGTTGACAACCCAGTTAGGCCTGCGTCACGATAGCTTGACACCTTATTACCCTCAGGCCAATGGCCAAGTTGAAGCCGTTAACAATGTGTTGGTTACGATGCTTCAGCGTACCATTGGAATGCACAAGTCTAATTGGAATTTGATGTTGTTTTCCACCTTATGGGCCTACCATACCTCAGTGAAGGATGCAACCGAATTCACACCGTTTCAACTCGTTTATGGTCTGGAGGCTACCCTTTCGATTGAATGCGAAATACCTTCTCTCAAGTTAGTTGTCGAATTACTCCCGAATACTAATTCTGTAGAAGAGCGTCTTCTTTATCTAGAGCAGCTAGATGAGACCCATCGACTTGCTTCTTTAGTCATCGAAGCACAGAAGAGGAGAGTGAAAACTCACTTCGATCACACTTTTAATCCTCATTCTTTCATTGAGGGAGATTTAGTCCTACTGAAGAATGAAGAGAATGATAAGCTGGGGTCAGGAAAATTCGAACCTATGTGGCATGGGCCTTATATTGTGAAATGCATTTTGCAGAAAGGGGCCTATGAGCTAATTGACTACGAAGGAAACCCTTTAGATAAGCCCCAAAATGGGTTTTATCTTAAAAAATATTATGCATGATTCTTTCATGTATCTGCTGTGTACATAAGTGTGTTTTTCAAGTGTGTGCATGTTTGGCTTGGTGTGTAGGTGTTATTTCCTCTTATTGTGTCTTTCTAATTTTTGTGCAGATTTCTGTTGCACCTTATATAGGTTTCGCTGATGGTGCCTGTTGCAGTACCCGGAATCTTTCCTCCGCGGCATGGGTGATCTATGATCCTCACGGTGAGTTAGTAGACCTTTAAGGTGTTTATCTAGGGTGTACCACAAACAATATCGCTGAATATAGTGTCATCATTGAATTATTGGCCGAGGTTGTTAACCTCAATTTTCATGCATTGATTGTGAATCTAGACTCTCAACTTGTTGTTCTTCAACTTAATGGGCATTATTCTGTCAGAAACCCTCAAATTTTAAGATTGTATTTACGTGTTCTCTTACTGGAAAGAAATTTTGATTATATCACATATCAACACATTCCTAGAAGGCTAAATATGTTAACTGATGCATTGGCAAATCATTTATTGGACAGACATTTACGAAAATTATAAAAAACATTATATACAAGTATTCAAATGCAATAATAAAACATAGATAGTTGTATATCATGTGTTGCACACCAAGGCGCTCAAAAAATACTATATGTGTCCAAAAAATAATGTATATGTTCAGGTTCCAATCCAAGACACATGTCTCTCAAAACACCAGAAACAGAAACCTAGGAGACTACTCTGGGTGCTGCTTTCTATAGAAGACCATTGCCCAAACCTCTCGTCTCAGTAGTCTATGAATCCTATTCGACACACCCGCGGTGTTTCATTGGCACTGTCTCGTGAACTCCTCGAACCCTCGGTAATCATGGATCCCCTCGGTCAAGCCCTCCTGCGATAGGTCGCTTCCTGTCGACATCAACTCATTATCCAGGAAGTTGATATAGAGATTCCTTTCGGGTACCTTGGAGCTTGCATGCGTCAATGGCAATTTCTTTGCACTTGACGACAGACTTGCATTATTGGTATTCGATTAAGCGATTCCGCAAGTGTTCGACTCCAAATCATTCTTCGCACTTTGTGGACTGTACTGACAGTACCTTGAGAACCATTGAAATTACTGGTGGTCTCTCTCGTGCTTGTTAACAATTTACATCATTGGACGGCAATCAAGCGATTTTCTAGTATGCTTGACTTCAACACATTCATTCGCATATTAGAAATTGTACTATGATCAGTTGGGATTCAAGACCCCGGGCAAAAGATTACATAAGTTCGGGTTTTGTGGATTGGTTCACGATTGCATACTTGACTCTTTTGATTGGATGGCTACGGCCATACCAAATTATTTTTGGATAGCTACGACCATACCTATATTTTTATATGGTCTTATCTACTGGATGGCTGCGTCCATACCAAAGACCAATTCTATCTGTCTTTTGGATGGCTGCGCCCATGCCTAGACTACAAGTATTTCTTTCACTGTTAGAGATATCAGTTGTACTTGCGCCTACAGGTTGTCAGCGATGGTGTTATGGTTCAGTTGTGGTTTCATAAATCATTTCACCCCTCCCACTTTCTCAGCCTTCATGCTTTAGGGGGCATCTATTACACAGTAATTTTTCACTGGCCCTGTATCCCTCTGATATCAGATAAAGTTAGTCCCTGAGCAACATCTTCTCTGTCTCATACCTCAAATAAATGTGTCCACATCTTCCCAATTATTCAAGAAGATTAACGAATGCTCTTTAATATTGAATATTGACCCTTTTTACCCATGTTTCAAGATCATTGCAAGTAAACCTCATTCTGCCTACGACAATTTTCTGTAATGAACTAGAACGTCGTGACATCGTTGCAGGGATACATCTATTCTCTACGACGGTCAGATTTTATGGCTTTTCGTAAGTCCTCAATATCTTTCTTGCGACAATAGCTCTGAATACAATGCTTCCCTGTGATGTCGTCTTTGAGTTCCATTGTTTGACTCACCACGATCCAGATATGGTGAATTAGTTCAAACAAAATTCTTCAGGGAGGTTCTGGAATTAGTTGTTGGGTCAAGGAAGTTCGCCTTTCCTACTCTGGAATGGTGGTTTCGCCTCTTGAGAAACCTCCCTTGAGGATAAGCTCGCTCTCCATCATTTATGGAGGCTCTTCCTCTTATAAAATCATTCCCCATTGCTATGATCAACTAGTTTTTGGGTATTGAGAAAATTAGCTAGTTTTGGTGTGAGAATGATGGTTCGCAGTGTGAACTATTGATAGTATAGTAATTGATTGTGGATTGATTTAGCCTTGTACTAGTGATTTTGAGTGAGAGAGAGAGTTATCAGCCTCTTGGGAGACCCTTTTGAGAGTGAATGCTTGAAGAAACATACTGGCTGGACCCTTCGAGGAAGCTTGCGACATCAAGGCTTGGTTGTAAGCTTTGCTTTTATTCATTTTAATACAATCAATGGTGATTTCCTATGTCATGTGTAAAACATATTTGATAGATTATGGTTCCTTGACTCTCTAAGTGAATAGCTCATTGTTGTACTCTATTATGTGTTCTGTTGTTCTCTTGTGTTGTTTCAGGTGAATCGATCATCGAAGAAAAGGAAACGATAGCTGAAGCAGTGCAATGAAAGCTCCATCGAACACCGGTTTGAGGTAGGCTCTTTCAATAATGACTATTTAAGGAAATTAGCTGTTGTTTTCTCTTGCTGTGACCAGACCCACTCTAGGGCTAGAGGGGTTGCCTTTGTCCGCAGAGGGAACATTACCTACATCAGAGTGACAAGAGGGAGGGCGAGAGAGGAGGGGGGGTGGGAGATGGAGGGAGAGAGGGAGGGTGGCAGAGGGAGGGAGAAAGAGAGAGAGAGAGAGAGAGAGAGAGAGAGAGAGAGAGAGAGGGAGAGTGATAGGGAGAGAGAGAGGGAGATGGGGAGAGAGAGGGGGGGGGAAGAGAGAGAGAGAGAGAGAGAGAGAGGGGAGAGGGAGAGAGAGGGGGGGAGAGGTAGTTATGGGAGAGGGAGGGTGTTATAGACATTTTTGGGCACTACAACCCCAATCATACATGTCCATAAACCAAGGGCTCTTAAGTCCCTAAAATTGTTGCTTCACACCCTAAAGGAACAAGGTCAGCTGATTACATCATCTCCCAGAAGTTCTCTAGAGAAAACTGGTCAAAACTGGTCAAAGCTGGACGATATAGACTGCCCAGTGTAGAGGGTGACATGCATCTCACCTTCCCAGTGTAAAGGGTGCGATGTAGACTGGAAAACCCTTCTGTAGGGTGTGATGGGCGAGAGTAGACAAATGACAGAGATAGTTTGCAAGGTGGATCGTCATGGAACCTTCCAGAAACTTCTCCTGTGACACTTGCCTCTCTGAATTCGCCTAAGGATGAGTAAGAGATCATCAATCTCCAAGTGGAATCAAGAAATATTAGAGAGAGGACACTAATCAAAATCCCAGGAGCTGACTCACCCCCCTACAATCATCTATATATGGATCCCTCATCCCAGAGATCCAGAGGCTAGAATTTTGTATCTTGTAAGGAAGTGTTGTTGGTTTCTTGGTGGAATATCATAGTGTTGGGTGATCTAAGATTTTCATGAGGTGAAGAAGGGATTTCATGCTGGGAGGATGACGCTGGGTCAAAACAATTGGTTGTAATCCTCTTTGCTTTTCTTGATATTACTAAAGCTATTCAAGTTTTCCTCCACATTATTGTATGTTTGATGATATATGCATTTGTGTGGTCAATATATATCTGGTCCTATATTGTTTATGATTGTAGATCTCTGTTCTTCGATAGTATTATGCTGCTTTGATTCCGCAGGTGCTCTTTGAAGCTGGGTAGACGAAGGCAAAGCGGCAAAGATCTGTCAGAAGGGAGAGGAATCAAGCAAGGAACTAAGTGCAAGACTGAGGTTGGTGTCCTTTGTTCCCCTCTTATCTACTTCTCACAAAGGAAAGCGAAAGTAGTTTTAGTTTGTTTGTTTCTAAGATAGCTACCAGTCTTAGTGGGACTAGTAGCTCTGAGTGGACACTAGATTTCCCGATAACAAAATGGCAACTCCACTGGGGAGCGAATAGATTGTTTGCTTGCCCATATTTGTTTGTTTTATAAGCTTACAGATGGAGCCTGAAGTTAAGCCAGCTAGCATTTGAACTGCATTTTCTATGCAAGTGCAAAGTAGATCAATGCTGCTTCAGTCTATCTCTGGGTTTTTTTATAAACTGAACAATCGATTTGTAAACATTCTAATTGCTCTAGTGGTGGCTCTAGTAACCTCATTAAATCAGCCCCTGTGATTTCTATTTATTGACTATCATTAGCTCGGCCTAAATCCCTAAACTAAGTTGTAAACTCTGATCCGGAACCAAGTTGAAGTCTCATCCCTAGAGCATCGCACTTTCTCCTCTTGGGAATCTGGATGCATCGCACCTACCGTGTGCAGTAGGTGCACTGCATCGCATTTTCCTTATGTTGCAGGTGCGCTGATCAAACAAGACCTCTTCTACTCTCAGATTTTGGTTTTTGTGTTCACTCTCTTTAGCTTTATTTAGGAGTTTTGCTATCTGAAATCAGTATACCACTATAGAAACTCCCTTCCTTTGCATGATTCCGCCTCCATCGTACAAATAATTGTGAATGTTTTTATGTATTGTGCGCCATTTACAGTTCTCTTTTACAAAAGTAGCATAATCAAGTTGTCGTCTTTTGATTTGAAAGTGTCGCAAGTGTCGTTTTCAGTCAAAGAAAAGAATTATATTGTTCTTGATGGTAAATTATACAGTTACTCTTGTATTTGATTTGAATTATTAGTTTTTCAAGTGTCGAAAGCAGTTTTTGATTCAAAATAGCAAAGTGTCATCATTATCTTCCTTTCGTTTTTGAAGAGAAATTTGTTAGTACTGTCACGTTGAAAAGATAATTCATATTTGTACTTAGCATTCTTCTTGTCACCCACACATTAACAAAGCTGAAAACAAATACATGCATGTGCATTTGCATTTAGACTGCTTGTTGGTTTGATTTAGGAAAGTGCATCTAGTGTGTGCTCTCTGCTCTATGTTGAAAGAATATCATCTCTCTTTCTTTAGTAGCTAGGATTTTCATTGCAAAAAGAAGATTAAATGATTGTTTATCATCTTAGATTGCATTTTAGGAATTGTATATCTACATAACACGGTGAACCTAAAAGGAAAATTTCTTAAGAAAGATCAACTGTAAAATAAATTTAATGAACATAAAAATGCTTTGGAACCTAACGCACAACATTTAGAAGTCTAGGCTAGAGACGTATTACGATGTTGTAAAGCCTGGTAACTGTCACTTTCATTGTTGGTTGGGTGATTCCTCCTCTTTGAGACGACAAGTGCCAGTATGGACTTGTGCTCCCATGTACCATCAAGTATATATTGGGAGACCACAATAGGCTATATCCTTTATCCATAGGAAGCCGTGTCTGCCGCCCTATTGATCACAATGCACTGAACACAGCATTCGGGAAGATTGACTGCCGTACCATAAAAAGTATTCTGCAGTTTTGCGATTGGTTTGGTAATCCCTCTGTCTAGATCTCCAAAGTAGTCTCTTTCATTCCTTTTCAGACTCCTTAAGGGAAAAGGTCCATATGAGCACTTGTCACTTCAGGCTCATTAAAAATCGAAGGCGACTAGAGTCATCTTTTGTTTCTTCTCCACTCTTAAAAATTGAAAAAACAAGTTGTGTCAAAGCGTCTAAAATTTATTTTAATCGGAATAATATCACCATTCCCGTGTTGGTCTTAGGTTGAGAAAAATGGAGTCCGCCAACCAAGGATTTCCCCTTGGAGGAAATCTAGTCCTTTCTCCTCTTGGGGAGATATTGGTGCACCTCATATGGCCACATTGTCACTTCCAGGATTGACGATTGGCTTACCAATATGGCTTTTCTCGATCTCCATCGTTCAGAACACCATGATTCCTGAACAATTGAGTCAGCAACTAGATGATACTAAAGTTACCCCCCAATCTTCTACTTCATCCAATTCTCCCTCTCCTCCTTCCTCTTCACTTGATAAAGCTGGTAAAACCAAAATTTAAGTAACTAAGAAGGAGAAGAAGGGGAAGGAGAAGAAAGAGAAGAAGAAGAAGGAGCTAAAGGCGAAAAGGGGTAACCGGGCATCGTCTAGTAAAAATCCATGAACTGCACCGTCCAAGCCTAAATCTCCATGTGTCATTTGCAAGGGAGACCACTATCATCAAGATTTTCCTTGCATCCCTCAGATCTTAAGGGACTGGTCTCCACGTTTGCACAATTCGGTGTCATCAACCTCTGAAGATCATGTTGATAGTAAACCATCGACTAGTGAAAGTGAAGCATTTGGACAGAAAAGGAAATGTAAATTTTCTTGTAAACTGTGTGAAGGCGATCACGTCATCCACTGTTGTCCCTTCATAGACAAAGCTAAAAGAGTCTTGGATAACTGTCCTGCTTCACCGCTACGACTTCCTCCTGGATACAAGAAACTCTTGCTGAGTCCATCGCTAGTTGAAAATCTGATCGACACACCATTGTGGTTGGTCGAAGCATCTGTCATTGAAGATAAATCCGCTGAATCCATACCAGACGAAAGTCAAAAGGTTGAGGCGGCAGTCAACCCGGTCTTGTCTTCGGAAGGTCCATCTTCAAATGATACAATCACAGAAGAGAATGAGAACGACACCATTCAAATTCTTTTCGTAAACACAGACTCCGACGAATATGGGGGTAATCTACCCATTCCTTTACCGCAGGAAGGAAGGTTGTTAGAGTCATATCCGACCGCCTATTCAGTCCCACCTCCAAGCAACCTAGTCATTTCCTTTGATTGGAATCTACTAGGTAGACCCCGTTTACCGGCTAATGTACCATTCTGAATCATTGTACAAGCTTCAAAATGATCATGGTCGGTACCATCATAGATGAAGGGGCTTCTGTGAGTATCCTTTCCTCAACTGCTTGGGAAGTGCTTAGTCCGCCATCGCTTCTGCCTGAGATGAGAAATTTGACAGGCTTCAACAAAGGAACCAGTCGACCGTTAGGGACCCTTCCCAATGTACCCATAATGTTGAGAAGGAAAACCATTTATATGAACGTAATGGTAGTCCAAGGACCTCTAGATTATAATCTACTCCCTGGGCGTGACTATATTTATAGCATGGGAGCCATTGTCTCCTCACTCTTTAGAGTAATGTGTTTTCCACACAAAGGCCGAATGGTCCAGCTCATAGACCAGCTTTCATTCCCCAGCTCACACATAGCTAATAGTCAAATTCCATCCCTAAATCATCTTTTCACGCAAGTAATGTCTCATCAATCTCCAGTCGGTCTACCTGAAGATTGTGAGTGATTCGGGAGGACATGACTGAAACCCAGGGGGCATGCACCCTGGTCTGTTTCGGCAGGAAAACCTTGGGTATAGGGTAGGTTTCTGCGGGGGATATATGACTAGTCTGACACACCTGTCTTTTTAGGAAAATGGGATTAGACTGGAATAAGATTCCCTCATCAAAGTTATGTGAGTAGAGACGACCACGCCACTCACCTTTGTCTATTTCGGTAGACATCGCCAAGGAAGTGTTTTCTCTACAACACAGATGGAGAAATCTTGCACATGCAAGAGCTTTCATATGGTAACCTAGAAATGCTACTTCGCTATGCCTGGGGGCATTCAAAACTTTTTTCCTAAAAGTAAAGAGCGACCATTTATATTCGTAGTTTGTAGTTTCTAAACCCTTTAAACTCGTAGGATTGGTCGTTCCTAGCTTACATAATGAAAGGATCTAGAGCAAAGTTTCAAATGGTGCAAGCTCCCTAAAAATTGAACCTATTGATGAGACATCCTTATTATACGACTGGCACGAGCAGTTTTTATGTGGAGTTCAAGATCGTTAAAAATTAAACCTAAGAAATGAGCAAATGTTTACCCCAGAGTTTAAGCTCATTAAAAAATGAACCAATTTCTGGTAAATAACCATTGTGAATTCATTATCATCAGCTTCTGATCCCTGGTCATGTTCTCATCACCACCTCCACTCTATTTTAGCCGATCATTCACCTCCATTTGATTGTTTACCCCTTTTGAGGAAAAACTGTGAAGAGTGATCTTGTTAGCCATCCTTGTGACACTGTCGTGATTGGAAAATTCCAAACCTTACCTAGAATCAGCTGCTACCCAAAATTATCACTCGTTCCTCAAAAAACAAGTCTCCTTTAAGCTCTTTTCACCTGACTCGTAAAATATGAAAATATTTCCGAGTGATTGGCCTCTCCATCTCGTTAAATCTACTGGGAGTGCTATCCCTCCTCTATATTTTAATCTTTTTGGACCTGAGGGATTATTACACAAAAAGATCAAGCGCTTGTTTTGTTCGGCTTGTTAAAATTACGGAAAATCCATCCCTTTTGTATTATTTTATGCTTTTTTTGACTTAAGGGATTATATGATGAAAAAGGATTATTGGAGTTTCCTTTGCATCCCTTTCAGACTCTCTAAAATTGAAAAGGACCGAGTTATCTTTGTCGTTAAACTCGTTAAAACCGAATAGCGACAAACTTGTCCATACAGACAAGAACATGTTTCACTGTCTCTAGGCTCATTAAAACATAGCGATGGGTTTGACCGAAGGGAAAATTATAGAACACGCATATGTTATCCTCCTCAAGCTTGATAAAAATAAAGAGGTACTGGTTAGCAATGACTGGTGAAAAATTGGGAAGAAAACTTGAAGAAACTTTATTGGTAGCAAGTCGCTCTTGAACATGACACTTTCACTCCATGTCCGAGTCGGTCTGGATTATTGCGTTCACTGGTCATATCACCATTGGTCCATGACACCATCCATATTTGGGGTTAACGCTACCAATCCATGTCAGTGTCATCGGTATGTTCAAGAGAAGTCACTCATAGAATTCACCTGTGTCTCATGATGCAATACATTCACGCTCCATTCTTTCATGACCGCCACCCTGAACCCTGTATCATCAGATTGTTTTCACCTCAAAAATCATTTACTCCGTTCCGTGTCGTAGATGTGGGATTCATTAAGTCCCTCCTACGACAGGTCGCTTCTTGTCGACATCAGCTCATTATCCAAGAAGTCGACTTAGGATCAACCCTTTCAGTACTTTGAAGCTTGCATACCTCAATGGAAAGTTTCTCACTTCCAGTGACAGGTTTACATCAATGGCCTTCGACCGAAATATTTTGCATGGTGTTCGATACTAAGTCCCTTTTCACACCACGCGAATTGTACTGTAGTACCTTGAGGGTCATCATCATTATCGGTGATTCCTCTTGCACTTATTAATAGCTTACATCATTGGCTGATAATCAGGCAATGTCTTTTCGTGTTCGACTCCAGAACATCTTTCACGTGGATCAACTTGTACTCCGAGTGAACATTGGACGAGTGAAGACCCCGAATCTAGTTTCATCCATCCGGGCTGTGATATATTCAGGAAAATAAATACATCAAATGTACATCATTTTTGTACAGATGATCATCCGAATCAAAGGATGATGGATCTATCAAAATCATCAGTCTACCACACAGACGGTTGTTTGTCTTTTGTACATGAAAATGAATTAATGAAGTTGAGCATGGGAATGCCCACTTCAGCTAGATCATGAAAAATATTATGAAGATAATGTATTGAATTGTATCTTATTACAGATCACCTTCCAGCTCAAAAAAACTTTGGATCCTCATGATAAAGCATTTCACCTGACATCAAAATATTAACGACCTCATGGTTTAGGGGACAACTGTTATAGAAATTTTTGGGCAGTGCAACCCCAATCATACATGTCCATAAACCAAGGGCTCTTAAGTCCCTAGAAGTGTTTCTTCACACCCTAAAGGAACAAGGTCAGCTGATTACATCATCTCCTAGAAGTTCTCCACAGAAAACTACTCATAACTGGTTAAAGCTGGACCATACAGACTGCCCAGTGCAGAGGGTGCGATGCATCTCACCTGCCTAGTGTAAAGGGTGTGATGCATACTGGAAAGCCCTTCTGTAGGGTGCAATGGGCGAGAGTAGACAAATGGCAGAGACAATTTGCAAGGTGTATCGTCATGGAACCTTCCAGAAACTTCTCATGTGACACTTGCCTCTCTGAATTCACCCAAGGATGAGTAAGAGATTATCAATCTCCAAGTGGAATCAAGAACTATCAAAGAGAGGACAATAATCAAAATCCCAGGAGCTGACTCACCCCCTACAATAATCTATATATGGATCCCTCATCCCAGAGATCCAGAGGCTAGAATTTTGTATCTTGTAAGGAAGTGTTGTTGGTTTCTTGGTGGAATATCATAGTGTTGGGTGATCTAAGCTTTTCATCAAGTGAAGAAGGGCTTTCATGTTGGGAGGATGATGCTAGGTCAGAACAATTGGTTGTAATCCTCTTTTCTTTTCTTGATATTAATAAAGCTATTCAAGTTTTCCTCCACATTCTTGTATGTTTGATGATATATGCATTTGTGTGGTCAATATATATCTGGTCCTATATTGTTTATGATTTTATATCTCTGTTCTTCGATAGTATTATGATGCTTTGATTCCACAGGTGCTCTTTGAAGCTGGGTAGACGAAGGCAAAGTGGCAAAGATCTGTCAGAAGGGAGAGGAATCAAACAGGGAACTAAGCACAAGACTGAGGTTGGTGTCCTTTGTTCCCCTCTTATCTACTTCTCATAAAGGAAAACGAAAGTAGTTTTAGTTTGTTTGTTTCTAATATAGATACCAGTCTTAGTGGGACTAGCAGCTCTGAGTGGACACTAGATTTCCCAATAACGGAGGGAGAGAGAGGGGGGTTGAGAGAGAGAGAGAGGGGGGGGGAGGGGGAGAGAGGGAGGGAGGGAGGGAGAGCGAGAGGGAGGGAGGGAGGGATATATATATATATATATATATATATATATATATATATATATATATATATATATATATATATATCCACAGAGAGAGAGAGAGAAAGAGAGAGAGAGGGGGTTGGGTGTCATGCGGAAAGAGTCAATTTTGCGGACAAAACCGACCTCCCTAGAAACTAAGGCTTTTCTAGTGACAAACAAAACAATCAAGTACTATCTTTCCCTAAATGTGCATTTAAAATAAAAGCAACCAGGTTTTTAAGGCCTACCTTTAGTCCAACGCTGTTTGTAGCGGCCAAGTCTCTTCGATCCAGATGAGCTCCTCTCCTTGAAGCCTGCATACACAAACAAGCAAACGATTACATAGCACCTGAATAACTCATATAATAAAACATATTCATCATAAAGACCAAGGAGTTTATGAAACAAATTATATATAACAACTTGTTGAGAAAAATGAACTTAATTGTATTAATTGGAAACAAAAGAAACCTTACAACCAATGCCTTGGTGTTGTGCAGGTCCCTCCCAGGGTCCAGCAAGAGTTCTCCTCTACTTTGATCAGCTCACCCACTTCAAAATGAAGCTAAGAAAGGAATGTGATCTCTCCTCTCAAGCTCTATAAGGGAGTCCTAATTTCAGCAACATCTACCCTTAGGAATGTTCAGCTTTTAACCTCCCTTGCCTCTGGCCCAATGCCTGTATTTATAATTCTTTGGAGGAAGTTAAACAAGTCCACCATCAATGGGATAAGCCCCTATTTCAAAGGGATAACTCCCCTCTTCATGGGATAAGTTCCTCTTTCATTGGGATGCATGAACCATCTGGAGGCGCTCAATCCACGTCAAACCATCTTCTAGAATGCTCTAGAATCGACCGCAAGTAAGATTTTTGAAGTAAAACTTGCGCCTTTTGACTTTTACAGGGGTACGCACCCACCCCTTTACAGACAGAGTGTACAAGTACGCAGGTATTATGTACTTGAGGTGCGGGCCTGCAGGTAAGAGTAAGAGAAAGTGCGGAACCAGAGTTATATTGATTTTTTAAAGGTTTTCTCTCTTTTTTGGAGTTTGACATGAGGAGCAGAGGTATAAGACTTGCCAAGGAGGACAATATGATTATTGATGGAGCCATATTGACTGCAAATAGTCATGGTGACAAATATTAGTGTAACAGATTGCCCCCTAAAGTGCGAGGTCTGTAGTAGATCAGGGTTTTATATCATCTAGGAAGGGTGAAGCACTTTATCATTTCGAGGATTATCTTGTGGAGAGCCCAGTCGGAACCTGCAAATATTCAACACAAAATACATATATGAGATCATATCATCGCTGAGGTAGGCTTTCCCATACTCAGATCAAAAACTTAACTAACAAACTAACTATTGCTCTGATATAGGAATGATTTCGCAATACATCATAATCATAGACACATGTAGACACAGTATGGACGCAACCATCTGTTTATAATTAGTTTACTATATAATGAATACAAAAATCCTCGCAGCCTGGATGGCGGAAACTAGATCCAGGGTCTTCATTTCTACTTCCCGAAATAGTACGATTTTATCCATGCGAATAAATGAGTTGATGTCAAACATGGTAGAAACCACTTGATTACCAGTTAATGATGTAAACTGTTAACAAGTGTGAGAGAGACCACCAGTGATGTCAATGGCTCTCAAAGTACCCAGTACAATCCATGAGATGTGAATGAATGTGTTGACGTCGAACATGTCACAGAATCCCTTGATCGAAGGTCATTGATGTAACCTGTCGTGAAAGGCGAGAAACCTGCCATTGAGGCATGCAGATCCCAAGGTACTGATGATTTCTAGATCATCTTTCTAGATAATGAACTGAAGTTGATAGAAAGCGATCCGTTGCAGGCAAGCCCACAACACGAAATCATCGATCAAGTTGAAGAAATGTAGCTATAAGGACTGACTCAGGGATGGTCAAGATGGATGACAGATATTTTGCAGATGAATGGTTTATTTGCAAGACTCCTCTTGAACACATAACGATACTATAGATGGTTTGGTGACAATTGTCCCAAAGTTAATACCCGGAAACTGGCTGAAGACTTTCAATGTGGTTTGATCAACTGTTAGGCAAATGATTTCCCAACCCAGGTGAATGAAAAGTGTCGTGTTCAAGAGTGGTGATAAGGTTTTTCCGAGACAAAGTATAACAAATAGGCTCATTTCCTCTCTTTTCCCCCACCATTTCTGGCAAGTACCTCTTTATTTTTTACAAGCTTGAGGAGGATAACATTTGCTTGATTATAAGCTCATCCTTTGGATGAGTCCAACTTAGTTTAGATTCGAACCCTAAGAAGGAGTGGTTCGTTCCTGTTTGTAATCGAACAGGTCCTTTATTGTGAAATTTTAACGAGTCCAGTATAGGAGAAACTCGGCGTTTTTCAATTTTAGAGAGTTTGAAATACTTAAGAAGACTCCAGGGTTGACCTTTTTCATAAATTTGTGTCTCCCAAGCCCGAAAAAGTATAAAATAATACTTGAGAAAACCGCTTGATCTTTACGACCAAGGAGTACTTTCGTGATTAGTGTCTCTGATCTGAAAAGTAGAAAGCGATCAAGGACATGTCGTTTTATTTCCAATATCGAATTTGAAACGAAAAAAATCCGGCAATCTTTTCATGTTTTTGCAGTCAGAAAAGGGCTGTAAGAGGACCGTCTTTTTAATTCTGTTTTAACGAGCTAAAAGGAAAACTCGGCAATCTTTTCACATTTTAGGAGTCAGAAAAGAGCTTAAAGGTGACTCTAAGGTTTCACTTTTTCATAAGTTTTAACGAGTTCTAAAAAATGATAGAAATGTACTCATGGTTTTCACTTTTTCGTAAGTTTTAATGAGTTCGAAAAAATGATAAAAATGTACTCGTATGGCTGACTTTCAATTTAATTTACGAGCAGAAAAAGACGGAAAGAACTCAGCATTTTCATTTGTTTTACGAGAATGAAAGATAGCAAAATAATCTCGGGATTTTCATGAGTTTAACGAGTCTTGAAATTAACTAAAATTGACTCGAGATAGGTTTCATTTTTACAAAAGCTTGAAACAGAGAAAAACTATGCTTCAAAGTAGTTTCATTTTTACACAAGCTTGAAAAAGAGAGAAAACTGTGCTTGATGCCCCCTAAGCATAACTGCTAGAGCGCATGCCCCCCCAGCTTCATTTCATTCAACTAATTATTAGATGGATGGAATGAAGGTTCAGTTACGAGATCATTTGACTCGACCTAAAACTGTAAGAAAATTACGCAAAAAACTGAAATAACTAACCTAAATATACAACTTAATATTTATGAGATCTAGTCAAACTCTCAACTCAATTAGAGGAGGATTTGTTTCATTTTTTAACGAGCTTGACACAGGAAAAGAACTATGCTCGGATCCGGTTTCATGTTTACACAAGCTTGAAATGAAAAACTATGCTTGTTATAAGTTCGCATGCCCCCAACATAATGACACAAATCAAGGTACATGCCCCCCAAGCTTCATTGCATTCAACTAGGTGGATGAAATGAAGGTTTACTTTCGAAATCTTGGAAAGACTCATGGGAGTTGTTTCATTTTTTTAGTGAGGTTGACACAGGAAAAGAACTATCCTCAAAACCCTTGTTTCATTTTTTAAACGAGCTTGACACAAGATAAGGAATTATGCTCATAACTACTCTCTACAATCTACCTAACAAGGAACTATACTCTAAAAACCTTGATTCATTTTTTAATGAGCTTGACACAAGACAAGGAACTATGCTCTAAAATCCTTGATTCATTTTTTAACGAGCTTGACACAAGACAAGGAACTTTGCTCGTGACTACTCTTTACAATCTACCTATCTAACCTATCCTTGTTTCATTTTTTAACGAGCTTGACACAAGAAAAGAACTATGCTCGGATCTGGTTTCATGTTTACGCAAGCTTGAAACGAAAAACTATGCTTGTTATAAGTTCGCATGCCCCCAACATAATGATGCAAAGCGAGTTACATGACCCCCAAGCTTCATTGTATTCAACCAGGTGGATGCAATGAAGGTTTACTTTCAAGACTCAACTCGAAACGGGGGTTGTTTCATTTTTTAATGAGGTTGACACAAGAAAAGAACTATCCTCATACTCACTGATTCATTCTTTTAACGAGGTCGAAACAGTAAAAGGAACTTTCCTCGAACCTGATTCATTTTTTAACGAGGTTGACTCAGTAACATGAACCATCCTTTGACCAACTGATTCATTTTTTAACGAGGTTGATACAGGAAAAAACTATCCTCACGACAGACTGTTTCATTTTTTAACGAGGTTGATACAGGAAAAAACTATCCTCGCAACATCCAGTTTCATTTTTTAACGAGCTTGATACGGGAACAAACTATCCTCGCGCTCACTGATCATGGCTTCCAACTGGAAGAAAGACATGTCAATGGACACACCTTGATCATGGCTTCCAAGAGGTCTTCATCAGAAGGAAGAATAGTTCTCTGGAAGGAACACATGTCAAGGGACTCAAAAGGGATAAGAACATCGTGTTCAAGTAATCCCATAGAGTTTTCCATGTCAATTACCGGATCTAAAACAAAGGAAGATGAGAAAACAGTGAGAGGCTCACTTACATCGGTAACTGAAAACATGGGACCAGTTACCACATAATGAACCCGTGGCGGGGTAGATACCACTTGAGAATCAGGAACATTTAGGGCTGTCATATTATTGGTAGTTGAAACAAGACTAGGGAACGAAAGCTGGTCTACAGTCACAATATTTCCATTGTGAGGGAAAGACATCACGCGAAAGAGAGTCGATACGACAGCTTTCATTGCATAAACATAGTCTTGCCCAAGGAGTAAATTGAAATCCAAGGGACCTCGAATTACCATAAGATCAATACAGACAATTTTACCTTCCAAGGTAATAGAAAACTTAGGAAGGATCCCTAAAGGTTCACTAATGGTTCTGTTAAAAGCTTTCAGATTCTGCGTAATAGGTGCAAGCTGAGGGGAACCCAAAGCTTTCCAAGCAGTTGAGGATAAGATACTAATAGAAGCACCTTCATCTACCTGTGTGCGGTGCATGTCCCTACCATCAGCCTTGACAATGATTTGGAAAGGGATGGAGGAGGGAAGACGAGGTTCTGTCAGTCTATTCCAATCAAAGGAAAAGACCTCAGTACTTGGAGGGGGTTCTGTAGAAACAGGTGAAATGCCCCCTGGCATAGAAGAATCTGATGTAACAAGAAGAACCTGAGCGGTATGAAGTTCACTCTCTAAAGGGAAAGTGGGATCGACTGAATGTGAAATTGAATCGACCACTTGATCAACTAATGGATCATCAACCTGAGTGACATGAGTTTCACTCTCCAATGGAAGAGTGTGATCGACTCTACTTGAAATTAGATCAATCACTCCGTCAGTTGACGGTAGGTTGGGAGAAAGTTTACGGTAACCAGTTGGAAATTCTTGCTGTGGAATAGTAAGGTTTTCCAACAATTTTGAGGCTTCATCCATGCGAGGGTAAATGTGAGTTTGATGACTCCCTTTGCATAACTTACAAGGAAACCTAACTTTACCTTTTTTCCCAGGAACCTGACTATCACTGGTTGATGCATCAATGAAAAGTTGATGAGATTTTTTTGACCATACTTCCAATACCTTTGGAATACCAGGACAATTGACAAGGAAGTGGTCACCCTTACAAAGTCTGCAAGGGTATTTGGGTTTACGATGCATGTCGGAGTTTTCCTCAACACAAATAACACTTACAGTTGTGGTTGGTTGGTTGACTTCTTTCTTATCTTGCTTCTTCTTCTTCTTCTTCTTCCCTTTCTTCTTCTTCTTAGCCACCTGGTTACTAGTGTCAAGGCTTTTACCAAGCGAAGAGGAAGAAATGGAGGAAGAAAAATTAGGCGAAGAAGGTAAAGGGTCAACAGAAGGTTGGTGATGTTGAGATGGTGAACTCTGTTGAGGTGAAGCATTCGGTTGAGGTGGAACAATTGGAGTATTTGGGGCCAATGAAGTTGAAAATAACCATATCGGTAAACCTATTGTAAATCTAGGTAATGACAAAGTAGCCATATAAGGAGGACCAACATTTCCAAAGAAAGGAAAAGTACTAGGATCCTCGTTAAGAGGGGTTCCTAGGTTGGTAAATTCTGGAACAGTTGCCATTATATTCAACTTCAGTGAATTTAAAACTAAAATTAACAATTCACAATTCACACCTGACAATTAAAATTCACAATTCACACCTATGGTCTCTAAAAGTAAAGACAAACAAATTAACACGCACTATCAAATCTAGGGGTCAAACCACACACAAACAGTAACTTTCCATACCGAAAACACTAGTTGGTGATGAAATCCAACGTCGCAGAATTCAATACAGAAATAGCGGTTGGAACAGTTACCCCGGCAACCTGCTTAATGAATAGACTAGCACAAGTTTCTCCACTAAACCGTCTCGAGTGAAGAGAACCCCCCAGAAAATCCAAGTGAGTCTAGCCGACGTCTGCTCCAGGTATAGTGGGATCTTCCCACCACTATCACCTTAGGAAGAATCCTAAAGAATATGGTCACTAAGGTTACCAACTGAAACAAGTATACCTGGGGGAACAGTCTAGGATCCGATACGCACGCAAGGGCAGAGTAGCAAGCTCAATCCCCTTGAAGGCTCCTTGACATAATCCAAGGTTTACCAACAAGTGACCCCAGGCTCCTCGACAATGGTTAATCCGAGGTTTACCGTTTTTAATACGTGAATATCTGGCGTCGTTCCCAATGAGGAAGGATTGATTCCCACACTGGTTCAGACACGATCTCGTGCTTCTCCTTTAAGAGAAGCTTTCCCAGAGTATAAATGCAACAATTGGATTTCTTCCTACCGCAAGATACAGCTACTTGTTCGTTTTACTGTCTTGGAGAGTTAATTACTCCCTACTCCAAGACACTAGCCTAAGCTATGTTGGAGTATCAGAGCCCTAGAAAATAAAAATATTACTAGATGAATTTTAATTAAGCGTTGTGTTATTAAGGTTGTTATTACTCAAATGGGTAAATGGATACGAAACCAATGGTGTTATGACCCAACTCAAAACTGAATGCAATCGAATATGATAATGTAATCTTTTCAATTCGATGAATCCTAACTAAAGTAAGGAGAGAGTTTCCATTCACTTCCAACAATGCAAAAAATTGATCACTAAGAGAAAATATAACAAATTCTCTAATGCACTAATTTCATCAAGAAAAACTAATGCAAATCAATTCCAAAATAGTTTTTTTATTTTTATTTTTATTTTTATGTGTTAAAGAACAAGCATAAAAATATGTAAATTCAAATCAAAGAAAGCTGATCTAAATCTATGATTGATTTTTCAGAATGTGAACTATGCAATTGTAATCTATGCACAATTCATTTGAAAAGTATGCAAATGTAATCTATGCACGTTTTTCATTCATATTCTGAAAATGAGAATTCTAATTATGCAAATGTACTCTATGCAAGAGAATTCTCGAACACAAGATGATTCTAATGTAATCTAAGAACCAATCAAGTGCAAGTCGAGGAAATTGGGTGAGAGTTCCGAAGATCAAAAATAAAAACACTCAAAGGCGATTAACACTCATACACAATTTAGCCCCCCCCCCGGCGAATGAGGGGGAAATTTTTTTGCAAAAACAAAAGCAAAAAGATGCAAAATTGTGAGGGAGATGAAATAGCTCCATAGGGCTATTTTGAAATCATAGGAGAATGAGAGTAGGCATAGCTTCAAGAAGACTGATTTAATTCCAGCAAGAGGGATAGTGGGAGGGAGAGGGAAAGAGGGGGGGAGGGACAGATATATAGATAGAGTTGTAGTGCGTAGAGTGAGAGGGAGTAGTGGGGGGAGAGAGAGAGAGAGGGAGATTGAGAGGGAGAGAGGGAAAGTGAGAGGGAGAGGTGGAGAGAGAGAGAGAGAAAAAGCAAGAGAGAGGAAGAGAGAGAGATGGAAATGGGAGATAGGCCGAGAGGGAGAGAGAGGGTGGGAGGGGAGAGAGAGATGGAGGGAGGGAGGGAGAGAGAGAGGGAGAGAGAGAGAGAGAGGGAGATGGAGAGCGAGAAAAATATAGGCAGAGAGAGAGAGAGAGAGAGAGAGAGAGAGAGAGAGAGAGAGAGAGAGGGGGGGGGGGGAGAGAGAGAGAGAGAGAGAGAGAGAGAGAGAGAGAGGGAGGGAGAGCTAGAGAGGGAGAGAGAGATATATATAAAGGGGAAGAGAGAGAGAGAGGGAGCTAGAGAGGGGGGGAGAGGGAGCTAGAGAGAGGGAGAAGGGGGGGGGGGGGGAGATAGAGGGATAGGGGGCGGGAGAGAGAGCGGGAGAGAGAGGGAGAGAAATAGGGAGATAGAGGGAGAGAAATAGAGGGAGGGGGAGAGAGGGGGTGGGATGGGAGAGGGAAGGTGAGAGGGAGGGGGAGAGAGAGGGTGGGATGGGAGAGGGAAGGAAAGAGAGAGGGGGGGATGGTTGAGAGAGAGAGAGAGATGGGAAAGAGGGGGATAGAGGGGGGAGAGAGGGGGGAGAGAGGGGGGGAGAGAGAGGGAGGGGGAGAGAGAGAGAGATAGAGATAGGGAGAGAGAAAAAGAGTGAGAGAGAGATGGGAGAGAGAGAGATGTGTGTGTGTGTGTGTGTGTGTGAGAGAGAGAGAGAGAGAGAGAGAGAGATGGGAAGGAGGGAGAGGGAGAGAAGGGAGAGGAAGAGAGAGGGGGAGAGATAGGGAGAGAGAGAGAGAGAGAGAGAGGAAGAGAGAGAACTAGTACAAAATGAGAGATTAGTGACTTCATAACTATAAAAGTTAGTCACCATAATTAATTCAAGTGAATTACTACTAAATTTGAGTAATTTGAAGTGACCCAACTAAAAACAACTAACTTAAATGGCTAATTTAGTCTAGGGATAAAATAAATGACTAGACAATAAGTGGCCCAAATAAAAGTGATTAAATTAAATAACTAATTTAATCCAGGACTATAATATATCACTATATAATAAGTGAAAAAATAAAAAATGATTAACATGAACGAATGCTATAGTCCATGAATAAAAATATGACCAAAGAACAAGTACAACAAGTATATGAATTAGTCACTTATGCTATTCATTTTTAATTGTGTCACTCCATAAATGGAAAATTGAATTTTTGATATCGAAGTGTTACATTTCATTAAAGTTTAACACTGGATATGGACTTAGCGACCCACATAAGGGGTCCTCTAAATCCATCAAAAGGGCCTTTGAATCCATCTACATGGTTAAAATTTAGAGACCCTCTTCTAAATTTGTTTGCAATGTTAAAGTTAGGAAGATGGATTCAACAACACCCTTTAAAGGGTTGATGATTCCATCTATTATGCTAAAATTATAACAATTTTATACAATATAAATTATAAGTTTACAATATATAATAGTTTTATACTCCCTTTGGAAGAAGGGACAAGAAAAAGAGTTTGAAACTTTAATAAGAATTTTTTCCTCAAATATTAGAGGGATGACACGCTATTCGATGTGGGGATTTTGTGATGTTGTTACATAACATGGTTGATTATTGCACTAGATTCATAGAGACAATGATTTTATTAATTTGAATTCAAAATATGTTTATTTAAACTTTGTCAACCAATATAACTCTAGATTACTGTAAATCTATATTATTATATAAATAATTCTATAGATATATGCATTACAAATAATGTGCACAAATTCTAATAGTGCATTCACATTCTAAGAATATGCACATTCTATTACTAGAAAACCATACATAGTCACCATTCTTGTTGCTATTTATGTATAATAGCGTGCCATGGCTCTCATATCCAAGTTGAAATCACAGAATCCCTTAGAACGTATCATGTAATTGTTTGAGAGTTACTTCATGTTACTTGAAATCTACAAAATTTATTTAGAGCCCAAGCCCCTTTTTCTCCTCATTGAAAATAGTACATTATCGAGACCCAGAAACCATATTATAAAATCCCATTAGAATCCAAACATCCCCATAGATTTTATGATATTATGTGTGGTAATTCAAAATAATTGTTTCATGAGACCTTATTCCCTATTCTGAGTTCACTTAATGTATCATGGCAGATGTTGGTCACTCCAAATCCAAGTCATGAAAAGGCTAAGAACATGAAATACATAGAAGAAGAAAAAAATTCCAACACTTCAGAGAAGGTAGGCATCGAAGAACAAAGAAGATCGACTAGGATTTTGGATCATGGTGTACAGGCCAATAGTGATAGTAAAATTTTTGAGATGGAGCCTAGTTTCTCTGCAATTATTGAGACACCAAGAGCAACAATGGATTCTTCACCAAGCTCACAAACTCAAAGATAAATATGATTATCATAAAAAATGTGGTTTTTGAGAAAAAAAGTAATAGAGGTAGCATATGAGGGCCAGCGTTTAAATCGCAAAAACAATGATTTAGGAAATGATGCTTGAATGAATAAAAAACGAGTGAACAAATTCATGCCATTGTTGGGAGGATCGATCTACAAGGGATGGACTAAGGATCATGAGATTTCACTACACAACACTTATACACAATCAAGCCTGTACCAATTTCTGGAAGGATATAGCCAAGTTGTTACGCCCAAATCTACTCAATGTCCTCTTTATTGCAATTTTTTTTTCCTTTTTTGGGGGATTTTTGTGTTTACCCCATTTGTTTTTCTCGGGGTGAGTGGGGAATGCATGGAATCTAATTAAAAATAAATAAATTATATCAAGCCAAGAAAAACTAAACCTGGGGTATTGCGTAGGGTTTATTGAATTCTTCTCTATTGAAAGTTCACTTCAACATAATTAATGCAACCGTTTTCAATAAATTATGAAGATCCAACACCCCAAAAGGAACTTAAAGGGCCTCATGTGACTGCTCTATCCTTAAAATAATCTTTCAAAGAAATATTCTGATATCCCTCTAAATGAAAATGACAATGTTGGTTGAGGTAGTCAATATTTTTAAAATAGTACGAAAAACTCATCATAACTTAGTTCTCAAACTAGTAATGGGACAACCATTACTGATAGCTATCTCTGAATGCAAGTTGATGCATCATCATTATTCAAGGAAAACCACACCACTTGGAATAACCAGTTGGTTATCTCTAAGGAGGTAGACTTTCGTGTATGCCAATTGCCTCTGGGTCTTGAGCTATTAACTTGCTTTCTTCCATTTGAGAAAGATGAGTTGTTAATCAAATAGAAACAGTTTTAGGTTGTACTCTAGGACCAAAGTACTCAATATGTTTGCAATATATTTTTATTTTTATATTATTCTACTTATTTTTAATTAACTTCTCAAAGAAAAATAGAAACATATTTATGTTATTTTTTGGGTTGTTGCCCTTTTTTTTTTATTCTGAGTTGGTTGGGCTTAGTGCTAAAATACAGCCTCACATTTAGTCAGCATCCACATTATTTCCTTGTATGTTCATGGACTTGAAACTATTGTGCATCATAAAGATTTTATTGCATCATGGGGATATTTTGTCTTTACCCCGTTTTTGTTATTGGGGAGAGTGGAAAACAAATATAATAGGTTAAATCAGGCCAAAACAAACTTAACCTGGGGTAGTGTGTAGGGCTTACCAATTCTTCTCCCTTGAAATTTCATTTCAGCATAATTAACACAACCATTCTTAATAAATTATGAACATCAAACACCCCAAAAGGCACTAAAAGGGCCTCAAGGTATCTACCCTACCCTTAAAAGAAGTTTACAAACAAATATTCTAGTATCCCTCTAATCGATAATGACAATGTTGGCTAAGGTAACCAAATTTTTCAAATAGTGTGAAAAGTCTATCATAAATCACTTGTCAAATTAGTAACCGGGGCAACCATCAATAGCTGCTATCTACGAATGGAAGTTAATGCATCACCATTATTCAAGGAAAACCACCCCACTTGGAATAACCCACAACTAGATTGTAAGGGGATAAGATTTCACTTCTGCCAGGTGCCTGTGGGTCTTAGATTGTTAACTTGTTTGATTACATCTAAGGAAGATGAGTTGTTAACAAAGAAAAAGTAGTTTTAGGTTGTACTCTAGGACCAAGGTACTCAACATGCTTGCATTCTCTTTTTCTTTTCATATTATTCTACTCTTTTTTAATTGACTTCTCAAAGAAAAGTAGAATAATATTTATGCTATTCTATTGGATTTTGGACTCTTTTTTATTATGAGGTTGTTGGGCTCAAGGATAATGCATATTTTTTATTTTGGTACTGTTGGACTCAGTGCTAAAATATAGCTTCACATTTAGTTGGTGTCCATGTTCTCTCCTTGTGTGTTCATGTACTTGGAACTATTTTTCAGGGTGGAGAGCTTATTGTGTGAAGGAGAACTTATAGTATCTCTTCCAAACTAGTCAGGAACTTAAGAAGATGAAAGGGACAAGTATGTCTCTTTTTATTTTATAATTTCTGCTACCAAGAACTATGAAGTTGTTGTATACTTCTTTAATATTCACATGATCTGGAATGCAGGAGATTAAGCTAGAGTAGTAGCTGGGGAGATTTCTGTCATGATATCTCAAAAGGACATAGCTTGTGTGGGTGGCCCACTTTTCAAGATCCAACTATCCAAACTAGGCCCAAGCTTTAGAACTTATAGGATCCTTACTTTTTATTTGTATTCATCTAGCCTTCTATGTTCATGTTCATACTCTTGATTTGAAAATAGATAGCTTTGATTACATGGGATGCAACTTGTTTGTCATGCCCTTGGACCCTACTCCTTTGAGAATCATGGCATAAACAACACTACAATACTAATATATAAAAGCAACATCTGAAAAATCACAGAAATAAAACTGGGTAACAAGCATTTATGGTGGGAAACCCTCACAGGGAATAAAATTCATCATTGGAACTAATATAGATATGCTCTACCTTTGAACAAAATGCAACTCATAGTTTGCATTTATGTCACTAGAAATGGAGTGGGAGGTTTTCTCCCGTGCAAAAATGGCCCTTGATTGGAAATGAGATGGAAAATTTTGTTTCCCTTTCTAACAACTAGCAATGGTTTTTTGAAAAAAGGGCCATTAAATTTATGGGCATCATCGACATTGTGTCTTGGTGAATTGGAATTTGTTTTAGTTTTTTTCATATTTTGGTATTTTTGCAGAAGTATGATTTAGAAAAGAACCAAATGAAATTCCTTGAGGTTCTTGGATGCTTCGACTACAATATTTGGAATGTGTGCATGTCCTTAAACTCCACTCCTTTTGATTCATTGAATGAAAAGAATTTTGGTGGTAATATTTTAATTTTCTTTTCATGGAGCTATGGCTCATTCTATTTCGTAAATATCCATCCCTGACCTTCCCTTCTCTACTACACAGTCCCTCGGGAATCTGATCACCCCTTCTGTGCGATCACTCACCTTCCAAGTTCCGTTGGTACCCCCATCTCAGGTAGCCCATCCCTCGGCAAGGCTTCCTCACATCGAAAGATACAAAAACCAAGGCATATCCCTGTGTTAAAACCATCATACCAGTCATAGCATGCTCATCGAAACCAATGGAAACAATTGGGTACTAGTGTCCCACAATGGCCCTTATTCTGAAGTGCTCTACTAGCATACTACTGCATTTCTAATTTCTTTCACTATTACTGCTAATTATTGCAGTCGATTTCAACCACCCAACCGTGCATGTTCATGCTTTCTGTACCAAGAACATAACTTCAATTAGATTCAAAATAAATCGAAATGACTTCAAATCGTACCTCATTGATAGTTTGTCAATAAGGTACACTTGGAATCCTATTCGCTTCCTGTCACAAGAAGTCAAACTGACATCTTCTACCAAATCAACATGTATAAAAATATCACATCAGATCAGCTCAAAACACAACCATCATAGATCAAAATCATAAATCGCATGTAACCATCATAAACTAGAATCATAGATCATAAACCAGAATCATAGATTATAAATCATAATCATAATTCACATGTAATCATCATATACCAGAATCATAAATCACATTCATAATAAAACTAAAATACAATACCAATACCTATCCTTCATCGATCCTTACTTCTACCTTTGTTCTTTTGTATAGACACCATATCGGTTTCCACACCTACCAAACACTTAGTTCCTTCTCCTCTACCAGGTGAACATACGCATAGTGTGCACCACACACATACAACCACACCTGACACACAACACAATGCAATACATGCACCTACAACTAACGTACAACGCATACACCTACAACCAGTGTACAACATAGTGCATCCATCTATACCCGATGTGCGATACCACCCAATACATGTTCCTACACAAATTACAACACAACTATTACACACACCACAATAATACAACTAGATGATGCATATACATAATACCATATACCCTCAACACAACATGTATGACATGCACACAATACCACACGTGAACCAACACCATATGTACAACATGTACGCAGTACCACAAGTACAACGCACCACCTGCACAACGTGTGCATAACATCACATGTACATGGTGCCATGTGCACAACATGTACACAATGCCACATGTACACCACACCACTTGTACAACATGTACACAATACCACACACACAACATATATGCTGCACCACATGTACTCAGCACCACATGCAAGACATGTACACAACACCACATGCAAGACATGTACACAGCACCACCTACACATAGTGCCACTTGTACAACATGTACACAACACCACATGCACACAACACCGCTCATACAATCATGCACACCACACCGTATGTATATAGCACCACATGTACAACATGAACACAACACCACTCGTACATAACACTACATATCCAACATGTTTATAACATCATCTGTACACAACAATGCATATCCAACATGCACACAACACCGCATATCCATCATGCACATAGTAAAATATGTACCCAATACTGCATATTCAACATGTACATAGCACCATCTATAGCCAATATTGAATATGTGACATTCATACAATAGTATTTGTACCATTCTGTACATAACACTGCATAAACAACATGAAGACACACTACATATGCACAACATTAATACCACACATCCAAAACCACACTGTTTTTACCAAGAAACCTTGCTTTCAGCGTCTCATCCATGCTTATCCTAGCATGCCACATAGCACATTGCTTTCACTTTGTTGATGTATCCTTCAACATTACTTGTCATAACATAAACATAGGCATAATACAAGTATACAATACCAAATCATATCCACATGATACTGACATTCTATATTTGTCGTGACTACTCTTCCCATATGATTCCTCATGAACCAATAACCTCTTCATGCAATTTAGTTGCGTAAACAATTATTCCTTCACAAGAATGATCCCTAACAATCCCTATCAGGCAGTGAGAGAGATACATACATACATACATACATATATTCGTTAGCATAAAACAATCATCACCTTGTTAGACAACAACATACATACATTCATGTATACATATATAAACATCAGCATAATCATGATCATAACATAATTACCAAATAACATAAGGTCTAGGTTAAGAGAAATTCCTTTATTCATGAAACACATGCGCAACATTGAGAACAACCGTTCCCAACATAGCCAAGGCATATGACGCCTCAAATCCATTTACTTTACCTTTTCCTATTACCTTTCTCATGACTATATTGTTACCATCCATTTACCACAATGGACCCAGCCAGTCCAACTGATTTTCATAGCCTTACCTTCCACTGTGATTACTCATGCATCAAGCTTGATATGAATCTTACATTACCTTTCAGGTACCACATAGCTCTCCCCGAGCTCCATCAACTTTCCTCTTTCCCAACCAATTCCCAAGACTCAAAACAATAAAAGAGAAGACAATAAAAAACCAAGAAGAAGACCATGAAAGCCCATAATGATATGACACTACAACAAAGTGGCAAGGCCTTGCACCAGACATAAACAAAACCAAAAATCAAGCTCAAAAGACCAAAAGCACAAGATTGACACCATGACTCAATCCCCATGGTTCCCAAGGAAATCTCAACCTGAGCCATCTTCAAGATTTCATGGCAACCTGTCTTGCCATGCAACTCCCTGCATCATGTTGCCATAAACACATAACTATCAATGTATAATTAAGCATAATAATACACCAATTACCTCATCTTATTTTTCCAAGCATGCTTCTTGCAACTGAACACATCCACGCCATCTCTCAAGGGACTCCAATCCTTTAACAGATCCACTTGTAGCTAAATACTAGCTAATATACCCGTCAACTGGATTTACAGGATACTATAAAAGATTTATAGAAAATTTTACTAAAATAGCATCACCACTCTTCAAATTACTCACAAAGGATTGTGAATTCAATTGTAATCCTAATTGCTAGTTAGCATTTGAGACTTTAGAAGAAAAAATTTCTGAAGCACCCATCTTGAGAGGTCCAATTGGAAACTACTTTTTCACATTTCAACAAATGCTTCAGATACAGCTCTAGGAGATGTATTAGGACAAAAAGATTTGATTACCTATGCCATCTACTATACAAGTAAGAATTTGACTCCCATTGAGTTAAATTATACTGTAACTGAAAAGGAATTTTTATCTATTGTTCATGCTATTCATAAGTTTCGACATTATATAATAGGCTATGAAACCTTTGTTCATATAGACCACTCTACAATTAGATACTTAATGAATAAACCTATAACTAATGGCAGAGTTACAAGATGGCTATTACTCTTGCAAGAATGCAATATTACTGTGCTAGATAGACCTGGAAAACAAAACACAGTTGCTAATTTCTTGTCTAGAATTCAAAATATCAAAGATGACACTCTGGTTGAAGATAAGTTTCCTGATGAATATCTTTTTGTAGTGACTACTCAGACCCCTTGGCTTGTAGATATTGCCAATTACTTAGTCATAGGGAAATTGCCTTCACATTTTTTTCCTAGAGAGAAAAGAAAAATCATTCAAATAAGTGTGAGATACTCATGGATTACTAATGAATTGTATAAAATAGGTATAGATCTCATGATCAGAAGATGTGTTAGGGAAGATGAAATGCCTGAGATTCTTAAGACATGTCATGATGAACTGTGTGGTGTACACTTTGTTGACAAGAGGACGGCCTATAAAATCCTTTCTTTAGGATATTATTGGCCATCCATCTTCAAAGATGCCAAAGAATATGTCAAGAGGTGCGACAGCTGACAAAGGGTAGGAAAACTTGCTTCTTCAAATGAAATTCCACTACAAATTCAGGTACTCATTGAACCTTTTGAAAAATGGGCCTTGGATTATATTGGACCAATTATTCCCCCATCTAAGAAAAAGAAGTATATATTGGTATGCACTGATTATCTCACTAAATGGGTAGAGGCTAAAGCATTACCTTTTGCTAATGAAAAATCTATAGTTAATTTTCTTTTTGAAGACATCTTCACTCGTTTTGGTGTTCCAAGAGAAATTGTGACAGATCAGGGATCTCAATTTACATCTAAATTGGTGAAGAGTCTTGTGGAAGATTACAAGATCAAACATAGGAAATACCCCCTATCATCCACAAGAAAATGGTCAAGTTGAATCTACAAATAAGGTGATTGAAGGAATTCTCACTAAGATTGTGCATCTACATAGAAGAGAATGGGCAAAAAGGCCTCCTGAAGCCTTATGGGCCTATAGAACTACATGAAGGAACACGATGGGACATACACCCTATGAACTTGTTTATGGGAAAGAAGTCTTGTTGCCTATAGAGTTTCAAATCAAAACCTTCAATATGGCAGTCCAATTAGGACTAGATTTATCAGAGGCACAGAAACATAGATTGGAGCAACTCAATGAGCTTGTTGAAATCGGGCAAGATGCAGTTCAAAGAACCAATATAGTCCAACAGAAAAGGGATAAATGGCATGATAAATATATCAAGGAGAAGAAGCTTCAAGCAGGAGATTGGGCACTTTTGTTCGATTTGAAATTCAAATATTTTCAAGGGAAGTTTCAGAAACATTGGCTTCGGCCATATGAGATTGAAGAAGTCTTTAGTAACAGAGCAGTAAGGATAAGGACAATAGATGAAAGAAAAATACCTCTTCTTGTGAATGGTCATCGGTTGAAGATATATCAGAAGCCAATTTCAAGAGAGGAGTTCATTAAGATTTTCCTTAATAACTCTGAAATGAAGCTATTGAAGAAGAATTCTTCTTCTCCACTAACTTAGCCTTTATTTTTCCTAAAAAAATAATAATAAAAAATATATAAAAATAAATAATAATAAAAAATTAAATTGTATGAGTTTGAAAACCAATCATTGATTGGCATACTTATACAGAAAATACAGGGTGAAAATCAAAGATTTCTGACATCCTATATTTTCCATTTCCTTTCTGTAATAAGTAGTGATAGAAAGCTACATTCATTTGCAGTTCAGAGTCTGCAAATTCATAGTCTCATTCCATCTCATTCTATTTTTATTTTATTTTACAGTTCCCTTTCATCTCACTATTATATTTCATTTACATTTTATTTTTACAGTTTTACTCCATCTCACCCTATTTCCCATTTTATTTTTCATTTCATTCCATCTCACAGTCATAACCCATTTCCATTTCATTTTTACACTCATATTCCATAGCCATACTTCTTTTCACATTCTATAGCTGATTCCATTCTGCAGCTACAACTTACTTATCAGCTCTGGCACAATTGTATAGCTCACAAATAAATCATGAATGCAGGAAATTGAAGAATCCATTTTTGGAGACCAAACATGCTAAAAGGTACCTATGGATCAACACCGAAAGAGTTATCAAGAAGAAAGGTTAAGTTTTAAAGGTAAAATGCAAAATTTATTTCAAAGAGAAAATTAAAAATATGAGGCATGTATAATATGGATAATCTATGTCTCCTTAATGAGTCGCCATTTGATTTGATTGCCACTTCATCATACCACATCTTTGCCACATCTTCCATACTCGATACCAAACGGTCCATAATAACTTCATCATACCACATCTCTGCTACACTCTCGATACTATGTACCTAAACGGTCCCTAATAACTCCATCTATTAACAGTCATGGCTACGATGTGACCAACTTGTCCACGTCTCTCCAAACCCTCACCATCTACTTATTCCACACAAACCCATAGTTCTTTTTCACCATACTCGCAGTCAGTCCATTTCATAGACCAGGAGAGTAATTCTGAAGGTTAAGAAATTTTGTGAAACAGAACCCATGGGACTCATTATCAGGACAGAGCTAGTAGGAGAAAAATATATGGAAGGATACCCACAACTCAAGGAAATGTTGCAGAAGGCTGGATGGCTCAACTTCATTGAAAAATTTGATGGTTTTCACAAAGAGATCACAAAATCATTGGAGGCATTAAGTTTGCAATAACAGAATCCTTCATAACAGAGGCTACATAACTTCCAAAGCATGGTGAAAGATGGTTCAAAAACAAGGAATTTCACAGTGAATCGTGGAAAGTAATCCTCATGAACCCAGATATGGATGTCTCTATGTTTAGAAAGGGAATTCCTATTTCAGCACTTAAAAGTAAATGGAGAAACATGCTTTTTATATTACAAAAATTTATTACCTGTGGGGTGTGATTCGGGTGCATGTATGTCTACCATATACATTTATTGATGAACTTTCTAGAAAAATGGAGAAATCAATCTTCCTTTCTTCCTGCTAAATAGTTTAAGAAGGATGGCTTCAAATGTACAGAAAAAAATAGAATTCATAGACACAACCATGTACCATCATGGGTTGGTAAAGATATTGGTTGAGTTTCATTTGAAAAGAATAGGAGATACTTGGGAAAATTTCATGATAAGAAACTATTTCCAAGAGGCACCAGAGTCACCTGAGGAGGGTAATGTCAGAAGAAGTAGGAGAAATATGACCGGTATAACCATTCAAAGCAAACATGAGTCCTCAATGCCAAAAAATGATGAAGAGCTAGTCTTTGAAAATTTGACAGAGATCAGGAAGCAAATCAAGAAAAAAGGGAAGATGAAAAAGAAAGTTGGTGAAACTACTGGAAACAACCCTGAATCTTCATTACAAAAGGATGATGAAAAAATAATATTTAAAGAATTGACGGAGATTAGGAAACAAATCAAGGGAAAAGAAAAGATAAGAAAGGAGAAAAAGGGTACAAAGGAGGAGAACGTAAGTCCTCTACAACTTAGAAGGAGCTCTAGACTCTGAGGTATGGTAAAGAAGATATCATCAAAGGGGATGGAGTTCATAAATTTAGAAGAAGAAACCCTAGTACCATCTCCTGATAGTGTTCCATCTACACAAAGTCCTCAAAATTCTCCTGAACAGTATTTTGAAGGCAGCCCCAGTAGAAGATCTCTAGACATAGACCCAGTGCAGCAACAAATATATTACTATATAGAATCACTGGAGAAGAAAAGTGCCTCAATGGATCCAGAATCCTCTGTCAATCTAGAACCCTCTATCAATCCACAAGAACCTCGAATTGACTCTCTCAAACAAGAAATCTATGAGATAAAGATATTGAACAGATATATCAAGAAAGAAAATGAAACCTTGAGGAAACAAAGTAAATTGGACAAGGCTATTCATGATAATACAATTCTGCATCTAGAGCTGTGGTATAAGAAGAATAGGAAGTTGAAGAGGAAGAATAGAAGCTTGAACAGAACAGTCATAAACCTTAAGTACAGGCTTCTTATGAAGAAACCCAGGATGGCAGACACTTCAAAGAAGAGCAAAAGAAGAAAATTGGATGTACTAGCAGAAGTGTCTGAGCAAATGTAATAGAAAATAAGGATTCACATTTTTGGCAAATTGCATGAGGACATGCAATGATTCTGCAGTGGGGGTATGTTGAACCTCAAAAATACCCTCTCCTTGACAACTTTTCTCACTTCTTTCCCTTTCTTTTCCATAAGATTATAGATCCCAATCAATGATAAATGATAGGTTTTGTCCTAAGGAGGGAATTAAATGATTGACATGTTATATTTTTATGTTTTTTCTATTTGAATAAATTTTTGCAAATTAGCTACGAAACGTAGCCTATTCTACAGCTAACTATGTATTCCATAGCTACTTCAATGGCCTGGCAGGTTCTAGGTGTCAAATTAAGAATCCGCCCACATGGGCATCTCTAGAATCATTTCCACATGGATTCTATCCTATTCACTCAGCCCAGATCTACAAAAAAGCAAGCTCAATATCGTACTCAAAGGTGGAGTCAAACATATGATACCAGAAGCAATAGGACTCTTCGTCTGCTCTTTTGTGGTTAATAAATAAATCTAACAGTTTTATTGCAAGCATTAAATCGGATCAGCCAGCTGTCTTAATGGTTCTGTTGCAAAATTATCACTCGAATTTAAGTCACTTGTAGTTGATCAGACTTTTACATGGTTCTGTTCTAATACATATGAGCCACATGTAGCTAGTTTTCCTCAAAGACAGTTATGATTATTTCCTTTTAAATACTGGTTGTACAGAACTGAGGGGGGTTTGAAGAATTTTATGTATTAAGTTCAGACTTTTAGCTCTGTATTTTGGACTTTGTTCTTTTCTATAATATAAGTCGTGTGTTGACCAATGATCATTTAAGAGAGAATTTTCAATTAGTTAGCAGCTCAACCCAGTCAGTTACAGAGGGCCCCTGCACTGAACGAGGTTTTCTTTCCATTCGTTTTATGTTTAGTTTTAATTTCATTTTTTTCTTTTAGCAATATTTCTAACTTAGGTTGATTTATTTTGGTTTTGATCAATAGCATAATATTAAAACTCAATTGTGCAGTCTTGTTCTTCCAACACATTTCATGAAAGGAAACGTTTTGTTTCTAAACAGAGTAAAGTTGAAGTAATGAGAATGCACTGTTTTCTAGCTTACTCACATTTTATTTATTTATTTTGTAGGACAAATTTGTCAATCCACTGCGTTAATGAATGTTTTTTATCACCATTTCAAGTTGATACTCATGCTAAACTAAATGGTTAAACATTCACTTCACACAATGGTTGAAATCAATCAGTTACCTTCTGCATGTTTCATTTAGTTCTCTAAATCATGAAGTACAAAACGTTGCTTGTATCCCATCTCAAGAGGGTTATCTTTCAAAATTGAAGGTTAGAGTAACTAGAAGTACCTCAGTTGATTTCATTCTCTGTATTGATTTCAACATGCATTACAACTTCACCCTTAATTCTAAGAAATAGATTAATGACTTAGGATCAATGACGAGATAGAATAGATGCTCTATTTTTCTTTTCTTTAAATTAGATTTTGACTAGCTTCAACTCTTGGTTCACCTTTAGGAAGTTTCGATTCACTTAAGTTTCTCACAATTCAGATTGTACATCATTAGAAATCAGAGAAAAGAAACCCCCAAAACAATATAAAAATACAAAACAACAAAGTAAGAAGGGTTAACTAAGCACATATAGTTCACTACACTTAATCAGCTTATAGACCTCAGTTTATAATTTATGCAAGCAATTTAGGACACTAAATTGACTAAACAGTAACCTAATATAGCCTAGCCAAGTTTGACCTACTTTAGCCTTGTGTGGCCAAGCATGACCTGCTCTAGCAAATCCTAAGCTACTCTAGCCTATGTTAGCATAGCCTAACTTACTCTGGCCTGGCCTAACCTACTCTATCCTAGCCTATCTTAGCCTACCCTAGCCTAATCCAACTACGCCTAGCCTAGCCAACCTAGCTTACTCTATCCTAACCTAGCCTACTCTAGAATAGCCTATCCTAGCTTATCATAGCCTAACCTACTCCATCCTAGCTTATCCTAGCCTAATCATGCCTACTCTAGCTTAACCTAGCCTAGCCTAGCATACACTACCCTAGCCTAACCTACTGTAGTCCATCCTATTATAGCCTACTCTATCCTAGCCTAGGCTAGCCTACTCTACCCTACTCTAGCCTAACCTAGCCTAGCCTAGCCTACTCTACCCTAGCCTACCCTAGCCTAACCTAGCCTAGCCTACTCTAGCTTAGCCAAGCCTAGCCTAGCTTACTCTAACCTAACCTAGCCTACTCTAGCCTTGCCTAGCCTAGCATACTCTACCCTAGCTTAGCCTACTATAGTATACCCTAGCTTAGCCTACTCTAGGCTAGCATAACATGGTACAGTGTAGCCTACTCTAGGCTAGTGTAACATGGTACAGTGTAGCCTACTCTAGGCTAGGCTATCCCAACCTACTCTACCCTAGCCTAGCATAACTTAGACTAGCCAACTCTATCCTAACCTACTCTAGGCTTGCCCAACATAACCTAGCCTAACCTACTATAGCCTAGCCTAGTTGAACCTACTGTAGCCTAACCTTCTCTAGCCTAGACTAGCCTAATCTAACCTAACCTAGCCTAACCTACTCTAGCCTAGCCTAGCCTATTCACACCTACTATAGCCTGGCCTAACTTACACTAGCCTAGCCTACTTTAGCCTAGCCTACTCTCTCTTAACCCTTCCTACTCTATCCTAGATTACTCTAACCTACTCTATCTTAGACTACTCTACCCTAACCTAGCCTAACCTACTCTCGCCTAGACTAGCCCAACGTAACCTAATTTACTCTAGCCTAGCCTGACCTAATGTTTCCAAGCCTAGCCTAGCGTAGCCTAACCTAGCTTGGCCTAACCTAACCTACTCTAACCTACTATAGCCTAGCCTAACTTACTCTAGCCTAGCCTACTTTAGCCTAGTCTATTCTTTTCTAGCCCATCCTACTCTAGCCTTATATTACTCTAACCTACTCTATCCTAGACTACTCTACCATAACCTAGCCTAACCTACTCTCGCCTAGCCTAGTGTAACATAACCTAATGTTTTCAAGCCTAGCCTAGTGTAGCCTAACCTAGCCTAGCCTAGCCTAGCCTAACCTAACCTACTCTAACGTGGCCTAGCCTAACCTAACCTACTCTAACCTAGCATATCCTAGCCTACTCTATTGTTGCCCAGCCTAGCCTAATCTAGCCTACTTTGTCTTAGCCTAGCCTCACCTACCCTAGCCTAGCCTAGTCTATTCTAGCATAGCCTACTATAACATAGCCTGCTCTAGCCTAGCCTAGTCTACTCTAGCCTAATATATCCTAGCTTAGCCTAGACTACTTTGGGCTATTGTATCCTAGCCTACTCTAGCCTGGCCTAGCCTACCCAAGTTTACTATAGCCTCACCTACTCTAGCCTAGTCTACTCTAGCCTAGCCTACTCTAGCTTACTCTACTCTAACTTACTTTACCCTACTCTAGCCTAGCCTACTCTAATCTACTCAAGCATACTCTAACCTACTCTAGCCTAGCCTACTCTAACCGGCTCTAGCTTACCTTAACCTATTCTAGAGTAGCCTAGCCTAGCTTAACCTATTCTATGGTTATGTAGCCTAGTATATTTTAGTGTATGGTGACCCACTCTAGCTTAGCCTAGCCTATTCTAACACAATTCAAATTTATAAAAGTTTATATATGTATGTATGTATGTATGTAACATTTAATAAAAAAACATATTCAAAATCAATCTTAAAAAACTTTTACATTAGAATTTAATTTTGTTATATAATTTAAATATGACTTTATTATACATAAATTCAAACATTTTTTCACTATACAATATATTCTAATTAAATGAGTATACCATATTACATTATATCTTTATTAAAATATATTTTAATGAAATGAATATAGCATATTACATTATATGTTTAAAAAATATATGGTGTAAAATGTAGTAATAATATATTAACCATCTAAATTTTAAAATATTAAAAAAAAATTAGATTAAAAATATCAATATAAAAAAATTATTTAAAAATAAATCAAAGTAAATACTATAAATAGAAAAAATAAATATAATAAAATTTATTTGAAATAAATTAAATTTACTAATACAATTTTAAAAAGAAAATATATTAATAAAATGTAAAAGCCTAAACAGATTCCAAATGAATTTGAGAAAGACGATAAATCTAACATAAAAAACATAATTCAAAATCAGTATTTAAAAAGCCAATTTATGTAAACTAAGTCAAACGATAAAGCTAACGTAAAAAAGCCTAATTCAAAATCAGTTTTTAAAAAGCCAATTTTGTAAACTAAGTCAAATGAAATTTGAATTAGAAAGCGGCCATGAAAACAGCAACAGATTTTGAGGAGGCCAACGAATGGTTTATCGGATCATTCTGAAACATAAAATCTGTTGAGGGTTCGATCGTGCAATAAGTAATGACGGTTTCAAAATATCACACATAGTGTTGAGACATGTTGCTATCTTTTCTTGATTCTGCTAAGCAATGTAGTTTGAAAGAAGATTTTGATTTGGAGAAGACACAACAATATATAGTTTAAAAGAGGATTTTCTTTTGACAAAGACACAAGTGGTTTTTGATCGCTTGCAGAATGAGAACAACATTGTTAAGAGAACTCTATTCCAATGCAATTTTAATCATTGGTATGAAATATTTTGAATATTCCCTATTTGGGAGATTTGAGGCACGGAAATTTCCAAGAAAAAAAACTTCCAGATACTCTGCATTGGCATCAAAAGATTTCTCCCATCAGAATTGTATCACTTTCTTCAGAAATCTGGAGTGAGTTAGATCCTGTTGGTCAAACTACAGCGCAAGACTGACCGCCTGTAAACAGTGATCATGTAGACCTAAGATTACCATATCAGAGAAAGATCAAGGGTGGCTCTGTGACATGGATAAATTAAATTCTGCCGCCGGTGGCTATTGCGGAATTAGAGCTTTCTTCAAATGAATCAACAACAAACGGAAGAAAAGGAAATGTCAGTAAGTGTCATGAAGGGCTTTTGGGTTTGTCCGGGGAGTAAAATTTTTTCCCCTCTGTTACGTAGGATATAGAGTCCAGAAATGGCTCATACTTTATATGTATGTATATATACATATATAATTTTTGGGTTTCTCCGGGGAGTAGAATTTTTTCCCCTTTGTTGTTCATACTTTATATGTAGGTATATATACATATATAATGGGAAAGAACACTTTCATGTATAATGTATCGTTCAGATATTTGGATGTATTGTATATTATGTGCGACAGAACATTCTAGTTCTAGTTTAATTATAATGGCGTGATAATATTTTTGAAAAAATAACAATTGGAAAAATATAATAATTAATTTTATTATCTCCACAGATTTCATTAAGTTTTCAATAAAAAGTTAAAAGTTACAACACAGATTTTCTGTCGTTAAATTTCTAATCCTCCCATCTGTCATTAAGTTTTTAATAACAACACAGATTTTTTGTCGTTAAATTTCTAATCCTCTCATCTGAATTCATCTACTAAGAAATAAACAAACATAGATTATACTCTGTCTCAGTGGAAATGAAACTTTCTATGGCTTATAGAATAGGATCACCCTTTTTAAGCAAGACACAACCAAAAAAATGCTCTATAATGAAATTTTCTATATTACTGTCAAACACTTTTACAGTTCTAATGCACAAAATCTGAAACACTGATTTGAGTTTTTTTTACAAATTATCTTCCTCCAGAAAAATAGGAGGATTACAGTTAGATGTGAAAAAAAAAGCCAAAAACAAAAATTAATGAATCAAAAAATGGTACAGTAAATAAATGCATAATTACATTAAAAATCTATAAAGAAAACTGATAAATGAATACATGCACAACAGCTATAAAGATTTGAATATTTACAAAATTACATTAAAAATCTGCAGAAAAAACAATGAATACTACCCAGAAGATCCAGAAAACGATAAATTTTACAAGTACCTCCAAAGATGGTGAACCATGAAAGAGTACATCCATGAAAGTAGTAATTCCTCCCACTGAAGTTCATGCATCAAAATGCGAGTAAATTTGTGACCTCTTAGGAGTCTTCTCTCGTCTTACCTGATAACAAGAAAAGAGCCGTGACAAAAGCAAAATACATAAACATGGTCAGCCATAATAACAGAACAATAGAATACTATAACACAGAAAACTTAAAGAAGCCATAATAACAGAACAATAAAATACTATAACAGAAAAAACATGTAGAAGAAACACAGGGAAAACATGTAGAAGGAGAGAGAGAAAAAAAAAAGCAATCACAAAATCCACAGAAACATGGCCAGCCATAATTACGGAACAATAAAATAATATAACAGAGAAAACGTGTAGAAAGAGATAAAAAAAACATGGAAGAAACACGTAGCACCAAAACGAGGCGAGTTTGGAAAATTATTTGCAGGCGCAGTGAATGAAGGCCAAGATGATATAGGTGAGCCGCTGGATAGCGGATTTTCTGTGGTTGGTGGGATCGGATAGCTTTTAGCTCTTTTTGAGCTAACAGATTGCTTTTTTAGCTTTTAGTTTTTTTAGTTTTTAGCTTTTTCCAAGGTTTTTTAAGTTTTCTTTCTTATATAGCTTTTAGTTTTTTTAGTTTTTAGCTTCCCATCAATTAATTTTCTTTTTTATATAGCCTTTAGTTTTTTTTGTTTTTAGCTTTTTCCCATCAAGAACTACGCAATTGAGTGTGAGAGAAGATCACTGACATTGGATTCCCTTAATTGTGTGGTTTCACAATTGATGCCAACAGCGAGAAATGGACGGTCACACGGACCTAATGGAAAATTTAAGTAAATTGAATTTCCATTTATTAATGTAAATGTATGAAAATTCTAATTTTTTTAATTTCAGTTTACCCTGTTGTGCAGGGTGCATGGCGGCACTAGAAGCTGAGCATTTTTTTTATAAGAAATAATGTGAGAGATTCCATGGCAGTATGGTTAAGAGTTCAGAATTAGAGGGACCACATCATTTAAAAGAGAATCATGAATCATAACTTCGATTCTCTTTTAAATGATGTAAATTGAATTGAATTTTTAAAAAATGTAATGGAACTGAATGATGTTTTAAAAATTAAATTATATTTGTGTTAGAATTGAATGATTTGAAAGTCATGATGCTTTAAAAATTAATTTATATCAAAAATTTGAAATTGAATTTTATTAGCTAAAGGCATTTTATTATTTTCCTAAAAGTTTGTTTGTTGCGTTGTGAATTTTCGCATTTATGTAATAGTTTGGTGTGTTGTGTTGTGAATTTTCACATTTACGTAATATTTTGAAAATTTATTTGCTATGATGTTTTAAAAATTAAATTATATCAAAATTTTGGTTTTGGAATTGAATGCCATTAGTAAAAGATATAGTTATTTTTTAGCATTTATATAATATTAAAAAAAATCATATAATATTTTAAAAAATAATGAGTGGTTATTTTTTAGCATTTATATAATATTAAAAAAAATCATATAATATTTAAAAAAATCATGAGTGGAAGACAGCGTTATTTTTAGCATTTATATAATATTAAAAAGAAAATCATTCGTGAAAGACATCATTATTTTCGCATTTATAATTTTATTTTTTTTAAATCCTGAGTGGAAGACAAAGTTATTTTTCCCATTTATATAATATTTATAAAAAAACTCATTGGTGAAAGACATCGTTATATTTTGCATTGACATTGTTATTTTTCTAAAATCTTATGTGTGGCATATTTTCACATTTATATACTATTTAAAAAAGGAGTCATCTAACGAGGCAGAGGAATTGCCTAGAAGGCCAAAAGTGGCCAAAATCCGGGCAAAAGAATTCCAAAAAATCTTGTAAAGGCACTGTTTGAATCGTGTTTTTGATGGTGGAAATCGATTAACACCATCAAAAACGTATAGGACACCTAAAATTTTGAAGTTTAACAACTATAACTTCGATTCACAAAAATCGTGTTCTTGATGGTGGAAATGGATTAGCACCATCAAAAATGTCTAGGACACCTAAAATTTTGAAGCTTAACAACTATATCTTGGAGTTACAAAAATCCTTCCCGGATTTTCTCTAAATATGACCGCAATTTCCATAACTTTCTGGGAAACTCCTCCGCCTCATTAGACTAGGCCTTTAATATATATATATATATATATATATATATATATATATATATATATATATATATATAATTGGAATTTTTTAAACATGCATTCATTAATTAATGCAAATTTAATATTTTATTTTCATAACCATTTGTATTTACAATCCATTCTTAATTCTGTTACAATAAAGGCATATTCATTAATTAATATTACTTAATGCAATTTTTTTATTCTCATTATTATTTGTATATTAAGAAAGAGAATCAAAATATTTTTGCAATTACTAATGCATACATATCAGTGTTTTAAATACTCATACACATCACATAAATAAATACTCAGAATATCTATGGCCTACATAATAATAAAAAATTCATTACTTTAATACATTAATACACTCATATACATAAATACTCCAAAAGGAGTTTTCATATTGTTGTTCTTCCCATAGTTGGGGACTCCTTGAATGTTATAAATTGGTTTAATGATTCTCAAAGATGTCACATCACACACTACTATCAATTTTGGAAGAGATCGTAGAACTAAAACAAGCATTTGATTATATATCTTGTTGCCACATTTATATGAAAATGAACTATGAAGTGGCTTTTCTGTCTAAGGAGGGCACTATACAAATTTTGGGCACTTGGAAAATCTCGAAGCATATAGATGGGGCAGTTTAAGGGCACCAACATCAACCTTTCACCAAATGATAACATTTGTTCTTTTTGTGGTTTTAATGTGATCACTTATTTATCTTCCACCTAGTATCAATAAACATTTTCATGTGAATTTTATATGGTGATGATGGTCCTTATACATGATTTTTGTTTTGTGACATTACACTTCACAACAAAATTCTTTATACAATATGATAGGGGTATGTACATGGATTCAATTTTTTGATGTTATACCATTTTATTTTCGATCATTGTCATAGAGTTGGAATGCAGATATATGCATACATTGTTGTAACATTTTTCTTAGTAAAATGTTACGATTTTTTCTTTCTAGAAATAAAAATAGACACTACAAACATTAGTACATGAAATTTAAGTAATAACAAAACAATTCAAATATTACATCAAGGTATTTCCATACAAAAGATTTAAAATAATACATTAAAATAAATATATTCAAATTTATTAAATTTATATTCATTACATATAAACAAGAGTTGCACGCATCAAATATCCCTATGGTTGCAAATATTGCACGCGAAAATAAAATAAAAAATTTAAGATTGCAAAAATTAATTTTTTTGGGTAAATTTTAGAACTTTGAAAATATAATAGAAACTAAAATATATAAATAGGCTAATGCAGGTAGAGGGAATTCCAACAAAAGACCTCCACATCTACCGCATATACCCAACTGAAGCTAGCTACATAGATGTTATGATTTGCAAAAACACTACCCATAAGGGCTTACAGGCTTCTAACCAAAAATCACGAAAGGCCCAACAGGCATTACATTCCATAGACCGACAGGCAAGCGACCTCTACTAGCTCCCAAAAAACCAATGCCACGCGAGGCAACGGACACACCGAACACATCAAAAAATGTAAACTTGACGAGCTAGGGAGAACATGGCCACCACCAAAACTAGGCTGCGACACCATATGTCATTGTAATCCCATTAGAGCACTACCCCCATAGGGAAAAATTGGAACAATAAGTCTGTCATTGAGGGAGTTGATCGACACCATCCTCCTTCTTCCCTATTTCATTAGTTCCCATCCGCTGAGGAAACATTAATTGAGACATGAGCAATTGAACCAGGTCGATCAAAAAGGTCACCTCCTTCTAATTCATAGGGTACATGGCTCTCAACATGCCTTAGGTGGGCATCAATTCCATCCACATAGAAGTGCAACGTCCTCAACATCCTCTTAACATCTTCTAGGGATGCAAAGAGGTTGCACTTTTCAACTTGTTTTTCCTCTGAGAACTAAACCCAATAGTGTCTTCATTTGACACTAAAGGGCCACTGAATGCAAGAATTATTTCTTACTACCACTTGAGTGTCTAGGTTTAAGAACTCACACACCCAAATCCCCGATAAATTATTAATTAGATGATGACTTCCTTTATTCTCCCACCTTTGACTCCAATTATGTTATATCCATACACACTTTAGGCAGAACTTCGTTGAGATAAGATGTCACCGACTCAGGAGCAAACAACCTGGCACCCCTCTAATGATACTCAGTAGAACACCCTCCACCCGTTTCGCTTCTCTGATGCTACCTTGGAGGCATTCTGACGTCGTCAAGGGGTTGACTAGAGTCTCTATGGGGATTACCCCTACCTGTAAAAGGACAAACATACAAGAATCTTTACCTATCAACCAGGTCAAGACACCAACACACTGAATCATCACAATGGCCCAAGATGAAATGCCTAAATTTTGAAAGAAGACTGCTTGAGGAAGGAGGGAGTGACACAAACTTCACAAGAGACTTAAATTCCTCTAACATTTTACCAAGACAATACCACCTCATGACATCAGACCAAAAATGATCCCGACACCAGTGGACCATGACACGACCCCTTTTCCCAAAATAAACATCTTAGGAAGACAGTGTGGCCTTCAACAATATAGACCTACACAAAACACGACGACTACCCACGACGTGACAGAGAGAATGCATACTTACAAACTCCGAGACCTAAGACTGAGCATGATGAAGACTCAAAATTGTGACACTATAAATAATCCCGGACTGAAAAGGATGTGCCCATGAAAACCAATTAACTGAGAATTCAAGATAAACAACAAACCTAGCTAGATAGAAGGATAAAACAGAAGACAAGAACATACAATCCCAATTGACCATCCCGCAAAGATAAGCCCACCACCCTGTCAACCAGCAACGTGCATGGACTCAGAGCACTGACTTCGCATACTATCATGAGTCTAACCTTAGCTAATACCTCCTTAGACAAAACACCAAAGAAAGACACGCTAAGATGGCTTCCTCAAGCCTTTTTTCAAATGATATACTACCTGAGGCCAAGCAGTAAACCTCGACTCTCGCAGTCTCCTCCACACTACAAGCCATGGATCGAAAACCACTCTTCATATTTAAAAACATTCTCATGCATGCGTATAACACATAGTGTACCTTCTGATTTAATTGGGAGTGTGAATGACCAAGGGTGGTCAGAACAATAATCCAGGTGCCATCCTTTCTACATTATCATCCCCATCAGGGAGATTGCGAAAATTAGTTAACATAGAACCAATACACAAATATGTTCATTTAAGAGTCCAAAGTTTCTCTCACTAGAATTGATCATGGGTTGAATGGAAAAAAAGTGCTTCCAGCTAGTCTAGCTAGATCCAATTGACGATTGAAAACATAATTAGAATAATATACATTAAAAAATATTCAAATGACCAAGACATAGATTTAAGGGATCAAAAGACTAATAATAATTCTTGAAATTAAACCATTATCATTGATGCACAAATACCTCGATGAACAAAATAAAGAAAACAAAAAGAATCAAGAAACCTGATCTTTACTGAAGGTTGGAAATTAGTTCATTGAAAACAAGGCTTGATATTTTAGCTCATTCAAGAGAAACGAAAAGCCACTACCAATATTATGAATGATATGGAACTAGTAAACTAATGATGTGACACTACCTAATCAGTTGCCACAACGTGCAGTTCCAAAGTCACCTCTGGATTGATTCGGGAGGATCTAAAATTACCTAAAAATGAAAGTTCTCGAAAGCTTATGGAAATATCTCCATGTCAAAAAACTCACTGAGATGATTCCAATTAAGCTTGAATCACATTGATCAGGGTGTGTATGTGAAATGATATCGCAATTTGAATATTTTGACTTCTAGTAAAGAGTTAAAACCTGTTATGGTGACATGTGGTAGGTCACATGGATGTCACTTGGAAAATGTGGCATAGATAGAAACTCACATGGAAACATGCTATTGATTGGGTGGCTAACAAGGCAATAGGTATAACAGTTGAGTGGTGACATGTGGCCCAATCAGAGGATGCCAGGTGGCACCCTGAATGCCAAAATTTTGAATGGTTACACGTGTGGGATTTGAACCTGTAACCACCAACGTATTAACCAAATACGCCACCAACAAAACATGCACATCTATTGTGATAGAGAACATGACACATTATATTTATCATTTTTATTCATCGAATAACTAAAAAGGGGGAGGCCGCGGGCTGCAACCTCCATAAATCACCAATGAATCTACCCAATCAAACAATGGGAACATTGGTTATAGTATGGAATGTCGTCGGGTATATACATTTGTTATAACAAATGTTTTATATATGTCATCCTTGTATATTTTTATAATTGTAGGGCACATAGGCAGGCTTGTATGGTTGTCGAATTAACAACATACTATATATATATATATATATATATATATATATATATATATATATATATATATATATATATATATATATATCAGTGGGTCACAACCTCTACAGGTTCAATCTTGGGGCTATGGATCCTTAACACTACATATGGAAAATGTTATTTCCATTGAACCACAAGTGTTGTGGTTATAATATTTTGAAGTGTTAAGAGTGTTTAAGCCTTGTTCTTGGCTTGTGTATTTTTGTAAGTTAGTGGAGTTTTTGGAGCTTAATTTTGTAGCAACCAAAGGAAGTTTTTGGTGGAATTTGGAGACCACTCCATGGTAGCAAAAGGCTCAGTTTTGAAGTAGGATTTTGGAGGCATTTTGGCTTCCTGTAATTGTTATTTTGGGATAATAATAAAGAGGCCATGCCCTTGGAGGTAGGACCCAAAGGCATAGTCCACACTAGATGATCTCTGTTATTAATTAGTTTTTTTCCTATTTTCTTTTTGTCTTGATCTTTTATATTTCATTTTAAATTGCAATTTTTTTTTAGTCTCCGTGCTTGATTTAAGTTAATTGTTGGTTTAAGTTTTATCATCCACACTTAAACATTTTTACAAGCCAAGTCATTTTGAAAGATCCTAGATCACTGTTCCACCTAAAAATATTTAGTGTCTTCATTATACTCCCCGGATGCCTCTGATTCAGAGAAAGGATGAAAATTGCTCATCTTGAAATTCAATAGATCATTCACCATTTGTAAACTTTCCATTTTAGACTCTACCAAATTCAATGTTTGGTTAAATATATCAAACTGAGCTCGCAACTCAGATAATATCATTTCTCCTTTATTGGAAACCAAACCAAAGATAAATTCCATGGATGCCAAAAACGTAGATTAAGTAAATATTAATTTCCTCATTCTCATGTTTTTTTCATTCAAACAATCACATCACAATCCTTTAATTCTCCCAAGCAATATGTGAACAAGATGGAAAATCCTGCGATGTCATGATCATGGTTACTCTTTTTATAGTTTCTCAATTCATCCTCCTCTAAATCAATGCTCTTGGTTGCACTATCAATGCCGGATAATTTCACATGCCATCGCTTCACATACAAATCCAGAATCATAATTCCCATACTACAATTTGAAATATGCTCCATAAAATCCTAAGAACATAAGCTTGTATCCTAAAGAACAAATGTGAAGTTTCTAAGCTTTAGTTGTCGCTTTGATTTATTAATGGAGTAAATAAACAAACATTTATTCATTGACAAATATTGAGATGCATGGGATTTATGTTTGAATATACATATCCAAGTATTTACATGTGGAAAAAGTCATCAGGATGAAAGGGAATAAAGTGAAATATCTTGGAATATTCTGACAATGGGACAACACATGTTCCATCTCTTAATTTGGATTTTAATTCTCACTCCAATATCCGAATTTTGAGTTAATATAGTTATCTTCATGGTATTGGTTTATGAGATGGTCTTCCATCATCCAAGATCAACAATCCTTGTTCCAACGTGGCACCTTTATTTGCTAAACAGTCTTCCACTGAGTTGAGATTTTTAATAAGATAAAATTCCACACTATGAAATTTAGAAATTTGAAGACAAAGTCTATGTAGAATGGGCATTTAAATTTTCTCAGAACTCTTTCTAATCTCCTAAATCTACTTAATATATATTTTCGGTCAAGTTTTAACAATTTACCATTATTTCGACAGTTGAAGTACCACCAATGATCAATTCTTAACACTTGACCACCTCTGTCTACAACTACTATCATGTTATTAGAATTCAAAGAAAAATTTTAAATCAAACTTTAAATTTTCTTTAAGACAATAGTCTATAATTCAAGGCAAATAAGAGGTTTCCGACTCAGCACATGCAAGTGATTTTTTGTGGTCTCTTGCCACACTTAATGATCATCAATAATATTTGATTCATAATATTAGTATGCTAAATTCATCCTCATGACATAACCATCAACATATTCATAATTGTGAGCAAAAACTAATATAAATAAAGACATAATGAATCCATCACATGATCAGACATAGTCATAAAACACATACATAATAATTATTATTATCATAACATCAAAATGGAAGAACAATTATTATAACATCCACTCATAGTAAGAGTCAAATATCTGGATCCTCAACTTGAGGTCCTCAAATAGTAATGTATCAAGAATGATGCATATGAGGGTCAGTAAACTAGACTACACATTGCATACACCCCCTCTTAACAATGGACTTCATCCTAAAGTCCTTAGAACATAAATGGAAAATAATGACACATCTCCTTGGCGTCCTCTGAAGTGGTGGAAATAGGACTATAACTGTCTCATTGGACCCTAACTTCCTCCACTAATCGTCCTCTATGTTACAGAGTTCTCTAGTCCAATATGCGAACTAGTTCCACCATCATTGTGCCCTCATCTGAGACCTGCAAATGACTAAAGTAAATAACATGTGAAGGATCTAATATATAATGACGTAATATAGAAACATGGAACACATTATCCATACATGCTATAGATGAAGGTAAGGAAAGCCTATACGCCACCGATCTTTTCCTTTCTATTAATGCAAAAGATGGCACAAACTGTGGAGACAATTTTGCTCCCTTCCAAATCCATGTGGAGATATTTTGGGGTCTTACACTAAAAACACTAATCTAGGGAATCAAAAATATGCTCAAAAATTAAAGTGCTCAAATTCTTCTGAAACTAGTTCCAAATCGTAAGAAATTATTGACAAAATTTTAGACAAGCTAAAGGTCAGAGTGTTCAAAGTTACACACAAGAATTTAGAAGAAGAGCTTTAATTTTGGGTGTTGATTTGTCATCAGAAGACACTCTCCTTAAATACATAGGTGGATTACATATTTTTTTGAGACATACTATATTTATGTTTGATCCCAGCAATCTAGATCAACTATGTGTTCATGCATCTCATTTAGAATTAGGAGGCAAGAATGTTCCTCAAGGGACTAGCAAGAAACCTTCCAAATTTGGAGACAAAGGAAAGGGGAAGTTTAAAGGAAAAGGAAAAAATAATGCTACAATAAAAAAAGAGGGAGATAAACTTACCTATAAACATTGTTCAAAAGAAGGCCACGATGAAGATAAATGTTAGAAGTTACATCCAGAAATGAGACCAAAGAAGTTCAATAACAAGGGGAAACAAAATATTGTTGCTATAACTCAACAAGATATAGGATTTGATTCGGGTGATGAAACCAAAATCACAATCATGGGAATAAAAGGTAAAGATTCTAATGCAAGTACTAGTTCTTATAGTAAGCCTATTGAGTCTCAAAATGATAAATAAATAATTGAGCCTTTTCATATAAGGGTCATTAAAAACATACGAAAGTTTATACATTATTTCATAGTGGATCCCAAGTCAATCTTATCTCTGAAGCAATTGCCAAGAAACTAAATCTAGAAACTACACCTCATACTAAACCTTACCTATTATGTTGGGTATGTGATGATGCCAAATTACAAGTCACAAAAAAATGTAAACTCAAATTCGCCATCACTGCTAATTTTATAGATAAGGTAGAGCTTGATGTTGTACCACTTGACATATTTGGAATTGTTTTAGGGAGTCCATATTTGTATGAATGAAAATCCATATTCTATCATCATGAGAAAAAATATCACATTTTTAAAGATGGAGTTGAGTAAATTGTTAGATAACATCACAAGAATACAAACTTATCTCTTGTTAGTACTGGTTAGATAAAAAAGCTTGTAAATTCTATCAAGAATTTTGTGTTGCTGATAATTAATGTTAAAGGTATTGTTGAATCTGAAGCTTTCACAAGATGTGATTCTAAACTCAAACATAAAAGTGTTAAGTTGTTAACTCTTATGGCAATATGTTTTAGGAACCTGAATGGTTTCCTCCTAAAAGAGCAATCGAACATGAGATTCACTTACAGCAGGATGCACCACTTCCAAATATTGCCGTGTATAGAATTTCGATTTTGGAGAATGTATAAATCAAGAAGCAAATTCAAGATTTGTTTGAAAAAGGGGTCATCAGGACTAGAACATCTCATTGTGGGTCTCTTATTGTCTTGGTTCCAAATAAATACGGTACCTAGCATATGTGTTTAGCTTTTATAGCTTTGAACAAAATCATTATAAATAATCGTTATCCTCTTCCTTGCATTGATGTTTTGCTAGATCAGTTAAAATAAGTTGTTTACTTTACTAAGTAAGATTTAAGAAGCAGTTATCATCAGATAATGATTGTTGAAAATGATATTTAGAAATTTTCTTTCAAGACAAAAAAAGGTTTGTTTGAATGGTTATTTATGTTGTTTGGGCATTGCAATGCACCTGCAACATTCACGAGAGTTATGAATGATGTGTTGAGACCATTCCTTGATGATTTTGTCATAGTCTACTTAGACGATATTCTGATTTTCAGTGGTACTCGTGAAGGGAATGTTAAGAATGTTAAACAAGTTTTAGATGTCTTGAAAAAAGAGAAATTGTCTTTGAATATGTCTAAGTGTGAATTTGGGAAAACCTTTTTAGTTTATTTAGGTCATATTGTAGGAGGGTGTGAATTGAAGATTGATCCCTCAAAAGTTGAAGACATTGTGAATTGGCCTAAACTCAACAATGTAACAGAAGATAGAAGCTTTTTGGGAGCAACCCAATATTGGAGAAAATTTGTATCTAACTTCTCACTCATTGCAACACCATTTCATGCTTTGACAAGTGTGAAACAAGTGTTTCAATGGGGAGGCAAGAAACATAAATCCTTCGACACTTTGAAAGATAAAACCACCACAACACTAGTTCTAGCACCTCCAGATCTTAAGCAACCATTCGAGATTCAACCCGATGCAAGAAATTATGCTATGGGAGCAGTTTTGATGCAACATGGTAAGCCCATTTGTTATAATTTTGAAACCTTTTCCAATGCAATAATTAACTATTCAACTTACAATAAAGATTTGTATGCTTTTTTACAAAACGTGAAGAAACGGAAGCATTATTTGATGGGTAAAGAAATGATTATTCATACTGAGCATCAACATTTGCAATATTTACAATTGAAACCCAAAACCCAAGCTACAACAAGATATAAATTTCAAGTGGATGGGATTCCTAGAATAATTTCATTTGGTAATCAAGTACAAGAAAGGTATATACAACAAAGTTGTCAATATGTTATCAAGTCCTATTGTTAATGCATATGTTATTCTTAAGCATAATCCAATCACGCATGAAAGTTATATTTAGAAATATGCTCAAGATGAAAACTTTAAAGATGTTTATGGAACTTTTAGTTAAAGAAATCATGTTGAAGAATTGGATTATCATGTTCATAGTTGTAACACCCTCCTCCCACATCTACCCAAGTAACAGGCCAACTGGGTTAAACATTTGACGAGAAGCTACTATGATTGGATTCAACCTCCTATGTGACCTTAGGGAAATGGAATCGATGGAAACACAACATACACAACTACCACATTAGCTACAGGACCCCTGAGAACCATGCCAACACTTCAGGAAGCTTGCTCCTGGGTCCCACTGAAGTTTTTGATCACTTGACCTCTAGACGAAATCATGTTATGGGCATGCCAGCATCCAGGGACCTCAAGACACTCTCACAGCCTTGCAAGCCAATGTCCATGGACCATTTTTTCCAATTTTGTGCCAATGTCCCTGGGATTTGAACCCCTTTTTCAGGCCCAGAGCCCAGGTCTATGTCTAGAATGGAATGACATCTTCAAAGCAGTAAAACAATAGGGAAACAATGATGAAAAAGAAATTAGTTGAACAATCCCTTAGCCAGACCCCTACTAGCCATGATCGGTATTTCGTCAAACATATCACAAACATGTAATCTATAGATGTAAATAACAGAATTAAGAATAGGGATCTCGTACTTATCTAAGAATTTCTAAGAACTATTGTTCCCTCATGTGATTTCCTGCATTATCAAATTAGTTCATAGATACATTTTCCATTCATTTACAAAGAAAAACATGATGAGAGCCATACATAGTTGTTGTCATAAAACATATACATAACTAGCATGGTAACAATAGAAATACCATAAATACATCAGCCATAGAATCCACATATAAACCAGTATGTTTAAACATGGAAACCAAAGGGACGTAGTTCTCATTAATGGATGCAAAAACCAACTGAGGATGGGACTACCATGTTCTACCCGACTATAGATTGGATGAGTTAAATCTCACTTCATCCAGTCACGCTCATGCCATAGTCTAGTCATGAGTGTGGGACTCATAACAAACTGAAAAGAACCAAACAAGCATGGATGCTACCAAATTTCTCTACCTACACCATGAGGAATTTGAGTGCCTCCTAGTTCATCAGGCTTTCCTTTAATCCACAGTCTAATGCAGGGTTAACTAGGCCCTACACCAAGACCCACTCTTCAGGCTTTACCATACATCCCATCTTGGGACTACTAGGCCCAACATAGAGCAATCCACCTTTTGGCTTTACCGTATATCCCACCATTCACTAGGAAGGCTTCCTAGGCCCATCGAAGCACACAATCCTAGCTTTACTGCAACCCACAGCTTGGCTCAGGGCTTACTAGCCCAACGGCTTTACCATGATCCATAGTTTAGTTCAGGGACCACTAGGCCATGTGTCTGTCATTTCAGAGATACACCTCACTCAGCTTCGAATCCATCTGTCAATCCAACACAGCCAAAGTATGGGAACCTAACTCATCAAGGTTATCTGTAAATGGCAATGCTAGGTTGAAAACACTGTCACCCCTGGAAAAACCCATGCCATGATAGAAAATAACCACATGCAATACCATGCATTCAAAATCTAACAAAGAAAATACACATGCAAATGAATACCTGCAAATAATACTATTGTAGTTGGTTCATCCTGCTCTTCCTTGCTTGATCTTCACTTCCTCTTGCCTTATTTTCCTTTCTTGATTCAATGCCCAAGTGCTCCAAGAAAACTCTAAGTGTCCAAGATTGAGAGAGGGATAGAATAATGAGAGAGCTCCAAAACTGAACTGACTAAGATTTCTCACCAATCCTCAGAAGCCCTTTTATCAAATGAGGCCTCTATTTTCTTCATTTTCCTCCTCACATGCAACCTGTGACCTTACACCTTCATTTCTCCTAATTTCCATTATTTTCATAAATAAAATGCCAATTAATGCCTCTTTCCTTTCCAAATCCTTAGTCTTTTCCTTTGCCAATTTCCATTAGCCATAATAACTTTACATGAGTTTTTAAGCAGGGCTATGATAGAACCCTTCGCCTTGGGGGAAAACCATCATCGGTGTTCAATGACACCTATAACCAACAAGACTTCTGAAAAAGAAATACTATGCATGGAACTTTATAACACATTTCCTTACAATATTTACAATGATCATCCGCTAAAACATTATAAACATACCATTTACTAGAGCTTTATAACATAGCTCATTACAGTATTTACAATCCACATATACTTATACACATTTGCTTCGACCAACAATTAACCATACTTTCTATGGAGCTTTATAAATCCAACTCAATGCAATATTTACCATAATATACACATATGCACATTTTCTCAACCAGAAAATATAAGGATACGATGCTTGCATCCACAACAAGGGAATCCATAGGCTCACATCTCCACCCTAAAAGTAATATTGGGATTCACCTCCTTAGGAAGTATGAAATCCACTACAAAGTCAAATATACATCTAATGTCCACCACTATAATCATGTGCCATTTTTCCTCTTAGAGAACAATTACTGCCTCTTTGTTCCAAGGCACACTCCCAATGTGCATCTGATTCCATTTAGAAATGCCAATGACCAAAACAAATCCATCCCCAGCCTTCCTTTATCTGTTGCACTGCCCCTCGGGCTATTAGGTCACCCTCTTCCGTGCAGTAACTCACCTTCCAAGTTCTGTTGGTACCCCATCCCGGGAATTCCATCCCTTGGCAAGCCTTCCTCACATTAGAATATACAAAAACCAAGGCATATCCCTACGTTAAAACCATCATGCCAGTAATAACATGCTCATGGAAATCAATGGAAACTATTAGGTACCAATGTCCCACAATGGCCCCACTCTTGAATGTTTTACCACCATACTGCTGCCTGTTCTAATTTCCTTTATTGGTGTTACTAAGTCTTGTAGTCAGTTTCAACCACCCAACCAAGCATTTCATGCTTTCCTGTACCAAGCACATAATTTCTATTAAATTCAAAATAAGTTGAAATAACTTCAAATCATACCTTATTGGTGGCCCGTCAACAAGGTACACTTGCAATTCTATTCACTTCCTATCACAACAAGTAAAACTAACATCTTTGACCAAATCATCATCTATAAACATATCATTTCATGTTAGCTCAAAACACAACCATCATAAATCAAAATCATAATACACATGTAACCATCCTAAACTAGAATCATAGATCACATGTAATATGGTATGAATACATCCCTAGTTAAAAGGGAGTGTTGAAGGAAATGTAACAAGGTTCAATCTTCATAAATGTACTTTTGATATTTGTATTTAGTCAAGAAAAGAAATATTATTTTTATAATATATGTCAATGAGTTTCTTGCTCATTGAAATAGTTCTAGCGCAAGTTAAAGTGCTATAGTTGAGTCAAATAGTCAAAAGAAAATGTTGAAGACATTAAGGGCATGTTGCATCATGTATATGTTTGTATAGAAGTCAAAGAACACTCCAAGCAAAGTTAAGTCTCCTCCAAGCATGTGACATGACCAAAGAAGCCATCTGAGGTAAGATATCTAGTCGACCTACAAATAGTCCTCAAGTCGGCCTTCTAGTTAGCCTAAAAGGAGTGATAGTCCTCTATATATAGAGGTTGTCCACTCCACTATAATGCACTCATATAGCTCTGAAATAAGCGAAGTTGAGGAGATAAGAAAAGAACGAAAAAGGACGAAGTGAAGGAGCCTCTAGTGCAGTGAAGTGAAGGGAAGAATAAGCGAGAATTGGAGACTGGTTTCTAGAGAAAATACAGTCATGCGTGAGGGGAAGAAGAAGGCTTCCTATGGTCATAACAACATAGACTCATAGGCAAACGTATATCATCATTTGGGCTAAAGACATAGGCCTAAAGGGTCTCCCACTCAAGCGAAGTAGCAAGGAAGAAAAGCGAAGGTAATAGGGTTATTTTAAAACCTATTACAGTCATAGGTGTGAGGAGAAGGAAGTTATCTCTATTGTCATAAAAACCCTCCCATTACAGTCATACAAGTTCATTGGTTGGTGAAGAGAAGGAAGGGATCACCATAAGGAAATGGTCTCATCAATGGTATCTCTTATAGAGCAAGTGCAACAAGATCTAACAACAGTTAGAAGAAGGATGAAGTGCCGGAAAATGACGTGCCAAAAGAAGGAAGTGTCGGGGAACAAAGTGCAGAAAGGAGGAAGGACTTAACTTGTGCTTGGAGGAAATTCTAGTCCAAGGTATAGGGTTTGTCATTGATCAATAAGAAGCTTCAATAAGAGAAACTTACTAAATGGTTTTCCTCTCAAGAGAAGAGAGGTTTTGGCCCTAGTAGAGAGCTAACATCTTGTGTTCTTGTTCTTATGATTTTGATAATAGTTTGATGAAGTACAGACACATGCATTAATAAGAAGAAGAATTAAACAAAGTCTTTCGGTAGAAATCACATGAGAGAATTTTTTGGCTGACGCGTTTCGAACCAACAAGTGTGGTTCATCATTAGGACCAGATTAAGCTAACAAGAAAAGTGAAAATAATCCACAAATGTTATCAAGTCAATAAGAATCACACTAAACCTAATTTCCCTAAATTCTTCAACACTTCTCACCCTATCCCTCTCCCTCTCGCATTACCTCTTCACCCCTCTCTCCCTCCCTCCCCATGGTCATCCTCCTCCTCCTATCTCTCTCCCCTCACACCCTCTCCCATCACACCCTCTCCCCCCATCTTTGAACAATTGATTCATAGATCAATGCTCCTAATGCTGGGCTGCAAGCTTTTGGTTCTCTTCTTCCTCGGACCAGAGACCGAAAACACACGGTCTTGAAGAGGGTAAAAGTCTGCAGGTAAAGGGAAATGGATTATTGAAAAATCAAGTTCGGAAAGATTAATTCAAGAATATGTTAAGATAAGGATGGGCATATTAAATTTTCAGGAGAAGAGAAAAGAAAGGAAAAAGGTGTAATTCAATTTTAAAGAAAAGAAAAGTAACAATAACCAGATAAACAAAATCTTTAAAATCAAAGAATTTATTGACTTATTTGGTAGCAAAGGATAAATAAGCTGAAACACTACTTGTAAAATTTTAAAATAACTTCACATTGTAGGTTTATTTTGTTAAGCAAAACTTAATTACTACCAATGTAAAATGAATTACCTAATGACTCACATACTGCGAACTGGTGTCCGCATTTCTCCGACATTGCAAGCTCCAAGAAATTACATTTACTGGAAAATGAAATTAAGGAAACCTTCGTCTTATTTGCAGCTATCACTATCAGATCAGTTTGGTACTTGAAATGAATTGATAACCTGTCGCTATCAGATCAGTTTGGTACTTGAAATGAATTAAATTGATAACCTGTTAAGTCAACCTTTTTCGGAGGAAGATGAAAAGCAGGGAGCACTGGTCGATCGCTTCTTGTAAAAACAAAAATAAATGCTTTAGTGTTTAATTGAATTGAATTGCAAAAGCATCAAATAAACCCTCTACAGTGAGTTTAATTGAATTGCAAAAGCATCAAATAAACCCTCTACAGTGAGTTTAATTGAATTGCAAAAGCATCAAATAAATCCTCTATTTAATTAAATTGCAAAAGCATCAAATAAATCCTCTGTTTAATTGAATTGCAAAACCATCCAAATCGACCATCACAACTATCCCCGCATTACAAAAGTATCTTATGACGCAGACGCAGCCCAATGATGGTATTCGCAGAAAAAGAGGAGCCCATAGCGTCATGAAGGTTAGAGGGGCAAATAATGCAGAGCAGTAGACGGGCAAACAAAAGTTGTGACAAAAGCTCTGATAAAAACAAAACCTGTGATAGCCACGTCATATAGACAGCCTTTTCGGACCAAAATGGTAAGTTAAGCTTCATTGCTGTGATAGCCACGTCATCTACGGAGCCGTTTGGGACCAAGACGGTAAGTCAAAAAAAAACAAACGCTGTGAAAAAGCTCGATAAACAAAAAGCTAAAAGCTGTCTTAGCCACGTCATCTCTACTGCCGTTTTGGGGCAAAAGGGCAAGTCAAATTTTAAATGTAGACTCATATTTAAGAGTGAAGTACTCTGTATTATGGACTAAATTATTTTTAAGAGTTATAGGTATTCTCTATTATTGACTAATTTTTAAAGATTTATAAGTTTAATTTGTTTAATTATAATATATATATATATATATATATATATATATATATATAAAATTAAATTAAATAAATGATATTTTAATTAATTTTAAAAGATATTTTATAGTTTATATAATTAACAAAATAAAATGTCTCCAAGTTGTAAGAGTTCAATTTTTTTAATTTAAATAAAATTAGTTAAATAATATTTTAATTAATTTTAAGAGATATTTTATAACTTATATAATTAACGAAATAGAAAGTCTCAAGTTGTCATGAGTTCAATTTTTTTTTTTATGTTTTTTGGGTAAGTGTTTATACTTGAGATAGTAGTGATATAATTTCTATGAAATATTGTAGAATATTTTTAATATTATTTACAAATTAAAAATTGAAATTTATCTTACAAGTAATTTTATTTGTTCTTTCTATTTTAATTAATTTAATTAATTAAAAAAGTTGTTAAGTTAAACAAGTTTCATATGAAATGTTTTATAGTTTTTTGACATGTATTAATAAGCCATGGTAGTAGCCCCATATGATTGTAACAAAAGCTATCTTCATACTAAAAATCACGAGTGAATCTTCGTAATTAATTCTTTTTAATTTTTTAAATTATGGTAAAAGACATTTTCTTAATTTTTTTAATTATAGTAATAGGTGTCTTCTTATTGGAATTTGACACCTTAATGATTTTCCATATTACAAATTTTAATAATATTAATTTATAAGAACTTATAATTTTTTTTTTTTTTTTAATTATACCCATAAGTACCTTTTTTCGGGGGTGTTAGACACTTTAATGATTTTGTTAATTGAAACGGTGTAAATTAAAAAAAACACATACATATTCTTATTATTGCCACTCCCTCAAAAAATCAAATTGACCCCATCAACTCCTTTTATTATCTAATTCATATATTTGAATTATATTTGAATTAATTTTTTACAAAACCTAATTAAAATTTTACTTTATCTCTTTATTTGAAAAATGTATACATGTCATCCTTACTGTAGGATTTCCTGATTCAATTCTATGAAACTCAGTTAACTTGTAGGATTCCTAATTTGAAACTCAATTAACGTGAGATTGGCCTCATCTAAGAGTGGAACACCAATTTCAGGCTGGTTTGACTAAAACGATCTGTCTTACAGAGTTGTTAGATTCAACACTTTGAAAAACTCTTAGAACACTTTTATTGTGCAAAATTTACTTATCAAATCTGTGATTTCAATAAATTCTTGTCAAATTTTAGAAAAATTAAACCATAAAAATCTAAAAAAGAAACCCAAAAAATCACACTGAAAACAACTCCCTTTCTTACACCGCCATATCCATCTTTGCCTCGATGATTATTCGATTGCCATAAACGAACAACTCGCATGAGAGAGATCTGAAGCAAAATAAAAAGCCCAATGATGCATTTTCTCGCCTGCTATGCTTTTATGACCACAACTTTTTAGCTTTTTGTCCTTTTGTTATGCTTTTATGAACACAACTTTTTAGCCTTTTTTTTTCCTTTTCTGTGAATGACCTTTAACTTTTTATTGTTTTTCTAGTCTTCTTTTATACTCTAATATCAAATAACTTTTAATAGAACAAAATAGTTATACATAATTATTATTTTTTTACATATTTTAAATAACACATAAAATATTGCGTGAATGACGTTTAACTTTTTATTGTTTTTCTAGTTTCTTTTATACTCAAATATCGAATAACTTTTAATAAAACAAAATAGTTATATATAATTATTATATATATATATATATATATATATATATATATATATATATTTATATATTTAACTGAAACGGGTATGTTTTATTTATTGAGAAAAATATTGGACTTACACCGTGGCAGCCATCATTACATTGCTTCTATTTCTGTTTCTTGTACTATTACAAAATGCAGAGTGCTCATGGATTACAAGGATGGAATGAACTTTCTTCATTTATGAGGGGCTGCACTTTCCCAAGAGTGCAACCTTTGTTTGCCAACAGGTCTGCTTCACTATTCAAGTTTCTGAGGATATGAAGGAATTTGTAGGAGTCGAAGTCGAGCAAGATTCTCTTTAATCTATTCAGAGTTTTGTTGAGGCTTGCATTGGTGAACAATTTGCCCGTGTTTAAATTTTTTATTAGGATCTCTAAGTCTCCAAAAGCTTGGAATTCTTTGTCTCCTCTGTCTCTGGCTATTTGACAAGCTTTGAGCAGGCCTTGGATCTCTACTTGATTGTTGGTTTTCTGCCCGATGCCCCAGCAGAAACTGTCCCTTCTTGAACCGTCCGAGGCATAGATGACCCCTCCTGCTCCTGCTATCCCAGGATTACCTTTGGAGGCTCCGTCGAAGAAGATGGTGGTAATTTTTGTTTTCACCACCATTCTTGAATAGTAGCTTCGAAGTCTCTTTTATGCCATTCCGGATTCGCTGCTTGAAGGGCTGATAACTGCTTCCGTGGATAGGGAGAAAGGGGGCCCAACCACCTTTCTTCTTCAGGGAGCAGCAAAGCGTCATCTGAAAAATATTGTTGTTTAGATGCTTCCAGGAGGAAGGCTTTGGCCTTTGCCACTATCGAGAAAGGGGCTTGCTACTTTTCATTGAAAATCAGATCATTCCGGGTCAACCAGATCTGCCAGCATACATATTTGGGGATGGCATTCCAGACTTTTCTCCAAAATGATTTGCTGGGGACTTTGTTAGGATAACTTTGATTCCAAGCGTCAAATAGGTTTGCTATAGAGTTAAATTGGGGGACTGTGATTTGTAACTCATGGAGAATGGTCTCCAAACTTCTTTGGAAAAATTACATTCCATGAAGAGGTGCTTGGCTGTTTCTGAGCTGCTTCTGCACAGCTCACATCTATGCGGCCCAGCTATGATTTTTTTTATCAGATTGTCTCCTGTTAACAACTTGTTGTGAACCAGTGTCCAAAAGAAGAAATTTACTTTGGGTAAAGCTAGCGGATCCCAAACTTTCCTCCAAAACTGTGGAGATTTACTATTGTTCCTGATTGGCTAGAGGGTGTTGTAGGCTTCTGCTATTGTATAGCTTCCAGATTTCCCCCACTCCCAGCTATCATTCATTTTCCTGTTCACTCGGGCTGCTTCTTCCAATAGATCTTCAAGGATGCGTCTTTCTGGAACTCCAAAGAAGTCCCACCCTTGCCAATCATCATGATTGTCCCATTTGGATAATTCATAAACGCTGTTTATCCCTGCACGTTCCAGCCAATTTTTCAATTCTTTGATTTCTTCATTTTCTGCGGGAGGGTCTCGATCCATTATACTAGTACACAGGTATAAATTTACACTGTTGAGAATATTTTAAATACAAAGATAATATGACATAAATGCTCCAAAAATCGGAAAAGAAAGGAAAATATATCAATTTACAAGGCCTCCTTTGCCACTTCAAACCATTTCAAAGTATCTAAACCTTTTCTACCTTCAAAGAAAGAAGGGTTCCCAAAATAAAATGCTTTGAGATAAAATCTAAGCAAACCAACCTAATTATCCATTGTAGCCTATTTATATGATGTAGTTTTAAGTTTCCACACAACTACAATACATCTCGTTGAATGTCAATATTTCGACGCAGAGGAAAATTTTCATTATTTAGCATTCATCATGGAGTTATTTTCATATTTTCCCATCAAATTGAAACTAAATGATGTGAAGTAATTTATTTTTGTGCATAAAAAACTAAAAGTGAGGATCACAAGCCTTTTTCTGATGTAAATCTGATAGACATGACTTCCTCCAACTCTGGAAAGCAAAACAACATTGGATTTGCATCCAAGGCAAGATGCATAATCCCTATTTGAGGGCTAAAGCCAAGCTCACTATTACCATTAATCTTGACAGAAGGTTTAGGATATTACCTTCTTGAATGTAAATATTCAATCTATTTTCTTGTTGGCAATATTTTGTAACACAATAACTTCTCGCTAGAAGTCATTGCATGTGACAACCTTAGGTGGATTGTTCCTCAATTGTTCCTCGCTCAATGGCTTGAGCCACCCAACCAAATCAGAAAAATAACCATAGAAGGACCAAAATCCAGAAAAAATACTATAAATAAAATGCAAGTAAAAAGGGAACAATAGTGAAAAACCTGCATACCTGCAATGGAGTAGAACCTGGACATTGACACCGTGTCCTTCTCGTGTCAGATGAACATTTTGATGTAATCTCAAATAATGGATGAAGAAGATATATAGGAAGAAACCTAATAGATTTTTAGGTAAGGGCAATAGGGTTTGGGAATGGTGGAAGAACAAGAGTTCTAGTTTGAAAATCTATGTTCCCACTCGCATCCTAAGTGCCCTACACTCCTACAATTTTTTATTTTGAGAGGGTTTCTTTCTCTATTTGGGTTTATTTCTATATTGTATTTGTATTATCTCTCTCTAGACTTCACGAGACATATGGTTGAGAAGGAAACGTCGATGTATGTATTGAATTTCAACTCTTAGACCTTCTCCCTTAATGCTTGTTTTTTTGGGAAAACTTCCCTCTTTATGTTAATACTATCAATTGCTCCAAAAAGGTGCAAAGAGACCCCAATAAGAATGTTAAGTTGAAAAATTTTGTGGTTTAGTTTTCATAATTAATTAAATATAAATTGATATATTAGATTTAAAATTTTAATGTTTTTTTATTTTTATATTTTTATATTTTTTTGTTTTCTTGGAAATATTTAGGCAAGATCCACAAAGAACCCAAGGATCCAATACCACAAGATGTTACATAATATTTTGTCACACTTCCCGTCCCATATCATGAAGCGTCAAAATGATGAAATCTATCAGTGTATTGACCATGAAACATATACAAAATCATCCTTGAAGGAAAGAAGAAAACTTGCCCTGAAAGAGTTCTGAAGAAACTTGCTTAAAAACCTTGTTTTCGGGATCAACGCATTTTGCACCATCGGTGACCCATGATGGTAACTTGTTGCACTATATTAGACTAGCACTTCCAACATGACTTTTATAAGGAAAACTCGTGTTGAACCTCTTCAAGCATCTTTTCCTAAAGTGGAGGAGAAGCTTCTCTTACTAGAAGTCTCAAGAACGTTGCACTGGTTACAGGTGAATAAGGATTAGAGTGAGATCTCCAATTCTTGGTCCTTGACCCTAATTTAATGGATCTTTCCCTTGAGTTTTGGAACCTATCCCTCCTTTAATGGATCCTTAACTCCCTCTCCTTCCCTATAAATGAGATCCCTACTATCCACAACGGGTTGGCTATTGCTTGATTGCCTTCTTAGTGTTGAACTATGCCTGAATGCTGCCCATTTCGCTAAGGAGATAGGAGTGCTTCAAGTTTAAGGCTAGGACTTGGAAAATCACCTAAAGGAGGCTTCCAACATCAAGGCTTAAGTGGTTGTAATGCTCCCTTTACCATTCTATTTAGAATACATTATTTGTTTTCTTTCCATAAATGTGTCTATCATTGCTCATTTAGTATAATACTTTATCCGTTATATGGTTTATATTGGGATAGTTTTTGCTATGTATGCATTTCTTGTCTCCACATGATTTTCCTTGTAGGTATTCATCTACATCAGCAAAGAGGATATTGAGCATGGAAGCGGAAGAATAAAGGATGACACCAACGTCTTTTAACATCAGAGTGAGGTAGGTCATCTATCCTCTTTTGTGATTTCTGGTATAAACTAGGAAAGCTTGCACATATTTATCCAGTTTGTTGTTAGATCCTCCCATAGGAATAGAGGGATCATTTTTGTCTGGAGAAAGGATTTCCAGCACAACACCATGGATCATGAGCAAGATAACTCCGAAACAGTAGTCACCTACTACTGAATCTCCACCTTCAAACTTAGCATTGCCTTATGTTGAGCCATCTCAACCCTTAGTAGAGGAATCTCACTCTTCCATCAATATTAGTCACATAAGTAAGTTGCATTCCCATTCTTCTTAAATAAGTTACAATTCCTCTACTGACTTGCAAAATAATTTGAATCCACACAAGTTAGTGCATTTCCTTCATCTGGTAATGACCAAACATTGTCACATATGATCACAACATCATCCTCCATATATTCAACTGGCCTTATGTCTATAACAAGTTCTAACAACAACACCCCAAATCCATACACATCATATCTTTCATTTATCTTAAGGCTCTGACAAGAAAATTCAGGTGCCATATATCCTAATGCACTCTATATTTTTCTACTAAGAATGTATCTATCAAGCATGGGAAACAACTTTGCAAGGCCATAATTTGCAACTTTAGGGTTGCAATTCTCATCAAGCAAAAAATTGATGGATTTTATGATATAGTGTATGAATGGTAGTCTACAAGCATGGTGAAGATGTGCAAGCCCCATTGCGCTCCTCATAGCTATATTAAACCAATTTGACCAACTTAATGGGGGATATATTTGGGATATTTCATGGAGTTGACTATACAAACTTCCACTTTGAATCTAGTCATATATAAGAAGCTATAATTGAGGAGTACAATAGTAGCCTTGCAAATTCATTATATTTGGATGCTTCACTTTGTGCAAAAGTTTTGTCTCCTTCTCAAAATATTCTTGTCATTTAACCAAATTTGAAACCATCATATTCTTTATAGCAACTACTCACCCATCCCCTAGGATTGATTTGAACACAATTTAAATACCTCCCCTTCCAAGCTCACAATATTTGTTAATCAACGCGTGAGCACTAGTCATCCAATCCGTAGATGCATGATCAAATTTGGGTGTAAACATAACCATTTTTCCTAGAGCCATATCATTGGATGGGGACTGAGAAAATCTATCAGGCATAAGATTCATTGATTTTGAATTGGAATGTTCTTTTATATTCAGTATAGTCACAACAACAACACCAAATGCAGTCGTACTTGCTGCAGATATTGCAATTATTGTAGAAACACTTTTGCAGATATTAAAATTCTACAGATATTCTTGCAATCTTAGCTTCTGCAGATATCACAATTCCGCTGTGTGTATATCTAATCACATGAATTCCTCCTCCGGTTGGACTCCCTCTTGTATTTTGATTTATAACTATTGGGTTAGGCATAACCATGGGACAAGTAACATTCACTCCCGATCCACATAGGCCTGCATTTTCTTTGAAATAAGTCTTGTTTAATGTGTTTAATATACGTCTTGTTGGTATCCTCCCTTTAAGTTTGTTGTGTGAAATGGTTACCCATAATAGATGACCCAAGTTCCCTAATTGCTAGGGTAATTCTCTAGTAAGATTGTTCATTGCCAAATTAAGCTTTATCTGTCGACTCAACTTGGATAACTACTTGGGTACATTTCCAGTCAAACTATTGTTTTCCAAGCTCAACAAAGCCAAACATGAACATTCACCAATTTCTACAGGAATTCATCGAGATGAGACATTTCCATCAGTTGCAACACTAAAAGAGCATTGGCATTACCAAGTCCCACATGTATGGCTCCAAACATATGATTGTAACTAAGATCCAAAGACACTAATGAATTCATGTTACCAATCTCTGAGATAATATTTGAGGTGATAAGGTTATATGAGAAGTTCAATAGCTTTAAATTGGAGCACTAAGTGATTTATGAAGATATTTCCCCACTCAACCTATTATGTGAAAAATCTAGTTCTTCCATAAATTAGTATAATTTTGTGAACCAGCTTGGAGAATGCTTCCACTAAGAAAATTTCATGATGGATATATGTTTTGTAAACCCAACAGAAAAAACTCACCAGGAATGCTTCCAGTAAAGCCATCCCTACTGAAATAAACCGAGTAAAGCCTACTACAACTTAATAAAGATTCTAGAATGGGTCTAGAGAGATTACTCTATGATACATTTATGAGCATAACATTTAGTACGAAGGATGTTGGATTAATGGGTCCTAACCTAGGTTCAGACTTAGTTGCACCAAACAAATCCCTACACTACTGTCCCTTTTGGCATCAATCCACGGAGCGCGGACTGAAGTCCTACCCGAAGCAGTATGGGGGGATGCTGGGACCAAGTTTCCACACCCAAAGATCAACGTGATGTCGTTTTGTGCCCTAAATCTACCCTCACGCAGATTGATAAGCCCTTATGGCTTATCAATGTAACTCCCTTTAATCAGCCTCTAGACCTCCGCGAAGGTATACGACTGGCTTATGCGGACATTGAACAGGTGACTTAACTAGTTACGTACCTTGTAGATTACTCTTAATCCCATATTTACTCAGATCTGCTTAAGTGTTTGATAAATTTAACATACAAATATATAATCTTCACGTAATCACTTAACATCATTTGTGTTCATATAACAATATAAATCAAGTAAATTTACGCATCAATACATCATTATTTCATAGAACCATTATTCATCACACCATAAGTGCATTTGTAGATAATAGAAGTAAAGAGATAATCACACGTATTTCTTGCCCCAAAACTTGGGCTTTTGCCCCAACATTGACCCAGGGGACCCCATCCCAATAGGTCCCCAACACAAATATCCCGACTCACCCTCGAGTCACTCAGCTGGTGTGGAGATCTTTCTACAAATATCCCCCAGCTCTACTTGTGCAATCACTACTTCAGCCATGCTCTGGGTGGCTACTTGCTTGATCTATTCTACCGTCTAGTCTATGGCTGGTCCTGCACTATCCTCCTTAATCTTCTGTTGTGTACTCTAGAAGTTTGCTAACTTTTACTGTATGTTAGCTGAGACTATTTAGGCTTCATCCAACCAAGGCCCCAACCTAGCCTTAAGGACTGCCTCTTTCTTCTACGTTGCTTCCACCGGTGTAAGCAACTGTGTAGCCTCCTGCAGCTTGGCGAGGCGCTGTGATGTAGAAATGGTGTGCATTGTCGCCCTCATTTCATCGTATTGTTGTTGTAGCTTGCAGACCTTTGTATTTAATACCTGCTGGGTGGGATCTTCCTGCAGGCTCGTCACTACTTCCATGGCCTATTCAAACAGCACGGTGCAGTCCACAACTACGACATCCACCGTAGAGACTCCATCTTTAATAGTAATGGTGCATGGCAACACTATTGGATAGGTAGGAGTGTAGGCAATAAATTTTGTGAAAGATACATTAATTGTCTCAAAAATCTCTTTATTTTGAGTAATTCCAGATTTCATTATTTTCCCTGGAATGTCCTATGAGTCAAATGGTATCCAACAATCATTTTAAACATGAGGGATATTGAGAGGAACACCCTTGGCCCCTCCCTCATTAAATTTTTGCAGAGGTTTGATGATACAAACGATTTATTGTAAAATAAAATGTAGAGGAGAAAAGCTAATGCAATGTAACATTACATATGATAGGCTTTCCACATACAAGTTTCAAGACCCTAACATTATGAACGAAATAGAATGAGGCATCCCTCCATGAAAAGAAAATTAAAATATTACCATCAAACTTCTTTACATTCATTGAATCAAAAAGAGCAGAGGTTATGGACATGCACACATTCCAAAGACGCAATTTAAAGCAGCAAAGAACCTCAAGGCATTTCATTTGGTTCTTGTCTAAATCATACTTTGGAAAAAATGCCAAAATACAAAAACACTAGAAGCAAGTTCCAATTCCCCATGACACAGTTTTGATAACGCCCTTAAATTTAATGGCCCTTTTTTAAGAAACCATTTCTAGCTCTTAGAAAGGGGAACAACATTTTCCATCACATTTCCATTACAGGGCCATTTTGACATGGGAGCAAACCTCCAGCTCCATTTCTAGCGACATAAATGTAGACTATCAACTGCATTTTGTTCAGAGGCGGAGCATATCTATAGTAGTTCTAATGATGAATTTCATTCCCTGTGAGGGTTTTCCACCATGAACGCTTCTTCCCCACTATTCTCTCTGTGAACGTTCAGATGTTTCTTTTATAGATCAATATTGGAGTCATGTTGATGCCATGATTCTAGAAGTAGGGTCCAAGGGCATGACAAACAGGTTGCATCACATGTAACCAAAGTTATCTATTTTTAATTCAAGAGTATGAACATGAACATAGAAGGCTAGATTAATAAAAATAAAAAACAAGGATCCTATAGTTCTAAAGCTCGGGTGTAGTTTGGATATTTGTGCCTTGCAAAGTGGGACACCCTCACAGGCTATGTCCTTTTGAGATATCATGACTAGAAATCTCCCCAACTACTACTCTATCTTAATCTCTTGCATTCCAGATCATGTGAATATGAAAGAAGTATGAAACAACTTCATAGTTCTTAGTAGCAGAAATTATAAAATAAAAGGAGACATACATGTCCCTTTGAGCTTCTTAAGTTCCTGACTAGTTTGGAAGAGATACTATAAGTTCTCCATCACACAATAAGCTCTTCACCGTGAAAAATAATTCCAAGAAAATGAACATACAAGGAGAGAATGTGGACACCAAATAAATGCAACGTTGTATTTTACACTGAGTGCAACCAGATCAGAATAAAAAATATGCATTATAATTGAGCCCAACAACCTCATAATCAAGGAGAGAAAAAAAACCAATAGAATATTGTAAATAATATTCTACTTTTCTTTGAGAAGTCAATTAAAAAAAAGTAGAATAATATGAAAAGCAAAAGAGAATGCAAGCATGTTGAGTACCTTGGTCCTGGAATACAACCTAAAACTGCTTTTGCTTGGTTAACAACTCATCTTCCTTAGATGTAAGAAAACAGGTTAACAACCTACAAACCACATGCACCTAGCAGAAGTGAAAGTCGACACCCTTACAAACTACCAGTGGGTTGTTCCAAGTGGGGTGCTTTTCCTTGAATAATGGTGATGCATGGGCTTGCATTTGTAGATAGCATCTAGTGATCGTTGTCCCCATTACTAATTTGACAAGTGAGTTATGATATACTTTTCAAATTATTTTAAAAATGTTGATTACCTTAACCAACATTATCATTATTGATTAGAGGGATATTGGAATATTTGTTTGGAAACTTCTTTTAAGTGCAAGGTAGACACCATGAGGCCCTTTTAGTTCCTTTTGGGGTGTTGTATGTTCATAATTTATTAAGAATGGTGTGTTAATTGTGTTCAAAATGAACTTTCAAGGGTGAAGAATTGGTAAACCCTACACACTACCCCAGCTTAAGTTTTTTTTCTCCTAATGTAACTTATTTTTAAAAAATCAGATTATATGTGTTCCCCACTCACCACAACAACAAAAACAGGGTAAAGACAAAATATCCCCATGATTCAATAAGCTATTCATGATGCAAACCAGTTTCAAGTCCATGAACATACAAGGATAGAATGTGGATGTTGATTAAATATGAGGCTATATTTTATCCCTCTGCCCAACGCACGTGGAATAAAAAAAAAGGCAACAAACCAAAGAATAACATAAATAAGTTTCTCTTTTTCTTTGAGAATTCAATTAAGAAGAAGCAGAATAATATAAAAAGCAAAATAGATTGCAATCATATTGAGTACTTTGGTCCTGGAGTACAACCTAAAACTATTTCTATTTTATTAACAACTCATATTTCTTAAATGAAAGAAAGCAAGTTAACAATGCAAGTCCCAGAGGCCCTTGGCATACGTGAAAGTCTTCCTCCTTAGAGATCACTAGTGGGTTATTCCAAGTGATGTGGTTTTCCTTGAATAATGATGATGCATCAACTTGCATTTGTAGATATCTATCAGTAATGGTTGTCCCATTACTAGTTTGACAATCGAGTTATGATAAGTTTTTCCTATTGTTTTAAAAAACCTTACTTCCTTAACCGGAATTGTCATTATTGTTTAGAGGGATATCAGAATATATCTTCGAAAGATTATTTTAAGGGTAGAGAAGACACATGAGGCCCTTTTAGTGCCTTTTGGGGTGTTGGATCTTCATAATTTATTGAAAACAATTGCATTAATTATGCTGAAATGAACTTTCAACAGAGCAGAATTCGATAAACCCTACGCAATACCCCAAGTTTAGCTTTTCTTAGCCTGATATAATTTATTTCGTTTTAATTAGATTCCATGCATTCCCCACTCACCCCCAACAAAAAATTAAGGTAAACACGAAAATTGACCAAAAAAGGAAAAAAAATTGCAAGAAAGAGGGCATTGAGTAGATTTGGGCATACCAACTTAGCTATCTCCTTTCAGAAAATTGTACGGGCTTGATTGTGTAATAAGCATTGCATAGTGCAATCTCCTAATCCTTAGTCCATCCCTTGCAGCTCATCCTCCCAGTAGTGGCATGGATTTTTTCACTCATGTTTTATTCATTGAGGCATCGTTTCCTAAATCACTGCTTTCGGGATTCGAACACTCGCCCTCATCTCCTACCTCTATTACTTTTTTCTCAGAATCTGAATCAGAAACCACATTTTTTATGATAACCACATTTCTCTTTGACTCTATGAGCTTGGTGAAGAATTCATGGCTGCTCTTGGTGTCTCGATAATTATAGAGTAACTAAGCTACATCTCCAAATTTTTATTATCACTATTGGGCTCTGCACTGTGATCCAAAATCCTAGCCAGTATTCTTCGTTCTTCGATGCCCACCTTCTCTGAACTATTGGAGTTTTTTTTTTCTCTGTAGTGCATGTTCTTAGCCTTTTTCGTCACTTCGATTTGGAGTGACCAACATCTGCCATGATACATTAAGTGAGCTCAAAACAGGGAATAAGGTCTCATGAAACAATTATTTTGAATTACTACACATAATATCACAATATCTATGGGGATGTTTGGATTGTAAGGCGATTTTTGTCACCATTGGTATGGTTTCATGATAATATGGTTTATGGGTCTCAAGAATGTACTATTTTCAATGAGGAGAAAAAGGGTCTTGGGCTCCAAATAAAGATTCTAGAGTTCAAGTAACACGAAGTAACTCTCAAACAATTACATATATACTTTCTAAGCGATATTTGAATTTCAACTTGGATATGGGAGTCATGGCATGCTATTCTACATAAATAGCAACAAGAATGGTGACTATGTATGGTTTTCTAGTAACAGTGTGTGCATATTCTAAGAATGTGAATGCGCTATTAGAAATTGTGCACATTTTTTGTAATGCATATATCTATAGAATTATTTTTATAATAATATATATTTACACTAATCTAGATTTATATTAATTGACCAAGTTTAAATGAACATATTTTGAATTCAAATTAATAAAATCATTGTCTCTATGAATCTAGTGCAATAATCAACCATGATATGTAACAACACCACAAAACCCCTAGAACGATAGTGTGTCGTCTCTCTAGGATTTGAGGAACAAATTCTTATTAAAGTTTCAAACTCTTTTTCTTGCCCCTTCTTCCAAACGGAGTATACAACTATTATATATTGTAAACTTATACTTTATATTGTATAAAATTGTTATAATTTTAGCATAATGGATGGATTCATAGACCATTTAAAGGGGGTTGTTGAATCCATTTCCTAAATTGTAACATTTCAAACATATTTAGAAGAGGGTCTCTAAATTTTAACATTGTAGATGGATTCAGAGACCCTATTGATGGATTTAGAGGACCCCTTAAGGGGGTTGCTAAATCCATATGCAGTGTTAAAATTTAGTGAAATGTAACACTTCAGTATCAAAATTGCAATTTTCCATTTATGGAGTGACACAATTAAAATGACCAGCATAAGTGACTACATCATATACTTGTTGTATTTGTTAGTTGGTCATATTTTTATTCTCGGACTATAGTATTCATTTATGTTAATCATTTTTTATTTTGTCACTTATTATCTAGGCATATATTTTAGTCCTCGACTAAATTAGTTATTTAAGTTAGTATCTTTTATTTGGGCCACTTATTACCTAGTCATTTATTTTATCCCTAGACTAAATTAGTCATTTAAGTTAGTTGCTTCTAGTTGGGTCACTTAAAATTTCTCAAATTTAGTAGTAATTCACTTGAAATAATTATGGTGAATAAAATTTTTAGTCATGTAGTCATTAATCTCTCATTTTTTACTAGTTCTCTCTATCGCTCTCCCTCTCTCTCCCTCTCCCCCCCCCCCTCTCTCTCTCCCTCTCTCCCCGTCTCTCTCTCTCCCTCTCTCTCCCTCTCTCCCATCTCTCTCTCACTCTCTCTTTCTCCCATCTCTCTCTCTCCCCCCCCCCCTCCCTCAATGACCCCCCCCTCTCTCTCTACCTCCCTATCCCATCCCACCCTCTCTCTCCCCATCCCTCTCTCTCTCTCCCCCCCCCCCCCTCTCTCTCTCTCTCTCTCTCTCGCCCCCTCTCTCTATCTCCCCCCCCCCCCATCTCTATCCCTCTCTCTCCCTCCCTCTCTCTCTCCCTCCCTCTCTCTCTCCCTCTCTCTCTCTCTTGCCCCCTCTCTCTATCTCCCTCCCCCTCTCTCTCGCTCTCTCTACATCCCTCTCTACATCCCTCTCTCTCTTCCTCTCTCTTTATCTATCTCCCTCCCTCTATCTCTATCTCTCCCTCTATCTACCCCTCGCTCCCTCTCCCTCTCCCTCTCCCCCTCCCTCCCTCTCCCTCTCTCTCTCTATACCTCTCTCCCATCTCTCTCTCTCTCTCTCTCTCTCTCTCTCTCTCCCCCCAATATTCCCTCTCACTCTCCCCACTACAACTCTATCCTAATCTCCCTTTCTCCCTCCTTCTCTCACTCTCCTTCTCACAATCCCTCTTGCTAGAATTGAATCTCTCTTCTTGAAACTACCCCTACCCCCAATTTCCTAAGGTTTCAAAACAACCCTGTGGAGCTATTTCATCTCCCTATCCTTCTCCTTCTCCCTCTCTCCCCCTCTCCCCACTAAAAATTTATCTCTGTCTCCCCACTACAACTATATCTCTCTCTCCATGTCTCTCTCACTCCCACTCTGTCTCTCTCTCCCTCACTCTCTCTCTCTCTCCCTCCCCCCCTTCTTCTCTCTCCCTCTCTCTCTCTCTCTCTCACACACACACTTTCCCTCTGTCGATACCTCTCTCTCTCCCCCCTAACTCTCTCTTGCTCTCCCCATCACTCTCTCTTAATCTTTATCTCACTCCCCCTCACTCTTTCTCTCTCCCACCTCTCTCTTTCTCTTTCTCTTTCTGTCTCTCACTCTCTCCCTCCCTCTTTGTTGCCCTCCCTCTCTCCCAGCCTCTCCCTCTCTCTCTATCACTCACTTACTCACACTCACACTCTCTATCTCTCTCTCACTCTCTCTCCCTTTCTCTCTCTATCTCCCCATCCCTCTCTATCTATCCCTCTCTCTCTCTCCATCCATCAGACTATCTATCTATCTCCCTCATTTTCTCTCACTCTCTATCTATCCTCATTGCTCTCTCTCTCTCTCTCTCCTCTCCCTTTGCCTCTCCCTCGGACTCTATATCTCCCTCTCATAACCTCTCCTTTCTCTCTCCATACTCGTCCACCTATTGTTTTTTCTCACTCTCCTTATCCCTCTCACTTTCCCTTTCTCTCTCTTAATCTTTTTTTTCTCTCTCTCCCTCTCTCCCATCTCTCCCTCCCTCCCTCTCTCTCTCTCTCTCTCTCTCGCTCGCTCGCTCGCTCTTTGTATCCCTCACTCTTTATCTCTCTCCCTATTTATATCTCTCTCTTTCCCCCTCTCTCCCCCTCTCTCCCATCTCTCTCTCTCTCTCTTTCTCTCTCCCTCTCCCTCTCCCTTCCTCTCCCTCTCTTTCCCTCCCTCTGTTATCCCCCTCTCTCTCCCTCCAACTCCAATCGCTCCCTTTTCTCTCCCCCTTGCTCTCTCTCTGTATCTCTCTCCCTCTCTCTCCCTTTCTCTCTCTCCCCACATCTATCCCCCTCTCTCTATCCCTCTCTCTCTCTCTCCCTTCCTCTCTCTCTTTCTCTCTTTCTCTCTCTCCATCTCTCTCTCTCTTTCTCTCTTTGTCTCTCTCCCTCTCCCTCCCTCTCCTTCCCTCCCTCCCTCCCTCTCTCCCTCCCTTCCCTCCCTCCCTCCCTCCCTCTCCTTCTCTCCCTCTCTCCCTCCCTCTCCTTCTCTCCCATCTCTCTCTCTCTCTCTCTCTCACACACACACACACACACACACACACACACACACACACACTCCCTCTCTCTCCACCCCTCTCCCATCCCCCCTCTCTCCCCCTCTCTCTTTCTACCCCAATCTCCCTTTCTCTCTCTCCCCCCTCTCTCTATCCCTCCCCCCACCTCTCTCTCTCCCTCTCTCTCTCTATCTCTCTCTCCCCCTCTCTCTCCCTTTCTTTGTCTCCCCCCCTCCCTCCCTCTATCTCTCCCCCCCCTCTCTCTCCCTCTCTCCCTCCCCCTCCCTCTTTCCCTTCCCCTTCTCTCCCTATATTTGTCTCCCCCTCCCCCCTCTCTCTCCCTCCCTCTCTCTCTCTCCCTCTATCTCTCTCCCTCTCTCTTTCTCCCTCGATCTCCCTTTCTCTCTCTCTCCCCCCTCTCTCTATCACTCCCCCCCCCTCTCTCCCTCTCTCTCTCTCCCCCTCTCTCTCCCTTTCCCTGTCTCTCCTCTCCTTCCCTCTATCTCTCTATATCCCTCCCTCTCTCTCTCTCTCTCCCTCTCTCTCCCTCTATCTCTCTCTCTCTCTCCCTTCCCCCCTCTCTCTCTCCATCTCTCTCTTTCCCTACCCCCTCTCTCCCTCTATCTGTCTCCCCCTCCCTCCCTCCCTCTCTCCCTCATCTCTCTCTCTCTCCCTCCCTCTAACCTAAGCTAACATAGCCTAGCCGAACCTACTGTAGCCTAACCTACTCTAGCCTAGACTAACCTAATCTAGCTTAGACTAACTTGATCTAGCCTAACCTAGCCTAACCTACTCTAACGTACTATAACCTTGCCTAACTTACTCTATCCGAGCCTAATTTAGCCTAGCCTACTCTTTCCTAGACCATCCTACTCTAGCCTAGATTACTCTAACCTAGTATATCCTAGACTACTCTAGCCTAACCTACTCTCGCCTAGCTTGACCTACTCTCCCCTAGCCTAGCCTAACCTAACCTAACCTACTTTAACCTAGCCTAACCTACTCTTTCCAAGCCTAGCATAGCGTAGTCTATCCTAGGTTGGCCTAACCTAACCTAACCTAACCTACTCTACCTAGCCTAGCCTAGCCTAATGTTGCCTACTCTGTCTTAGCCTAGCCTAGGTTACTCTAGCCTAGCCTAGTCTATTCTAGCCTAGCCTACTATAGTGTAGCCTACTCTAGCCTAGCTTACCCTAGACTACTATAACTATTGTAGCCTAGCTTACTCTAGCATAGCCTAGCATACCCAAGCCTACTATAGCCTAGCCTACTATAGCCTCACCTACTGTAGCCTAGTCTACTCTAGCCTAGCCTACTATAGCTTAGCATAGCCTAGCATAATCTACTCTCACCTAGCCTAGCCTAACCTAGCCTAGCCTACTCTAACCTACTATAGCCTAGCCTATTTTAGGCTAGCCTACTCTAACCTACTCTTGCCTAGCATAACCTAGTCTAACATAGCCTAGCCTAAACATAGTCTAACCTAACCTAACTTAACCTACTCTAACCTAGCCTACACTATCATACTTTAGTCGAGTGTAATCCAACCTAGCCTAACCTACTCTAGGCTAGGCTATCCTAGCCTAATCTAACCTACTCTTTCCTAGCCTAGCCTAGCCTAACCTCCCTACCTTACCTGTGCTAGCATAGCCTACTCTATTCTTGCCTAACCTATCCTACCCTAAACTAGGACTACCCTACTCTAGCCTAGCCTAAACTAGTACTACCCTACTCTAGCCTAGCCTAGCCTAGCCCTCCCCTACTCTATCCTAGCCTAGCCTAGCCCTAACCTACTCTAGTGTAACTTTCCCTATCCTATTGTGGCCTAACCTAGCCTATACGATCCCTACTCTACTCTAGCGTAACGCAGCCTACTCTAGTATAGCGTAACTTAGCCTAATCTAACCTACTCTAGCCTAGCCTACTCTAACCCACTCTAGCTTACCTTAGCCTATTCTAAAGTAGCGTAGCCTAGCTTATCCTATTCTATCCTTATGTAGCCTAGTCTATTTTAGTCTATCTTAGCCCACTCTAGTTTAGCCTAGCCTATTCTAACACAATAGTCTATCTTAGCTCACTCTAGCTTAGCCTAGCCTATTCTAACACAATCCAAATGTATATATATATATATATATATATATATATATATATTGAAAAAACATATTCAAAATAAATCTTAAAAATCTTTTACATTAGAATTTAATTTTGTCATATCAATTTAAATATGAAAATTTATCAGTTCATTATTTAAATTCAAACATTTAGTCCATATACAATATAATGTAATTAAATGAATATACCATATAGTACTTTATAGATTTAAGAAAATATAATATAAAATATTTTTAAAAATAAATTTAGTTTAATAATATTAATATGGAGAAATTATTTAAAAATAAATCAAAATAAATACGAGTAGAAGAAATTAATATAATAAAATTTCTAATGAGAACACAAATTTTTTGTCATTAAATTTCTAACCCTGGATGCATCAATAGGCAATAAACAAAAATACATTATATATGGATTTGAAAAGAAAATTTGAAACGCTGATTTGAATAGAAATTTACAAATTATTTTTCTCAACGAGAATCAAGAGGATTAGGATTAGATGCGCCAAAATCGGTGAAACATAAATTGGTGAATCTTAAAATCGTACAGTAAATAAATGCATAATTACATAAAAAAATCTATAAAGAAAACTGATAAATAAATACTAACCAGAAAAAGATCCAGAAAATGATAAATTTTAGATATACCTCCATGAAAGAGTACATCCATGAAAGTAGTAATTCCTCCCACTGAAGCGTGACACTCATTCATGCATCAAACTGCCCATCAATTTGTGACAAGAGAAAGAGACGTGACAAAGCCAAAGGAAAAAAACACAGGAAAAAACATGCAGAAAGACAGAAGACAAAGGAAAGATATCAAGAAAACATGGAAGAAACACAGAAGCATTTACAAGATAACACGTGAATGGGTGAATGATATAGTTGAGCGTCTAGATAGCGGATCTGTGGTCCGTGGGATCGGATAGCTTTTAGCTTTTTTAGCTAACGGACAGCTTTTAGCATTTTTAGCCTTTTTTAGATTTTAGCTTTTCCCATCAAAGACTGTTAAAGAAGATCTCCCACTGGATTCTGTTAATTATGTGGTTTCACGAATTGATGCCAATAGTGGTTTTAGGAATTACAAGAGGGGAAAAAAATACTATAACAAAAAAAAGTGTAGAAAGAGGGGAAGAAAACATGAAGAAACACATAAACATTTGCGAGTTTGGAAAAATATTTGCAGGCGCAGTGAATGAAGGCCAAGGCCAAGATTATATAGTTGAGTGGCTGGATAAGATTCCGTTAATTTATATCAAAATTTTTAAACTGAATTTCACTGGTGAAAGACATTTTATTATTTTGGTAAAAGTCTATATTGTAGTGTGAATTTTCACATTTATGTAATATTTTTAAAAATTATTTGTTATCATGTTTTAAAAAATAAATTATATCAAAATTTTGGTTTTGGAATTGAAACGTCATTGGTGACAGACATGTTATTTTTTTTCATTTACATAATATATTTTTTTTAAATTTATTTGGTGAAAGGCAACTTTATTTTACATATTTATATAATATGTAAAAAAAAATCATGAGTGGAAGACAACCTTATTTTTCGCATTTACATAACATCTTCATAGTTGTGAGTAAAAACTAATGTAAACAGAGAAAAAATGAATCCATCACATGATTAGACATAGTCGTAAAACACATACATAATAATTATTATCATCATAACATCAAACTGAAAGAACAATTATTATAACATCCACTCATACTAAGAGTCAATTATCTAGATCCTCAACCTGAGGTCCTCAAAGAATAATGTATCAAGGATGATGTCATATCAGGGTCAGTAAACTAGAGTGGGCATTGCATACACCCCCTCTTAACAATGGACTTCGTCCTAAAGTCCTTATAACATAAAAGGAAAATAATAACACATCTCCTTGGCATCCTCCCAAGTGGTGGAACTAGGACTATAACTATCCCACTGGACCTTAACTTGCTCTAATAATCGTCCTCTAAGTTTCAAATTTCTCTAGTCCAATATGTGAACTAGTTCAACCATCATTGTGCCCTTGTCTGAGACCTGCAAATGACTAAAGTAAATAACATGTGGAGGATCTAAAATATAATTACCTAATATAGACACATGGAACACATCATGCTTACATGCTAGAGATGAATGTAAGGAAAACCTATACACAACTGGTTTTTTCCTTTCTATGATTGCAAAAGATCCCAAAAAATGTGGAGACAATTTTTCTTCCTTCCAAAACCCTATGGATCTCTTTTGGGGACTTACACTAAAAAAACAATAAGGTTCTCAAATTCTTCCGAAACTAGTGCCAAATCATAGATCTTGTCATTTTGATTCCAATGACGCTTTAATCACCTCAATATGACACCTATGTGAAAGTTATCACATTCTGAAGTTTTTTGAAAACAACTAAAAACTCAACATGCAGGGTTCGTTGGTCAGTCCATACGATGATATCATGCTAGGTGCTCATTACAACTACTCGACCTATTCAAATTTAAGTTTGAGCGGTTGCTACATTGGCGGGAGGGGACAGAGCATGTAGCCCTAGCCCTAGGTTCTATAATACCCATCTGACCATGGTGATGGTGAGATGGGAGGGGAAGGAATCCCTATCTTGGGGTTACGTTGAACTCCACATGACCATCGGCATGGGCTTCAGAGGAGGGTTGGTGCGTGGCCCCAGCCAAAAAAATACATGGATAACCCATACGACCTTTGGCCTTTGGCCTGTGCTCTTGGCCACATTGAGTGCCACGTGACCGACCAGAGGGTGGAGAAATAGGGTGTGGGGGCTAACTAACATTCTAACATCTTTCACAATCAACAACAAAATTAGTGTCAAAACCATGCGAAACTATCATGTGGAGAATCCAACAAGAAGGGTATTCATTGCTAATGTTGCCAATTTTGTGAATTTGTAGAGTTGTTAGCAAGAAAATGAAGGATGAGGCATAACTTGGACATTTTTCATCCCTTTTTAGCCCACGAAGAGCCTACACAGGGGTCTTTGGGTGTTTTGGACACAATGGCAACATTATTTTTGTGATTTGATCATTTTCTATTGATGTAATTGATATATTGAGCATATAATTTAAAAGCCAACATTGGAAGCTGGACGCAGAGATGTATCCTAGGAGGGGTGAGCTCCATTATCAAATTTTTGTTTTAAGATGTTGCTCGTTGTCTATTTTTCTCTATTTAAATATTCAAAACTGATCTAAAATCACTAATTTTATGTTATTTTGCAATACCGATCCATTGCCCACAAGACATAAAATAGATTGCAAACTCTTTCAAGAAACCTTTAATTTTTAATTTCAGATTAGTTTGGTATCAAAGCATGCCTATTTTGAAGGTTTTACAGTTTTTGCAATTGTTTTCTTAAATGATTATAAGTTCTAAGTTGAGAAGAGGAGAATGAGTTCTTGAAGAAACAAACTCTCAATTTCATTCAAGGATGTCATAAACTCCACCAGTCATCTCACATGAAGAACGAGAGCTAATGTCTGAGGATGACAAAGCTTTTAGAAATACTTTCTATGATATGTGAGAGATGGTAAAAGTGTTGTACAATGAGAGGACAACAAGGTTGCAAGGAGAAAACTCAAATCATCTAAAAGGTAATGGTGGTGATGGGAGCAAGTCTCCAGGGAAAATTTTAAGAACCACCATAAATTTATATGTATAATAAATGGGCTAATCCCCATGATACATAGGAAAAATGGGAGGTGATTTTATCAATAATATAATATGTATATATAATTTTTTTGGCGAATCTCTCACCAGATTATATTATCTTCTACAGTGATGGAGAATCTTTCATTGAATTATAAAATCTTGTAAGATCTTGGCAAATCTTTTACTGAATAATAAAACATTGTGAAGTCTTGGTGAATGTTTTGTTAAAGTATGAAACCATATATGATAATAAGAAAACATATTCATTAAACTATAATATACTAACTTACATGTTTGGAAAAAAGAAACATAATTTTCTCTTCCTACAAACAATGTTCCAAGTTTCAGTGGCCGTGTTTGTCAAGGTTCTTACAATACACTCTTTCATATCCTTCTATTAGTTTTGATAATATTTCACAACAAAGTTCTTGTAGGTGTTGAAATTGACAACGAGTTCTGTCAAGGTAGGAGAGATTAATCTTTTCTCTACAACTTTTGTCAAGCTACCACTTTCTTCAAGTTATCATATTTCTTTCTTATCCATAGACTCCAACTGCGAGATAAAAAGAAAAGAAACACACATCAAGTTTGTTTACCCCAACACGCCAACAAGTAGCAAGCCCCAAGTGTATTATATAAGGAAGTATTAGGTATCCCAAAGGCTTGAAGGGGATCTAATTGAAATAATTGACCATTGTGAGAATCCTTCCAATCAATATATGAATATATAAATGTAGATTTATTATTATCTTAATTGGAAATCTTCAACTAAATAATAAAATTTAATTACGTCTCTCCCAATCTAAATTTCTTATTAGCATAATTCACTACCCTCATAGGTCTCACATTTTTTAACAGTGTTGTAACATGTAGATTAATTCCCTTTTTGGTGAACAATCTCCACTTTTTAGGAAAATATGGTGTAGTGGCTTCAACCCCTACAGATCATTAGGAAAAACTAAGAATAGTACAGAAGATGAAAGGTTGTACAAACTAGCTTAATTTTTAAACAACTAATCCAACATCAGTACCTAAACTTTTTCATGAAGATATCATATTGAGAATGTTTGAAAAATTGTGAGAAATCTTTTGCGAGGGTGATGTGGAAAGAGTGATAAGGTTTCATTGTGTTGAATTCTTTTTGTTAAATCAGAAAAAGTTAAAAACTAATATTAATGGAGATATTGGTATTTTTTACTAAATTTTGTGAAGTGACTAAATGTAGCTTTAACCATTCACCTTAAGATGTTTTCAAAATATAATTTCCTAAGTCTATTTAATATCTTCATTATCATAAAAACCAACCTATATCAATCTTAACTCCACATCTACCACTCTTAGGGCGATCAAATCTATTTATCCCTCTAAGCACTTGGTAAACCCAGAATTAAGATGGATCTAAGATGATAGAATTTCCGCTTTAAATAGTCTATGCTCACATGAATACCATGGTATTACCATGTGTTATCGTAAACCTGGAGTAATTTATAAAAATTAATAAAATTAATAATTGATTTTTATTTTATTTTTTATTTTGACCAAGTTAAAATGTTTAACATACATTAAATTACAACATCCATTTTTACTCTCGATCCACCAAGCCCCGAGAGGGATCGAATATTTTTCACTCTATGCTAGTTTGCATATCACAATATTTGATCCCTCTCGGGGCTTACTAGATCCAGAGTAAAGATGGATCTATGTTGGTTTAATTCCCCCATTTAAATAGGCTACATTCCACGTGAATACCATGGGTCAATACCATGGGTCAATACCATGTGCCACTTTTATATTTATTAATACTAATATTAGGGTTAATAACGTTTTTCTGCATGGTATTAATAATAATCTAGCCCATGGTATTTGGCTCATAGTATTTTGCCCATAGGTTTCACCTAAATATAATGCATTTTTTTAGTGTTCGTAAATATAAGGTGACTTATCGAGTAAATATAAAAAAAAAATGTATTATTTGTTTACCATACCTCTCGTTTATTTATATTTTTATTAATTTACCATGCCTCTTTTACAAATATGGTATTTGGCCCATAAGATTCACTTAACTAAAACCTCTTTTTTTAACCTTCATAAATAGAAAGAGGGTTATGGACTAAACATAAAAAGAGGTTTTATTTATTTACCATACCTCCACTTTATTTATATTTTTATTTGTTTACACCTATGCAAGTATATATTCCCTCCAGCTCCTCCTTCACATCCATCGTTACCTCCATCCTCACCTCCTTATTCACCTCCTTTAACACCTAAACATACTCCTCCTAAATCTTGAAAAGGACGTGCTAAGTCTCTTTTGCTTAATCTTGATGTCAATCTTTAATTGCCTATGTACAATGGGGAAGTAAATGATGAAAAGTTGGATTATTGGGTTCGTCAAGTTGAAGCGTATTGCAAGATTCTAAAGATTGATGATGATGTTACAAATATCTAACTTGCTTCTCTTTGATTAAAAAGTACATCCCTCTTCTGGTGGGAGGCAAAAACTCAATAAGGTTTGAAGAAAAGTGGTAAAATTACCTCTTCTAGGAATGATTTTATAGTTGCATTAAGAAGACAATTTTATCCATTAGCTTATATGCAAAAAGGAATTATGGATTGAAAAAAATTTAGACAAGTTGAAGGTCAGAGTGTTCAAAGTTACACACAAGAATTTAGAAGAAGAGATTTAATCTCGGGTGTTGAATTGTCTTCAAAAGAAACTCTCCTTAAATACATAGGTCGATTACATATTTATTTGAGACATACTATACTTATGTTTAATCCCACCAATCTAGATGAAATATGTGTTCATGCATCTCATTTAGAATCAAGATGTAAGAATTTTCCTCAAGAGATTAGCAAGAAACCTTCCAAATTTGGACAGAAAGGAAAACGAAAAAATAATGCTATAATAAATAAAGAGGGAGAGAAACTTACCTGTAAACATTGTTCAAAAGAAGGCCATGACAAAGACCAATGCTTGAAATTACATCCAGGAATGAGAACAAATAAGTTCAATAAAAGGTAAAGGTTCTAATGCAAGTACTATTTCTTCTAGTAAGCCTACTGAGTCTCAAAATGATAAATAAATAATTGATCTTTTTCATATAAGGGTAATTACAAAACATACAGAAGTTGATAAATTATTCGATAGTGAATCCTAGGTAAATCTTATCTCTGAAGCAATTGTCAAGAAACTAAATCTAAAAACTACATGTCATACTAAACCTAACCTATTGGGTTGGGTATGTGATGATGCCAAATTACAAGTCACAAGAAAATGTAAACTCAAATTCACCATCAGTATTAATTTTATAGATGAGGTAGAGCTTGATGTTTTACCACTTGACATATGTGGAATTATTTTAAGGAGTCCATACTTGTATGACCAAAATCGCATGTTATATTATCACGAGAAAAAATGTCATCCTCTTAAGGATGGGTTTTAGTATATTGTTAGAGAACATCGCAAGAAGATGAAATTATCTTTTGTTAGAGTTGGTTAGATGAAAAGGCTTGTAAATGCTAGAAATAATTTTGTGTTGTTGATGATAAAAGCTAAAGATATTGTTGAATATGAACCTTTCACGACATGTTATTCTAAAGTCAAGCATGAATTGCTTAAGTTGTTAACACTTATGACAATATTTTTTAGGAACATGAAGGGTTGCCTCATAACAGAGGAATCCAACATGAGATTCACTTACAGCAGGATGCACCACTTCCAAATATTGTCATGTATAGAATGCTAGTTTTGGATAATGCAGAAATCAAGAAGAAAATTCAAGAGATGTTTGACAAAGGGGGCAACATTCCTAACACATGTCCTTGTGGGTCTCTTATTTCCTTGGTCCCGAATAAAGATGATACATGGCACATGTGTGTGGATTTTAGAGCTTTGAAAAAATCACTTTAAAGAATCATTATCCTCTACCTCGCATTGATGATTTGTTGAATGAGTTAAAGGAGTTTGTTTCCTTAATAAGTTAGATTTGAGAAGTGGTTATCATCAAATAAGGATTGTTGATGATAATATTTAGAAAATTTCTTTCAAGACAAAATAATGTTTGATTGAATGGTTATTTATGTCATTTGGCCTTTGCAATGCACCTACAACATTCATGAGAGTTATGAATGATGTGTTGAGACCATTCATTGATGATTTTGTCATAGTATACTTAGATGATATTCTGATTTTCAGTAGGACTCATGAAGAGCCTGTTAAGAGTGTGAAACAAGTTTTAGATGCCTTGAAAAAGGATAAATTGTATTTGAAGATGTCTAAGTGTGAATTTGGGAAAGCCTGTTTGGTTTATTTGGGTCATATTGTAGGAGGGGGTGAATTAAAGACTGATCCCTCAAAAGTTGAATTCATTGTGAATTGGCCTAATCCCAACAATGTAACAGAAGTTAGAAGCTTTTTGGGAGAATCCCAATATTGGAGAAAATGTATAGCTAACTTCTCACTTATTACAACACCATTACATGCTTTTACAAGTGTGAAACATGTGTTTTAATGGGGAGGCAAGCAACATAAAGACTTTGACACTTTGAAAGATAAAATGACTAAAACACTAGTTCTATCACTTTGAGATCTTAAGTAACCATTTGAGATTCAAACCAATGCAACCGACTATGTTATGGGAACGGTTTTGATGTGACATAGTAAACCTATTTGTTATCATTTTGAAACCTTTACCAATGATATAATTAACTATCCAACTTATGATAAAGAGTTGTATGCTTTGGTACATAGCATGAAGAAATGGAAGCATTATTTTATGGGTAAAGAAACAATTTTTCATATTGACCATCAACCTTTGAAATATCTACAAATGCAAACCAAGATACAAAAAGATAGACATTTAAAGTGGATGGGATTCCTAAAACAATTTCATTTGGTAATCAAGTACAAGAAATATATATTCAACAAAGTTTTTGATATGTTATTAAGTCCTATTGTTAATGTATATGTTATTCTTAAGCATAACTCAATCATGCATGAAAGTTATATTGAGAAGTATGCTCAAGATGAATATTTTAAAGATGTCTATGCAACTTTGAGTTAAGGCAATCATGTTGAATAATTGGATTATCATGTTGATAACAAGTTTTTGTATCATCCTTGCAAGTTATGTGTTCCACATGGTAAAAGAGTTAATGTCATAAGGGAAGCCCACACTTCTCTTATTCTTGGTCACTTTGGTGTAGGCTAAACAATTGCACAAATTCAAAGGTATTTTTATTAGCCTCGCATGAATGAAATCGTTTCAAGATATGTAAAGGGATGTTCCATGTGTGCTACTAGCAAGCCTAGAAATAGAAAATTGGGATTGTACACTACACTTCATATTCCTTCTCATCCTTGATAAAGTATTCCTATGGATTTTGTAAGGGGACTACCAATGTATAAGATATGTCATGATTATCTATATGTTGTTATGGATCATTGCAAAACAATGTGTGTGTTGATGCCATGTGAATCTAAACTCACCCATGACTTGGTTAAGCTATTAACACTTATGACAACATTTTTTAGGAACTTGAAGGGTTTCCTCCTAAAAGAGGAATCCAAAATGAGATTCACTTACATAAATATTCACCACTTCCAAATATTGGCATGTATATAATGTGAGTTTTGGAAAATGCATAAATGAAGAAGAAAATTCAAGATTTCTTTGACAAAGGGGTCATCGGGCCTATCACATCTCCTTGTGGATCTCCTATTTTCTTAGTTCCAAAGAAATATGGTACATGGAACACGTGTGTGGATTTTATAAATTTGAAGAAAATAAATGTAAATAATCGTTATCCTCTTCCTCACATTGATGATTTGTTAGATCAGTTAAAGGACCTTGTTTACTTTACAAAGTAATATTTGAGAAGTAGTTATCCTTAGATAAGGATTGTTGAAGATGATATTTGGAAAATTTCTTTCAAGACAAAACAAGGTTTGTTTGAATGGTTATTTATGTCGGTTGGGCTTTGCAATGCACCCACAACATTCATGAGAGTTATGAATGATGTGTTGAGACTATTCCTTCATGATTTTGTCATAGTCTACTTACACGATATTCTAATTTTCAATAGAACTCGTGAAGAGCATGTTAAGAATGTGAAACAAGTTTTAGATTTCTTGAAAAAGGAGAAATTGTATTTGAAGATGTCTAAGTGTGAAGTTGGGAAAGCATCTTTGGTTTATTTGGATCATATTGTAGGAGGGTGTGAATCAAATATTGATCCCTCAAAAGTTGAATTCATTGTGAATTGGCATAAACCCGACAATGTAACAGAAGTTAGAAGCTTTCTGGGAGCAACCCAATATTGGAGAAAATTTATAGCTAACTTCTTAGTCATCAACACCATTACATTATTTTGCAAGTGTGAAATAGGTGTTTCAAGGGGACCCAAGAAACATAAAGCCTTCGACACTTTGAAAGATAAAATCACTACAACACTATTTCTAGCACTTCCAGATCTTAAGCAGTCATTTGAGATTAAAACCGATGCAAAAAAATTATGCTATGGGAACAATTTTGAAGCAACATGCTAAACCTATCTGTTATCATTTTGAAACCTTTACCAATGATATAATTAACTATCCAACTTACGATAAATATTTATATGATTTGGTATATAGCATGAAGAAATGGAAGAATTATTTGATGGGAAAATAAAAGATTATTCATACTGGCCATCAACCTTTACAATATTTACAATCACAAACCAAGTGACAACAAGTTATAAATTTCAAGTGGATGGAATTCCTAGAACAATTTCATTTGGTAATCAGGTACAAGAAAGGTATATATAGCAAATTTTTCAATAGGTTATCAATTCCTATTGTTAATACATATGTTATTCTTAAGAATACCTCAATCGTGCATGAAAGTTATATTGAGCAGTATGCTCAAGATTAAGACTTTAAAGATGCTTATGCAACTTTGAGTTAAGAAATTGATGTTAAAGAATTGGATTATCATGTTCATAATTGTAACACCCCTCTTCCTCATCTAACCAAGTAATTGACCAACTGGGGTAAACATGTGATGAGAGGCTATTGTGATTGGATTCAACCTCGTATGTGACCTTAAGGGAATGGAATCGATGGAAACACAACATACAAAAATTCCACATTAGCTATAGGACCCCTGAGAACCATCCCAACTCTTCAGGTAGCTTGTCGTTGGGTCCCACTAGAATTTTTTATCACTTGACCTTTGAACACTCTCATTCTATGAGCATGCCAGCATCCAGGGACCTCTATATTCTCTCAGAGGCCTGTAAACTAGCATCTAGTGACCATTCTTTCCAGTTTTGTTCCAGGGTTCAAGGGATTTGAGCCCCTTTTTTCAGGCCAATATCCTAGGTCACTACCCAAAATGGAATGACATCTTCAAATAAGTAAAATAACTAGGAAGAAATAATGCAAAAGCAATTAGTTGAACAAAAGGTTAACTAGACCCCTACTAGACATGACTGAAATTTCGTCAAACATATCACAAACATGTAATATATAGGTGTAAACAACAGTTTAATCATAGGGATCCTGAAATTATCTAAGAATATCTAAAAACCATTGTTCCCTCATGTCATTTGATGCATTATCATCTATTAGGTCATAGATACATTGTCCATTGATTTACAGGTAAAAACATGGTGAGAGGCACACATAGGTGTTGTAATAAAACATATACATAAATATCATAGTAAAAATAGAAATACCATAAATAAATCATCTAGAGAATCCACATATAGACCAATACATTTACACATGAAAACCAAAGGGATGATTTTGATATCAATGGATGTAGAAACCAACGAAGGACGAGACTACCACATTCCACCTAAGCATAGATTGGCTAAGCCAAATCTCTCTTCAGCCAATCAACCCTGTGCCATATTCCAAGCATCAAACAATCATGGATGCTACCAGAGTTCTCCACCTACACTGAGGAATTTGAGTGCCTCCTAGTCTCTCAGGCTTTATCATAATCCACAGTCTGATCCAGGGATCACTAGGCACTACACTGACACCAACTCTCAGGCTTTACCGTACATCCCATCTCAAGAATACCAGTCCCAACAGACAGTAATCCACCTTCCAATTTTACTGTACATCCCTTCATTCACCAGCAAGGATTCGTAGCCCCACCAAGGTACACAATCCTCTTTTTACTGCAACCCATAGTCTAGCTCAGGGGTTACTAGTCCAATGCCTTTACCATGGTCCATAGTCTATTTTAGAGACCACTAGGCCATGTGTTTTTCATTTCAGAGATCCACCTCACACAACTTTGAATCCATCCTGCAATCTAGCTAAACTGAAGTATGAGAACCCATCTCATCAAGACTATCTAGAAATGGCAAGGTTAGGTTCAAAACACTGCCACACATGAAAAAACCCATGCAATGACAGAAAATATCCACATGAAATACCATGCATGCCAAATCTAGTAAGAAAAACATACATGTAAATAAATACCTACAAATAATATTGTTGTAGTTGCTTCATCCTACTCTTCCTTTCTTCATCTTCGTTTCCTCTTGCCTTCTTTTCCTTTCTTGATTCAATGCCCAAGTGATCTAAGAAAACTCTAAGTGTCCAAGAGTGATAGAGAGAGAGAGAGAGAGAGAGAGAGAGAGAGAGAGAGAGAGAGAGAGAGAGAGAGAGAGAGAGAGAGAGAGAGAGAGAGAGAGAGAGAGAGAGAGAGAATAATGAGAGAACTCCAAAACTGAACTGGCCAAGCTTTCCCACTGATCCTCAAAAGCCTTTCTATCAAATTAAGCTTCTATTTTCTTCAGTTTCTATTATTTTCCTTCATTTTCCTCCTCGCATGCAAACTGTGACCTTCCACCTTCATTTTCTCCTAATTTTGATTATTTTCATAAATAAAATGCTAATTAATGCCTCTTGCCTTTCCAAAGTCTTAACCATTGCCTTTTCCAATTTTCTTTAGCCATAATAACTGAATGAAAACTCACTAGGATGTTTTTCCCACCATTCTTCTTGGAATACATGTCCCATTATCCGTGGTCTTATATATTTTTACACAAGTTTTTAACCAGGGATGTTATAGAACCCTCCCCCTTGGCGGGACACCATCCTCAATGTTTAATTACACCTATAACTAGCAAGATTGCTGAAAACAAAACAAACTACTAATGGAGCTTTATAACACATCTCGTTGCAATATTTTCAGTGACCATCTGCTAAAACATGACAAACATAATGTTTACTCGAGCTTTATAACACAGTTCATTACAGTATTTACAATCCAAATATACTTATGCACATTTTCTTCAACTAAAAAATAACCATACTATCTATGGATGTTTATAAATCTAGCTCAATATAGTAATTAGAATAATACACACACAGAAATATATATATATATATATATATATATATATATATATATATATATATATATATATGCACATTTTCTCAACCAATAGATAAAAGGATACGATGCCTACATCTACAACAAGGGAATCTAGAGGCTCACACCTCCACCCTTAAAGTAATACCAAGATTCACCTCCTTCCTAGGAATTTCAGAATCCACTGCAAAGTCAAATCTACATCCAATGTCCACTGCTATAATTGTGCACCACTTGTCCTCTTAGTGAATAATTATCGGCTCATTGTTCCAGGGCATGCTCCCAATGCGCATATGATTCCATCTGGCAATGATAATGACCAAAACAAAATCCATCTCCGACCTTCCCTTCTCTGCTACATAGTCCCTCAGGAAATTTGGTCACGCTCTTCCATGAAGTCCCTCACCTTCCAAGTTCCGCTGACACCCCCATCGCGGGTAGTCCAGCCCTTGGGAAGGCTTTCTCACATCGGGAGATAAGAAAACCAAGGCATATCCCTGCCTTAAAGCCATCATATTGGTCTTGGAACGCTAATGGAAATCAACAGACATTATTGGGTACCAGTGTCCCACAATGGCCCCACTCCTAAATGCTTTACCGGCATGTTGCTTCCTATTCTATTTTCCTTTTCTCTTTTCGTTATTTCTTGTAGTCAGTTTCAACCACCCAACTATGCATTTCATGCTTTCCTGTACCAAGCACATAATTTCCATTAGATTCAAAATTAGTTGAAATAACTTCAAATCATACCTCATCGGCGGCCCGCCAACAATGTATACTTGAAATTTTGTTCGCCTCCTATCACAACAAGACAAACTAGCATCTTTGACCAACTCATCATGTATAAAAATATCACATTAGATTAGCTCAAAACACAGCCATCATAAATAAAAATCATAAATCACATGTAACCATCATAAATCATAAACATAGATCACATGAAATCGTCATAGACCAAATTAATAAATCACATGCATAATAAAAATGAAATAAAATGTTGATACTTATCATTTAATCAATTCTTAGCTTATACCTTTGTCCTTATTCCGTACGAACTTCATATTAGTTCCCACATCCAACAAACACCCATTGTTTTGTCCTCAACCATGTTCAATTACACGTATTGTGCATCATGCACATACAACCACACACAACGCACAACACCATGCAATACATACACCTACACTTGACCTATAACTCATACACCTACATCTAGGGTACAACACAACACATACATACAACTACACCTAGGGTACAACACAACACATACATACACCTACACCTAGGGTACAACATAGCACATACATACACCTACATCCAAGGAACAACACAACACATACGTACACACAATACAACACAACGAATACACATCACGATTCCAAAACTAGACAATGTGCATATGTAGTACCGCATGTACACAACACAATATATACGACATGCACATAATACCACATGTACACGAGTACCACATGTCCAACATGTACACAATACCACCTATACACAACATCACATGCACAACATGTACACAACATCACATGTACACCGCACCACCTACACAATGTGTACACAATGAAACATTTACATCGTAGCACTTGTACAACGTGTACACAATACCATATGTATAGAACACCATATGCACAACATGTATACGACACCAATTATGCACGACATGTACACATCATCTGCACACAACACCATATGTATAACATGTACACAATCCCACATGCACACAACACCACATGTACAATCATGCACACAACGCCATATGTACATAGTACCAAATGTTAACCATGCACACAACAACATATTCACATAGCACTACATATACATGTACATAACAACCTATGTACACGGAACTGCATATCGAACATGCACACAACACTGCATATCCATCATGCGCATAGTACAATATGTACATAACACCCCATATCCAACATGTATATAGCACCATCTATATTCAATACTGCATAAGCAATATTTGCACAACACTATTTGTACCACCATGTACATAATATGGTATTTTGGATAGCTTTTAGCTTTTTTGAGTTAACGGATAGCTTTTATCTTTTTTAGTTTTTTCTGGCGCTTGGATAGCTTTTAGTTTTTCTAGCGATTGGATAGCTTTTAGCTTTTATAGTTTTTTCTTTTCTTTTTTAGCTTTTCTAACGAAGGACCACAGAATTGAGTGTCAGAGAAAATTTCTCATTGGATTCCGTTAATTCTGTGGTTTCACAAATTACAAGAGGGGAAGAAAATACTATAACAAAAAAAATGTAAACATTTACAAGCTAACACAGAAATATTTGCGAGTTTGGAAAAATATTTGCAGGCGCAGTGAACGAAGGCTAACGCAAATATTTATATAGTTGAGCGGCTGGAGAATGGATTTTTTGTGGTCCACCGGATTTTTTAGTTTTTCCAATTGAGGACCACACAATTGGCTGCCACGGAAGATCTCTCTTTGGATTCTGAAAAAAATCAAATTAGCTCTCTCCAAGTTCTCTGGACACGCTTAATGCCTCCCGAGTCCCAAGTAACCTTGTTACATCAATTGCTGACCACAAAAAGCACAGGACCAGAAGGGGCCTGCACCTAGATTACATGAAGTAATTAAGAAAACCCAACTGCTTTCCATTGATGCAGGGATAGATGACGTGGACGTGGAGAGAATTTCTTGAAAATCATCTCAGGCCTTAACGGGTAAATTGTGAAAAGCTCCACTCAGGCTTTTTTCCTTAATGGGTAAATTGTGAAAAGCTCCACTCAGGCCTTTTTCCTTAACGGGTGGGTAAATTGTGAAAAGCTCCACTCAGGTTTTTTTCCTTAACGCGTGGGTAAATTGTGATTCGCTCCACTCAGGCCTTTTTCCTTAACGGGTAAATTGCGAAAAGCTCCACTCAGGCTTTTTTCCTTCATGGGTAAATTGTGATCCGCTCCAGTTAGGCTTTTTCCTTAACGGGTAAATTATGATCTGCTCCTTTAATGGTCGATCAAACCTTTTTTTTATAGACGTAGTGGAAAACGGAAAGGGAGGGGGGCGGGGAAAGAGGGCTGAGGGAGAGAGGGTGATGGAGGGAGAGAGGGGTATGGAAGCAGAGAGGGACATAGAGCGAGGGAAGGATAGAGGGAGGGAGAGTGAGTGACAGGGAGGGAGAGAGAGAGAGAAAGGGAAGGAGAGGGGGAGGGATGGAGTGTGAGAGGTAGGGAGGGAGGGAGGGAGGGAAGGAGGGAGGGAGGAGGGAGTGTGAGAGGTAGGGAGGGAGGAAGAGAGGGAAGAAGAGAGTGAGGGAGGAAGAGAGAGAGAAATATAGGGAGGGAGAGAGGGAGAGGGAGAGAGAGCGAGAGAGAGAGAGATGGGAGAGGGGGAGACAATGAGAGAGTGAGAGGGAGGGAGATAGAGATAGAGAGGTGGAGGGAGAGGGAGAGACAATAAGAGCGAGAGAGAGAGAGAGAGAGAGAGAGAGAGAGAGAGGGAGGGAGAGAGCGATAGAGGGGGGGAGGTGGGTAGAGAGGGGGGGGGGGGTACGGAGAGAGAGAGGGTGGGGGTAGAGAGGGAGAAAGAGAGAGAGAGAATGGGAGAGAGGGAGAGAGAGAGAGAGAGAGAGATTGGAGGGAGGGAGAGAGACATAGTGGGAGAGAGAGAGAGGGAGAGAGGGGGGAGAGAGAGAGGGGGAAGGAGAGGAGAGATGGGGGGGAGAGAGGGGTGATAGAGAGAGAGGGAGGGAGGGGGATGGAGGGAGAGAGAGATGGATGGAAGGAGAGAGGGGCATAGAGCGAGGGAAGGATAGAGGGAGGGAGAGTGAGTGACGGGGAGGGAGGGAGTGTGAGAGGCAGGGAGGGAGGCAGAGAGGGAAGGAGAGAGGGAGGGAGGAAGAGAGGGAAGGAGAGAGGGAGGGGGAGAGAGAGAGAGAGAGAGAGAAAGATAAGGATGGAGAGAGAGAGGGAGGGAAAGAGGGAGAAGGAGAGAGAGAGGGAGAAGGAGAGAGAGAGAGATGGGAGAGGGGGAGGGAGGGAGAGTGTGAGAGGGAGGGAGAGAGAGATAGAGAGGTTGAGGGAGGGAGAGAGAGAGAGAGAGAGAGAGAGAGAGAGAGAGAGAGAGAGAGATACGAGAAGGAGAGAGGGAGAGAGGGGGATGCAAGGAGAGAGAGGGATGGAGGGAGAGAGGGACTAAGAGTGAGGGAAGGAGAGAGGGATAGAGAGTGAGAGGGACAGAGGGACGAAATGTGAGAGGGAGGGACGGAGGGACGGAGGGAGGGATGGAGGGAGAGAGAGAGAGAGAGAGAGAGAGAGAGAGAGAGAGAGAGAGAGAGGGAGAGAGAGAGAGAGAAAGGGGGAGAGAGAGAGAGAGGGAGAGAGATAGAGGGAGGGAGGTGCAGAGAGAGAGAGGGAGAGAGAGAGAAAGAGAGATAAAGGGAGGGAGGGGCAAGAGAGAGGGAGAGAGGAGTGAGGGAGTGAGAGAGGGCGGAGATAGAGTAAAAGGGAGGGAGAGAGGGAGGGGGGGGGGGGGGGAGAGAGAGGGGGGTAGAGAGAGGGAGAGAGAGAGGGTGAGAGAGAGGGGGGAGGGAGAGAGAGAGGGGGGTAGAGAGAAAGGGAGAGAGAGGGAGGGTGGGAGGAAGAGGGATAGGCAAAGGGAGAGGAGGCAGAAAGTGAGAGAGAGAGAGAGAGAGAGAGAGAGAGAGAGAGGAGGGTAGATAGAGAGTGAGAGAGAACGCATGAGAGAGAGAGATAGTGTGATGGATGGAGAGAGATAGAGGGACAAAGAGAGAGGGATGGGGAGAGAGAGGGAGTGAGGGAGATAGAGGGGGAGAGAGAGAGAAAGAGAGGGAGAGAGAGAGTGAGAGAGGGTGGGAGAGAAGGAGGGAAAAAGAGAGGGGGAGAGAGAGAAAAGAAAAAGAGAAAGAGAGAGGTGGGAGAGAGAACGAGGGGGAGTGAGAGAAAGGCTGAGAGAGAGTGATGGGGAGAGACAGTGGGACAGAGTGAGTGGGACAGAGAGAGAGATAGAGAGAGAGAGAGAGAGAGAGAGAGTTATCGAGAGAGGGGGAGTGTGTGTGTGTGTGTGCGAGAGAGAGAGAGAGAGAGAAGGAGGGAAGTAGGGGAGAGAGAGAGTTATTGAGACAAGGAGAGTGTGTGTGTCTGTGTGTGAGAGAGAGAGAGGGAGGGAAGTAGGGGAGAGAGAGAGAGAGAGAGAGAGAGAGAGAGATACTCAGAGGGAGGGAGAGAGACATGGAGAGAGAGATAGTTGTAGTGGGGAGAGAGAGGGAGAGGGAGAGGTATAGGGAGATGAATTAGCTCCATAGGGTTGTTTTGAAACATTATAAAATTGAGGGTAGGGGTAGCTTCAAGAAGGCCAATTCAATTCCATCAAGAGGGATAGTGAGAGGGAGACGAAGAGAGGGAGGGACGGCGGAGATAGAGATATAGTGGGGAGAGAGAGAGAGAGAGAGGGAGGGAGGGGCGGAGATAGAGATATAGTGGAGAGAGAGAGAGAGAGCGAGCAAGAGAGAGAGAGAGAGAGAGAGAGAGAGAGAGAGAGAGAGAGAGAGAGATATGGGAGAGAGGCAGAGAGAGAGGGAGAGAGAAATATATATATATAGAGAGAGAGGGAGTGAGAGAGAGAACGAGAGAGGTAGAGAGAGAGTGATGGAGAGAAATAGGGAGAGAGAGGTGGGGGGGAGGGAGATAGAGAGAGAGGGGGTGAGAGAGAGAGAGAGGGAGAGCGAGGGAGAGAGAGAGGGATGGTGAGAGAGAGGGGGGATGGTTGAGGGACAGAGAGAGCGAGAGAGAGAGAGAGGGAGAGGAATAGGGATAGGGAGAGGGAGAGGTGGAGAGAGAGAGAGGGGGGGGGGAGGCAGAGGGAGAGAGAGGGAGGGAGGCAGGGACATAGATGGAGAGACATATAGAGGGAGGGGGATGGAGGGAGAGACAGAGGGAAGGAGGAGGATGGAGGGAGGGAGAGAGAGAGAGAAAGAGGGATGATGGGAGAAAGAAGGAGGGAGAGAGGGCACGAGAGAGAAGGAGAGAGAGAGAGAGGGATTGAGGGAAGGATAGAGGGAGGGAGAGCGAGGGAATGATAGAGGGAGGGAGAGTGAGAGGGAGGGAGGAAGGGAAGGAGATAGAAAGAGAGGGAGGGAGAGAGAGAGAGGGAGAGCGAGAAAGGGATGGGAGAGGGGGAGAGGATGGGAGGCAGAGTGTGAGAGTGACGCAGAGAGAGATAGAGAGGTGGAGAGAGAGGCAGAGAGGAAGGGAGAGAGAGAGAGAGAGAGAGAGAGAGAGAGAGAGAGAGTGATGGGAGGGAGGGAGAGAGAGGGAGGGAGGGAGAGAGAGAGATTGGAGGGAGGGAGGGAGAGAGAGAGAGATAACTGAGGGAGGGAGAGAGAGAGAAAGATAGAGATAGAGAGAGATAGAGAGAGAGAGAGGGAGGGCGGGGGAGAGATAGAGAGAGGAAGAGCGGGGGTAGGGAGAGAGAGAGGTGGGAGAGAGAGAAAGGAAGAGAGAGGGAGAGAGAGAGAAAGAGAGAGAGGGAGAGAGGGAGGGAGAGAGGGAGGGAGAGAGAGGGGGCGAGAGAGAGAAGTGGGTAGGGAGAGAGAGGGAGAGAAAGAAAGAGGAGAGAGGAGAGAGGGAGGGAGGGAGGGAGAGAGGGAGGGAGGGAGGGAGAGAGAAAGAGAAATGGCGAGAGAGAGAGGGGGGAGGGAGAGGGGGGGGAGGAAGAGGGAGAGAGAGAGGGAGAGGAGGAGGGAGAGAGAGAGAGGGAGGGAGGGGAGAGAGATAGAGGGAGCGAGAGAGAGGGGTGAGAGAGAGAGGGAAGGAAAGAGAGAGAGAGGGGGATGGAAGGAGAGAGAGAGGGATGGAAGGAGAGAGGGACAGAGAGCGAGGGAAGGATAGAGGGAGGGAGAGAGGGAAGGAGAGAGGGAGGGAGGGAGAAATAAAGATAAGGAGGGAGAGAGAGGGAGGGAGAGCGAGAGAGAGAGAGAGAGAGAGAGAGAGAGAGAGAGATAGGAGAGGGGAAGGGATGGAGAGTGTGAGAGGAAGGGAGAGCGTGAGATTAGTAATCTAAAAGCAAATTATCAAGTAATCTAGAACCAAATTATCAAGTAATCTAATTATTTTCTCGTTTTACTCTTCATAAAAAAAATCCTCCTACAAAACACCATGAAACTAAGCCTCCTTTCGACACTTTTCATGGAAAGGACCATATGGTAGTTGTATTTCATTCCATAACTAATGATTTGTGCCTATCAGAGTGCATCAAGGCCATTTGGTTTTCAATAATAATTCCATGTTATTAAAATTATTATGTAAGGGTATTACAGAATTATAGTTTTGATCATTTACATCCATCAAAAAGTCATGAATAGTGTAGAAATTATAATTTTAAAATAATAAAATATGAGTTTGAAAATATATTAAGTTTATTTGTTAGATACAAACTAAAATTTTATTTGAAAATGAAATTGAAAATTAAACAACTATATCTCAGATTTGACAATAGTTTTAACCTTTTGGAAATGATTTAATGTAGTAGGAAAATGAAATACAACAAATATTTCTTTACGTGTATTAAAATTATAGATATTAATTATATTTTTCTAGATCCATATTAAATCCATATTTAGCAAGTGGAAAGAGGTATTTGATCTTTAAGGGTGCAAACAGTTTCTCAAGTTTTGCACTGGGAAAATAGGTTTAGACCTCAAAAGATTTTATTCCTCTTCAAGCTTGATACATCTAGAGTTCAAATGGATATGGGGTGATTCTACTGCACGATGAAGTAGCTTGGATTGTCTATAATTTTTTGATGGAAAGAAAATGCATCATGGGTGTCAAAGAAAACAAATTCCAAAATGAGTATTCAATGTCCATAAAAAAAATTAGTAGAAAGAGAATTGATATTATTACAAAATATTTCTAATATATATTCTTTTAAATAATTAAATAAACATCATTCAACAATAAATCTTCAAGAGCTATTTATTCAAAATCCCTAAATATGTTCCCACAAATATAATTGAGAGCAAAACAAGTGATAATAAGAAATTAATTTTGTAACAAAATCTACATGCAATGTGAATTTGGCTGTGTATAAGGATATGTATGACCTAAGGAACAAAATAATTATTAACTAAATCAAACCAATCCTCCACATATTCATGTGTGTTTAATGAGGTAAACTTATAGAAAATAAACCAAATGAAACATTGAATTTAAATAAATAATTTTTTAGGGAATGCTCCACATAAGCAAATCTATGACCTTTGGAAAAAAGGGACCATTAATTATGTCAGACCCTTCCTCTGCCATAAACTCAAAAGTGTTATGTTAGAGCGTAGATTGACCTCAAGCTGAAGGGAGGTAATTCTAGGGTAACCACAAACCACGCTTACCCTGGTAGCTAGCCCTACCAGGTCGGGAGAGGGCTCTCTCATTATCAATCTCAATCAAGGGGACTAGACCAAATATGTATTTTAGGCTAGGTATAGTAGCTCTAGTGTTTTTTGGTTGATTTTGATGGTTTTGTTGCTGGATCAAATGGAGCAGGTATCTTTGGGTCTGGAAAATCAAGTGAGGAATGCAAGGTGTTTTATGGGGCGAGGTAGGTAGGTGTTTTAGCACATGAAATTGAGTGAGATGGTAGGTCTAAGAGTGGTGAGGAGGTGAGGAGGGCATACAAAGATCACGAGTCCTCTTCAAACAGTAGAAAACATTAAAAACTAAATGGATTCCCAAGACAGAGCATTGTAACCAATATATTCTACCTATCTATCTTGATTTCATTTAGTTAGAAGAATGAATAAGATTGTGGCACACATAACACATGAGAAAAACTAAAAATAGAAGAAGAAACTATGCAAAAGAACTTTACCACAAGTATCCCACAAAAATAGCTGCAAATCCTAGTTTACTTCCTTGCCACATTGCTGTAAAGATGTACAATTTAGCTCAGAGCATCCAAGAGAGTCCAACCTTTGGTAATGAATGAAAAAATACATAATATAGACATAAAAAACACTTATGCTAGCCATTAGGGGTCGAATCCAAGAGATAAGGAACTGTTACAACCATATCTAAACAAGGAATAAGAATATAGGCAGTGGAACAACTTGCCTCTAAAACCATGGAAACTGATTTATTGGCCCCAAAACCACCTAAAAATGACGAATCTACAGTCTAAGGTCATTTCAAAATTACATTTACACACCATTGCATTAATTATAATCACAAATTCATCCATGAAGAGAGAAAAAGTTAACTTGCAGAGAAACTGGGCGAAAACTGGATTTTTGGGCAAATTGGCTCTATGCGTAGTGCCGCTACATAGCCACGTTTGGAGGCCTTCCCCTTAGCCAAATTGATCCCACGATAGCTCATTTGAAAGGTCTTCCTATCTAGTTTTTTGAACATCTTGAAGTTTTTCATTTGGATGTTATTTTCCCCCTAAAAGGTGAGATATCCCAAGGCTGCTTCTGTGTGTCCAAAAAGAGGCAGAGAGGTCATTTTTTGATAGTTTTTTTAGCTTTTGATGACCAAGTTTTGCTCCAAAATTGCTGATATTTTCTAGGTTTGATGCTCTCACGATGTTGAATCTAGATATGTAAGCCATTTCTTCAAGAAGTACTCCAGTGAAAAGCGTAGCGTCGGTGACGCTATGCACTTAGGGCAATTTTCTGTGTTGGAAAATTTCAAAATGACAAAAACTTATCAAAACTTGCCCAGATTTGGAAAAAGCCACCACCATTAGTTGCTTTGATGGGCTAATGAGGCTTCAACCAATATTTTGAACTTGTCTTGCTCCTTTTTGCTCCTTAAGGCCTTCCTCAACCTAGCCTTAAGCTTCCTGATTCTCATATTGAAAATTTTGTTTTCGAGTCATATAATGATATGACATGTGCCAGAGCATTCTATTGTCCCTATTGGCCTTGTTAATCAGTCCCTCAAGATGCATGTTGACCCTATCAAGCCAAGTTTCTTGGTCATGTTCAATCTCTTCCTCAATGGAAGTCAAAGTGACATGATCCTCTTTGTCATTTTGCCTCTTCAGTTTCAACATTTCAAGCTCCATTAGGATTTTCTTATCGTCCAACTGTTTGTTCTCTTTCTTGTTCATCATCTATATCATGCTCGTGCATCTTATCATTGCCTTTGATTTGCTGCTTATGTCTCTCCATGGAACTATCACTGAGTGTCTCTTCCTCATAGTCATATTCACTGTCTCTTTCCATTGTTTTTATAGTTGTGAACACTTGTGATGAATGAAGAGATAGGGTGGATGAAGGATGAGTATGAAGAGATTTTATCGATGAGTAAGTGAGGGTGAATTGGAGTGTGAATGCGATTTAGGGAGTGAGTAGGGTTTGGGAATAGTGTAGGGATTAGGGATGTATGTAGGGTTTTGGGGAGAAAATATAAGGTTTGGGAAATTTAGGAAACAATAGCAGAAAGGATTCGATAGGAAAACAAATGAGAGAGTGAGCTTGTCAAATTTATGAGACAGTTTAGTGAAAACTAGGGTTTTGACTTCATGAGTGAAAGAGTCACCAAATATTGATGCAAAAACCCTTTTCAACAAGAAAGATCAATGAACTTACTTGCAAAGAGGTAACATGGAAAATTTTAGGCAAATTGGAGTTATTTGAAACGATTTGGGGCTTGGCTGCCAGGTACGTAGCACCAATGCAAATTAACAAAGGAAAACCTTACCAGGTGCGTAGCGCCGTTTTGCAGGACACCTTTAGAGGCATTCAAGGTGTCCAAATTGGGCATGGGAAATATTATCGAGTCTTCCAGAACATCTTAAATTTTCCAATTTGGTGTTCATTTTCCCTATCAAAAGTCCAATCTCCCAAGACTGATCAAAATGTGCAAAATGAGGCTGCCTAAATGCAGAGTGCTATTGTAGTCAACTTTTGAAGGTCTTTCTCAACTCCAAATTGAGCTCATGGTAGCTCATTGGAAAGCTCCTTGTGCCTACTTATCAGTTGACTCATCAAGAAAGTCATTTGGTCATTCCATTTAGGAGAAAATTTGATTTTACCAAGATCACTCCAGAGGTGCAGCAACTCTCCTGAGGCAACTGTATTTTTTAAATTTCTCTAAAAACGTGACACCTATGTAAAAATTGGAGGTTTTTCTTCCCTTTCCTATTATGGACAAAAATTATCTCTCGTTGTTTCCAAATTCATTTTGTCTTGCTCAGAAACAAAAACCCTAGGAGAGGGAAACGAGCCTTGCTTGAGCACAACTAAAGCACAACAAGGTGTAAAATGACCCATTGGAACATGAAATAATGATGAAAACTTTTAGAATGATGGTACACTTAGCTGAATGGTGACATGGACTGACACTTGGAAAACTTTGGAAGGAGTGAAAACAAATCCTAGATCTAATACCTAGTGACCAAATTTTACTTGAAAACTCACTGAAATGACAAAATTTGACTTTGACACCCTAAGACCACTTTGTAAAAGCATGTTTGATCACTGGTGCAAGGCTTCAAAGACTGACACTAACATTGGCTCCATTAGGGATGGTAGTTCCTTGGATGTGCCAAGAACACCGTAGACCAAGTAGCCTTATCCATTGGGCATGGAGTCAAAAACAAAACCCAATCTGAAATATATGACTGAATACTGATGACTTGATGACACTACTCACCTTTACTCAATTAAAAACTTACTCGATACTAAAACGCAACTGGAAAACTAGAAAAGATACTCAAAATGGATCTTATTCAATAAAAAATACTCTAACTGCTCCATTCATCTCCTGATCAAGTGGAATGAAATAACCAATGCAACCAAGTAAGAATTCTAGCTGCTGCTTGAATTCTACACAAGTGCTTGTTTTTTAGCAAGAAGAGAGAACTACTAAAATGCAACTCCCATGAAAACTTGTAAACATATCCATTGAATAATATGGATTCTCTATCCGACTCCAAAAGTACTGCATAAAGATCTTGAAATTCATGTTCACTAGGACTTAGCTCATCCAATTGATTACTTTGCTTCTCCTCATACCATGAATGCAAACTTTCATCTGAGCTTTGTGGCGAGACCCCTGTTGAAAATGATAAAGAAACTAGCTACCGGATCAAGTTTGTTTGCATCAATACTTGTTTCAAGCTCACAGTTAGCTAATGGAGAAGGACTTTGACTACAGACATCATCCAACACATTAGCTATTGGATCATGAAAAACTTGAAAATACTATTGCAACCCATTTTCTGTTGTTTCCAATAAGATTGCATGATTTTCTATAGGCTGCTTACTTGAAGATATACTATGCAAATTTCGCTTTAAAAACTGAAATGATTCAAGATAGAATTGTATGGAATCATATTGCATCATTTGATCATATGTTCCAGCTTACAAGTCTTCATCTACAACTTGAATTTCAATGGCATTCAGAGGCTACAAATCTAGATATGAGAAGTCTTGAACAAGGATTTCATCACCCTCTAGATGGTCAAGATTGAAACTTATCGATGGTTGATTTATGATTGCACAAAAGTTGTCTCTGATGAGATGAAACAAAGTAAAACAAAAAGGCAAAGATCCTTCACTTACCTCAAAATTTGTTACACTTTCATCCTCACTTCCATAGCTGATATGCATCGGTTGATCATTGTATTCGAGCTGCTGAAAGTGAACTTCCTCCTTCCACAAACTAGCTGCTAATTTGTCTGCAAGACTAGCTTCTATTTGGAGAACATAATCATCATCATACTGATCAAACTGAGGAAAATCATTAGTATAAAACACATCATCAGGCATACATGTCATATCAATAGATCTCTCTTCTCCAAGATGATTTATAAAACAATCATTATTAGATATATGACAACAGGGATAAGAAAGAACATGTTTTGGATCAGCCACTTGTTCTTCTTAAATGAACGACCCATGGTCTTAAACATCATATTCATTCCTTGTGGTGATATTTTTCATCATCTGTTCCACTGCACTTACCAAAATGTCGAGCTTTACCTCCAAAGATGTCGATTCCTCTAGATCTATGTTCTTCATCTTTTCTTCCTGCAACTTTGCCCTTCTGATCAACAGATTAGCCTCTACATCTATTGCACTATTTTTCATCTCTCCAAGTGTTGCAAGGTTCCTTTTCCTAAGCTGAAACTCGATTTCTGGATCAAAAGCTCCTGGGTAGTGCAAGAGAGTAGATCCAGGAGGAGGTCATAGAGTAATAGGCATCGAATAATAAACTTCGTTAAATCTGGTAGAAAACTGTTGTACTGTCTCCTCTGGTAGTCTTTTCAGCTGGTTATATTCTTCTAGAATCAAGAAAGGGTTATGTCTGACCACCCACCTATCGAGGAAAACTTTGACAAAGTACTGGAAATCTGAGATGCTCGAATCAGGCAGGGTTTTGATCCAACTCTTGACTTTGCCCTGCAAAGAAAGAGAAAAAAACCTAATACTGACATCCTCTTTAACAACTTCAAAAAGGTCAAGAAAAGACTCAAAATTCAATACATGTCTCTTAGCAGTGATGTTGTCACAGTCACCATCAAATATTGGTAGACATAGGTAATGATTTTTAGAGAAAGCATGGGATATAGGAGGTAAAATCAGAGGCTTGTATCTATTTGGAATTTTGCAAGGTATAGGAGTATATACAAAAGTTGTAGAATAAGTCTTGGTTTCTTGAGGCTCATTAGTTTGAATATGGTCATCATAAGATTCAGAAGAAGGGTCTTGATCAAGATCAAAGGCATGTGAACATTTTGTATTCACAATCTTCAAAGGGAAAGAATCAAATGCAGGTCTAGGATCCTTTCTAAAATACAATATACTTTGTAAAGCCTTCTTGACATTCTTGGGAAATGAAAAGAAATAATTTATAACACAGAACATAATGTCTTGGCTGAAATTCCAACTTGAATACCTGATCTTTCCATATTGTCCTTTGATATTTTCACTGGTTGGGTTCATCCTCCAGCGGAGTCCTTTGATCTGATCTCGAAACTGATTTAGAGTCGCCAGGTGAATGATTTTAGCCTTCCGGTGTTTGATCATTGTCCACCATCAACAATCAGATCTAAACTTGATACATTTTACTGAGGAACATCTTACCGCAGAAATCTTCCTCTGGTGTCTTCATCCCAAGTATGCGATGCGGGCTTCTATTCTATAAATAGACAATTGTGCTGCATGCCTCAGCCCACAAGTGAAGTGGTAGGCCTTGGTCATGAAACATTGCCCATGTTGCCCCTACAATAGTTATGTTCTTCCTCTTGGCCACCCCATTCTACTGCGGATTATGAGGTGTCATCAACTCTTGTTTAATTCCTTCCATTGCATAGAAGTCCTTAAACTCTTGAGAGACATATTCTCCACTGTTGTCATTTCTCAAGGTCTTGATCTTCTTCCCTCACTCTTTCTCGACCAAAGCTTTGAACTCACAAAACTTTGTGAAAGTTTGGTCCTTCTTCTGCATGAAATAAATCCAGCATTACGAGAATAGTCATCAATGAAAATCACATAATACCTTTTCTTTGTTGTGGATGTCATTGAGAATGGTCCACACAAATGAGTATGAACTCACTCTAAGATAGCCTCTGCTCAACTGTCTCAATCATGAAAGGAAGACTTGGTGTACTTTCTGAAGGTACAACCTTTACATGTGTCAACTTGCTCAAGTTTACCTTTGGGAAGTCCTGTAGATATTTGTTGCATTATCTTCAAAGCCCCATGATGGAAATGGCCCAACCGCCTATGCCACAACTCGCTAATGTCTTTTCTTTCCACCAATTTTCCTTTCGTACTCAATGTTGCACAATCATCTACCTCTATTTTATAGAGATTCTTCACCCGAATCCCTATCCTCTTGGTCTGACCCGTGGCTATGTGTCTTAGGAATGCCTTTCCTTTACTGGAGACAACATCATAGCCTTTGTCCTCCAACATCATGACCGATACCAAGTTCTTCTTCAGTCCAGGCACATACATCACATATTTCAAGGTGAAAGGAGCTCCATGCTCCCTCTGAAAAGCAATCGTGCCCACTCCTATAACAGTATGCCTTTCATCATCACCCATCTATATGTGCATCTTGAGGTCTTTCTCATCCAAGGCACTGAATAAATTTTATCACTCGTCATGTGGAATGAGGCTCCACTGTCAAGATACCAGACACAACCCATCAACGATGTCACCATGCATGTGATGAGGTTAAAGTCCATTTTGAACTGAGAGGTTAATGCCTCACCTTCCGATCCTTCCAAGGATCCCTTCTTGGACTTCTTCGATGGGCAATTAGTCACGTAATTTCCCATATTGTGACAATTAAAGAATCTTACTTTAGACATGTCACCATTCTTCCCTCCATGAGAATAATTCAATTTGAAATGGGAAGCCTTCCCCTTCCCTTTCCTTTCCTTACTTGCTAAGCCCATATTTTCTTCATCATCATTCTTGTAAGAAGAACCATCTCGTGTGTTCCTCCTAATATCCTTCCGCATAAGATCCGACCACAATCATTCCCAATCCGAAAGTTTCTCCCTTCCGTTCACAAAGTCCTGGTATCTATTCCAACTCTTTGGAAGGCAAAGGAGAGCAAGACTCACCATATCATCATCGGCAGTAGTTATTCCCACACTGCCAAGCTCATCTTTGTAGGTGGTGAGCTTGTTCAGATATGTGGAAATAGTATCACCCTTCTCCATCTTGATTTTTCGAAGCTTATCCTTGAGCGCCAATTTACTCTCGTCGCTACTATTTTGGTAGAGGTCCTTCAATGTATTCCACATTGAAAATGGAGTATCCTTCCCATGGAGACTCAAGACAATAGGATCTTGAACTCCCTTAAGGATGATCTATCTTGCCTTCGCCACACAGTTCTTCCACTCAGCCTACTCTTGTGCATTAGTTGGAGATGGCTTTGGGATTTCTTGATCAATGAATTCCTTCAAGCCATTGTCTTCTAATACAGCCTCCATTCTATCTTTCCATGCTATGTAATTCGAGTTACCTCCCAAGACATACTCGAGTCTCAAGCCATAGAACACCATTAGCCAACCTTGAAGTATGATATGAATTCGATTTGTACCTACAACCCCAAACTTCAAACTTCGAATTCTCTTCTCAGTATATTGTTCACAACTCTGATACCATGTAGAAAATCTATGTAGCTTAACCCAATAATGCAATATAAATAAAAGAATAATACTATAACCTACTTCTATTATCAATTTGTGGAATCTTAAAGATCAAGCTGAACAATATTACTAGAAGAAGAAGAATCAATGGAACAATACACATGAAAATAATTTGGGGAAAGTCTCAGCTAAAAACCCCACAAAATTGTATTAGCATACATGGTGGAAATACATAGGAATTATACAAATCCTTAGCGCTCGCAGCTAGCCAACTCTTAGTACAATCCTCACAGATACTCATAGGAAATCTTCACTTCTCTCCAGCCTTCTTCTCTGCCCTCCAAGCTTGTACTTCTTTGCATTGTTCCTTGTGGATTATTTTCCTATTATCAAGTGAGAAACAACCTTCAAAACTGCGCAATCCTTAAGGATTAATCCTTGACTGCATGCACAATTTTTCTCCATGAGAAAACTCATGCAACTGATAGTACACTATCCTTGAACATTAATCTCAACTGGGTCTTTCTCAGAATAGACATGCATAAGTTTCTGATGAGGGAATCTCAGTTAAATGGAGTAGCACTAGTTCAGTTCATTAATGCATCAACTGACTGTTAACTCACTATTATTTCCTCAAATAGTTTGGAACTAATTTAACTAGACTTAACTTAGTAATCTAAGTTAACTAATTACAACTCAAATATAACTCAATATTATCTCCTTAATTTAAGGGATAACTCTTGCATGACTTCAGAAACGCTTCTAACTTGAATTTCTCCAACTAATTAATTTAAAATAAATTAATTAATCATTTCCAAGTAGCTATTAAGACTAAATTCGATTTTAATTCACAATTTAATCCAAGAACAAATTAAATTGGAATATTCCTTTTGCCATATTTCAACATGGTTGTGCGAGATCCTTGACAAGTGGGTTATTCCACCATGTAGAGATGAGACTTATTTGTGCAAGTTCCTTAGCAAGTGATTTATCCCCCCAAGCATAGATGAGACTTGGTTGTGTGAGATCCTTGTCAAGTGGGTTAGCACCCTAGGAAGAGATAAGACTTGCATGTGCAAGATCCTTGTCGTATGTTGACAAGTGGAAATCCCCCAAAGTGAATATAAGGTGATGGATGAATCTCCCCTATGATGATTCTTCTTCATTATAGTGAGACATCATTTTTCTAGATGATACAAAGCAGAAACATGAATTTCTAAACACAAAAAGTCTAAAATAAGATTTTCTCAAGATAGTAAATCACCTTGCATCAATTGGTAATCAAGTATTGTTGATGAAAAATCCCTTCTTATCATTAATCAATCATAATAATTCAATCTAGAATTAATATTTTATAACGATTATTATTATTATTATTAAAAAGAAATTCAAGTCACTCAATCATGGATCTCAATAATTTTCTCTTACAATGTCATCATGAGCACGACCTACCCATCTTACCCTCTCATTAATGATCTTGTTAGCCTCCTATACCAATAGGTTTTCATCTCTCATGATTGACAGTGGAAGTGCCAAAAATGTTCACCTTCCATGCTGCTAAGGTTCCATTTTTGTGAAAGAGGCAAATAATTTAAAAAATGTAAAGAGGGTATGCCTTAAAAGAAAAATCAAAGGGCAAGAAAATGAATTGGTCAATGAAAAATAAAAGAAATGAACCCCAAACAAAGACCATGAAAGTGGCTATTCCAAATTGCCACTACTAATTTGATGGGTGGTCCAACAGCTCAAGCTGGGCCTCACCATGTTTTGAATTGCATGTTGTAGACTAGAGAGGAAGTACCTGTTCAAACAGTTCAAGCTTGACAGATGACTAGGTGGATAGAGAAAGAAAGGAGCCCAACTGCTAAATCTGGGCCCTTGGAAGTCATAAGGGTAGACTTAGATAGGAGGGCAGCAAAAAGAAAAAGAAAATTATCAGGGTTTGCAAGACTAAGTGCACCCATCTAAAGGGAGAAAAAATGTTAGGCATATTAGGCAGGGTAGGCAGTTGAAGGTTTCAGAAAGCATGATCTAAGCATATCAATTGGCAAAATCACAATGATGTCACCAACAGAAGAAAGGCAAGTCCAATGGCTCATTGGGCAAACTACTAAACTATCACTAACTTCCCTCATCCCCTTCAAAAGTTTCTTACTAACCTCCGCATGAGCACTGTAGGATCTGCCTAATCAGTCCTCCTTACACTCTTCATTTGTACAAACTTCATGTCAGAAGTGACTTCTCTCTTTGAAAAGAAGCCACATTTCTTGTGTAAAAATTCTTTTCATTTTGATCTACTCCCTAACTAAGTTTGTTTCCTAAAAACTTAGATTCTATCATTTTCCCACTCATATTCACCTGCAATACTAACTGTTAACTCTGTCTACACTAAATCCCCTATGATCCCCTTTCCCTATTATTATAACACCATGGTGTATAAAACCCCAAACAATGTATAAGTATCCCCCCTTTAGCATTATAGCTGAATAGTTGGTCCATGGGAGACATTAGTCCACCAGGGACTATAGTCAACCCTTGTTTTGGGAATTACTCTAACCCCTGGTTAGACTAATAGCCCACCCTTAACCCTCATATATACCCCATTTTCCGAAAAATACCCCTGCAAGCCCTTTCCCCCTCTCAAAACCCAATATTCCTATGTTTTCCTAAACCCGACAAATTAACCCATACCCCAAAACCCACAAAAACCCCTTATCCAAAGTCTAAAACCCCGAATTATTAAAATGAATATTTTAATGCGCCAGCGGGTCCCCCCCAACATGCACGATGGGTCAGGGCGCCTGCCAGCCGTTCATCTCCCTCCCCCCTTCATCCAACGGTGGGCGGGCATTGTGAGATTTGAAGCCGCCGCCCTTTAACGTCCGGGGAGAGGGCGGTTTTCCCCCCCGTACACGGGACGCGTGGCAAGCAGCGGGGGTGTTCGGAGCCCCCCTCCCCGATACCGCCTTCGCCCAAAAGCGGTGCGGGGAGACCGCTTACCACTCTCCCCGATACCGCCACCTCCGCTGTCACATCGGTCCTACGTCACCATGACGTCATGCCACCCGCACCCGCCCTCGCGCCTCGTGGCCCTCCAGGTCACCATGCCACCCCGCACTCCACCCGCCACCGTGTCCCGCCACGCTGGCCTCCAGCTCAGCGCCCACGTCACCCTCCGTACCCCGGGCCCGCCATGACGTCATGCTGACGTCATTGGCGGAAAAGCGCCAATGACCCGCTTTTTCCAAAATTATCGTTAAAAACGCGCCAAGGGGCCGTTTTATGTCATTTTCACGCGAAAAAGACAGAGAGTCGTTGTGAGCTGTGCGCTGCAAAATTTGCCTCCAAACCGCCAAATTCAAGACTCCGGACGCCATCATTCGCCAATTCAGCTGTGATTCTGCACCCACTGTTCAACCCGAAGGTTTTCCGCACCATTTATCCAGGTATTCACCGCAATTCTCTTATTTTGCCCCTGTTCATGCCGTTTCACTGCAAATTCTCCATTGAACACCTGGGAATTCCCAAATTGAAGATTGTCTCCTAGTTAATTTTGAACTAAAGCAACCTACATTGCCCCCTGCTCTGAAAATTTGATATTGAAACAATAATTCACAGTCGTAATTTGCGAAGTCATCCTCAAGCTGCCCAACATTGTTCCCTTTTGCCGAGTGCAGGCTTGAATAGCTGCATTTCACCAATTTTAGTCCTGCCTGCTCTCTGCATTTTATCCTAATTGGTCCCAATCATTGTGAATTTACCCAAGCACAGCAGAGGCAAGCCTGCCTAGCCTGCCTATTCCACTTTGAAGAAAATTTCTAGCATTGTCTACATTGAGTCTGTCACTTGAGCTTTGAGGAACCTTGCAAACCATTGCACTTACCTTGTTCCATTCACAAGCTACATAATGGCTGCTCCTGCACCCATAGCTCTCAGTGTTGCCCCCATAAATCCACCAAATAAAGAGCTAGAGTCCCTGCCTCTTGCTGACAGGGACTACCTCATCCAAGACTTTGTGGGTGATAGAGACCATTTACAGACCTTCAGGGAATTGAGAGATGACTATTTGAATGGTAAGGATACATATGGGATATGGGAATCCAATCTCCCTTACTACTTCCTCCCATCTGTCAATATTTTTCTAGAGATCATCCGCCTTTGTGCTGAGAATTATGATGCCAGTCACAGAGCTGTCAAGTCTCCACCTGGGAGCATACTTTTTTACATTAATGCTGAGTCGATCAACCAAATGCTCAACTTCAAACAAACTCAACTGCTGTTCCCTTTCTCCATGAACTATCTGCTGGATACAGGTGCCAAGATGACCACTGAGGACAGGCAAAAGATCACCCAGACATTTATGAGGCCTGACCGCCAGCCCACAGGGCCACCTCCCTACTTATATGTCCACTTTACTGATATAGGCAAGCTTCTGCTGGACATGATTTCGTATGTGCTGGGCTATAAGACCAGTGAATTTTTTGATGAGAAAGTGCTGGTATTACTATATGCTTATAGCCCAGGCCAACCTCCTGCCTACAAATATAATTTTGCTAAGTTCATAGCCAACAAGATACATGAGCATCTTTTCAAAGTAGACAGGGAGGGCATCTTCAAGTATTCATCCTATATCTACCACATGTTCATGTATTACCAGTCCGAGGCTTTTCCATGCCACATTAAAAAGCTGGATTCTAAAGGAGAAAGAAGATTTGTTATCTTCTGGACATCTGTCTTCCACCAAGTGCAAAATTCACCATATTCATATTGTGAATTCATTGATCAAATTGTTTACCCAGTCTCTTGTTTGTTGATGAGGTCCCCTCCTCCCAAAATGTCATTTGAAATACATAAAATCCTGCAGCTCTCTAAGAATTATAAAATAGGTGATTGGTACCTATACCAAGATCATACAGTCATCAGAATCTATGGCTGTGAGCTCTGTCCATATAGGCTCCAAAAATATGTGCCCATGAGACTGTTTGCCTTGGAGTATTATAGGCAGCTTATTCACTCTGATCTCACTCACTTTCACAGCTCCAAAAAGAAAGCCCATCTCAAGTTCAAGCACTACCTAGGCCCCTTCATTATGAATAAGAAAGAGGGATGGCAAGATGCTGAGCTAATCCTCAAAGATAAGTACATGCTCTCAAAAAGCTTTCGGTGGGTCCCCTATGACCCTGAAGGCTTCATCACTGCTAGAAGAGTAAAGTACAGGCTGCTAGGATATGAGCATTGCAAATATCCACACATTGAACAGTATGCCAATCAGCAAGAATGGCTGCAAGACACTTTAATTGAAAAATTAACTGAAGAAGAGATAATGCAAAAGAATGTCAAGAATTTGGAAAAAACTCTTGACTTGGATTCTGTGCAGCAGGTAATCTTCAAGCAACCACATCCACTGGGAGAAGGAACCTCAGCCACAAAAACTGCACCAGCCACCCAGGCACCTTCTACAGCAGCATCAGGTACAGATAAAGGTAAAGGGATAATTGGTGCTGAAGAAGAAACAGTAAAAGAACAGCCTGCCTCCTCAATTGGGCAGCAACAAGAGCAGACCCCTCCACCACAAACAGAGCCACCAGCAGCACCAATTTTGTAGACTCCAGCACATGAGGAGAGGGGTAAGAAAAGAGACAGAGAAGAGTCCACTCCTACTAGTGGATCCTCCCAGCAACCTGAAGCCAAGAGGCAAAAGGTTGACTCCACGGTAATAGAAGAGATAAGTGAAAAAGTCCTTGACAGTCCAAGGAAAAATGGGGAAGGCAGCCAGCAAACAGGTACAAGCTCCTTTCAGTAGGAGCAGGGATTACAGCTTGGCTTGGAGGTATCCTCCTCCTCTCAACAGAGCAAGAAGCCCTCAAGCACTAAGGCTTCTTTCAAACAAATAAAGGCACAAAATGACTTGCTGAGAATTGAAGTGTACAAACAGTTTCTGAAAGCAACACCAGCCAAGCAAGAAAGGCTGATGTCTATCTATGACATTCAAGAGGAAAAAATGCTCCTCGGCCACTTCAAACCTAAGGTGCCGCAACCCAAATCAGCTGCAGATTATGTAAGAACAAGGGTGGAAATCATGGGAAAAGACATTCACCCCATGGACCAAATAGAACTCCACAAGAAGACTGGAGAAATGGTCTATGCTACCTTGGTGGACAGGGAAACCATGGCCCATGAATTAAAAGAATCACTGAAAAATACAAACATTCAGTTGGATTTTGAGAGAATGTCCTCCATGGCCAAGGACAACAGAATTAAATCACTGGAGGACATCATCATCAACCTAGGACATGATCCTGAGGATCCAAAGGGTGTAAGGGCCCTCATGAAGAAAAAGGAAGATGACCTCAATGCATTAAAGAAAAGGTTAAAGCTGCTGCCCACTGACCACCCCCAAACAGCAGAATTACTGAAGGAAAAGGAGGCCGATGAGCAGCTGGATCTTATAATGCAGCTCAACCAGAAGGTCCTTGATTTGGAGAAGGAACTTGAAGGGGCACTACAAAATAAGCAGGGAGAATCTACATCCCAAGCTCCTCCAACTACTTCAACCACTGCAACAACTACAGAGGCAGCAGTAGCCCCTGTAACTACTACAGCAACAATAGAAGCAGCAACAACAACAACAGCCCCAGAGTCCAGTTTAAACATGGAATATTTGACCAAGGCTATTAAAGAAATGGAGCTCCAGGCTACTGAGATAAAACAAGCCAAGGAAAAGTTGGCAGAGCTAGAGGCCAAATATGATAAATCAAAGATGACTGTGGCAGAACAAGGTAGAGAAATAAAGGCCCTCAAAGAGAAGATAAAGGCCTTAGAGAAAGAGCTCAAACTAGAAAGTGCTATGGCAGAAATAAAAAGAATTCTATGGGCCCGAATTGACCAATCCATCACTAGGCAATGGAAGTCAATTAAGACTGTGCATGAGCAAATGGATTTAATTGGCCAAGCATAGATAGAGATTCAGAAGGCCAGAACAGTGCTGGGAAGCAGGCCTGAGCAGGCCAATAGAATGATAGATTTTTTGAACAAACAAATAAAGGAGGAACTGGCAACCATTAACATTGTCAACAGAACAGAGGCTGTCCTTACAGCTAAAAAGGTGCTGACTCTCAGGAATTATGTACAAACCATGGAGAGGAAATGCTATGAAATGCAGGCTGAACTGGATGAGTACAAACTCAAAATGGGAGCACTGCAACAAAAGGGACTGCCCAGCCTACTAAACAGCACATGAAGACTGCTCCCCCGTGAGCAATATGCCAACAGGATGTCAACCTTTGTTGAAAATCAAATTACTGCATCTGGTAGTACTTCTGAGGAAGCAGGGCCTCCAACATGGCAGGGCCTTCTGGACAAACTTGAAAATCAGTTTTTTATTGAAAATGAAATCCACCACCTTTTTGAGGTTCCTCCAAATTTTTACAGATATACAGAGGCAGATGAAACTTTAGTGAAGATTCGAAGGCACCAAATTCCCAAGGAGGATTGGTGGCAGGCAATGCTTCAAATTTTGCCACAATAGCCTCAGTTGCTCGGTCCCAGTCAGCTACGACTCAGCAAAAGTTAAACAGCAGAATAAAGACAACATTTAAGGCAGCCGAAAGGTGACTCGGCATATAGACAACGACAACAAGCCAAGAGATAAATACGCAATTTTTGGACAACATATCCTCAGCTGACTCCAACGGCCACAAAGTCAACATTTTCTGACCATTTTGGACAGCTAAGGCACTGAAGAGTTACTACAGCATTTACTTTCTCAGCTACCATGCTCCAGGAGTTGGCACGACATTAATGAAACATTTACTCATCAGCTAGATATTTTCTTATGTAAATTATGTATATATACCTCCCCTGGCAACGTATGAGGGGTTGGTGATTTTCATTCTGAGGCAAATGTATTGTATATTTTCAGATTATCTAATGCAAAAGGCTGGAAAAGCTCAGTGATTTCCTGAATGTTTGATGTCTTGGTGATGCTATGCGTGCTGTTGCAGAATTCCTGTGCTGTCTGATGGAACAATAAGTTTTTCTCAATCTATGTTTTGTCTTCTTATGTTTATTAAATCATACACATGTCTCACAAATCTAGCAGTAGAGAAAAGGAATAGTACAGGATATGTTTGGTTACACCTTGTGCTCAATCTTTATTGCTGAAATGTTTTCTTCAGAATTGATCATGAACATGAATTCTTAATTGCTCACGTTTTCATTAATTCTATAAATATGAATGTTATGTAGAAATTCTTCACTGCTTCTAAATAATATTCTCACTGTTTCTCCATACTAGTTTGTTGAAAGATTCTTGATTGCCTTTCATAGCCTGGTTACGTCACACTTAATCACAATTTCAAAGCTTTGTTTCTCAGACACTTATCTGGCTCTGTAGCATCACTACTGTATCAACGCAGACATATCAAACAAATTAAGCACCACTGACTCCACGCCCAATGGCCTAGAACACCCTGGTAAGCACACATATATCTTGACTGAAGTCATCATCCAGCAAATTCCAAAAACAAAACCCTGAGCATCATAACTAGCCTAAAATATTATACAAGCAAAGTTAAAACATAAAGAGAGAGTCCTCTCTAGTCATAGGTAGGCTAGAACCTGTGACCCAAAGATTGGTTAGTGGTTACCTCGGCCGTATTCCCTTGGGAGTCAAAGGGAACAACCTGAGTGATAACATAATTGGCGACTCCACTGGGGACAGAGCGTATTTTTCAATTGCTGTCTGTTTTTAGACGGTGGTTCCAAAAGCTTGAGCAGTCCCTTAAAACAGTTCTAAAAAATATCCTCAAAAATACCAAAAACAAGTTCAGAAGCTGGCTCCTAAGAAGAGAACTAGGCACACCAGGTCAAATCCTGACCCAAATCCCCCACCTGTTTTCAAGAATCCAAATTTGATCCATAAAACTCATAGGAACCAGAAGGAACCTGAACAATCCCCTGAAACTAGCCCTGAGGCAGGTCAGCAAAGTTTTATTCCAACCCCTGTTAAGCCATCTGTTCACCTCCATACAACTCATTCCTCCCCCTCTTCATCATCCACTTCACAAAACATATTGTCTACAACCAACACACAAACTGTTGTTGTTGTCCCAGTTGTTCCCCTTCTACCAGTTGTCCCACTTATCCCACCAAATATGGCTAATCGTTATGCACCCCTTCAGTTGCCTGGCAATCCTGGGGCCATGCCTCAGGATTACCAAGGCAAAATCACTTATTTTGATGGAACCAGTACGTACACTGCCTTACAGCATACTAAGAAAATGCAAGACTACTTTGAGAACTATGAGATAGATGATGATGATGTAAGGATGAAAATCTTTGTCCAAAGTCTGACAGGTGAAGTAAGAACCTGGTTCAGGGCACTGGCTGCACATTCTATAGCTGATTCAGGTGCCCTTTATCAGTCCTTCTTAAACAGATGGGAAAAGAAAAAGGACCCTCTGCACATTTTATCTGAATATGACACCATAAAAAGAGGCCCACAAGAAGCTGTCTTGGACTATTGCACTAGATTCAACACTATTTACAATGCCATTCCTCAAAATCTTAGACCCCCACCTGATTTAGCATTGATTAAGTTCCCTGATGGATTTGATGTTGATATGGCATATCTGATAAGAGAAAGAGCCCCTGCAACTCTAGCAGACATGCAAAACATAGCTGTTAGTGTAGAGGCAAATCTAATTGCCAAAAGAAACCGGGCAAGAACTGAAAGGAGAACTACTTTCAAAGAAGAACCCTCATCATTTGAGCAAAAGCTAGATGCAATCATCAAAGGGATGGATAGACTTGGAGACAGGGTGGAAACCATAGAAAGAAAATCATCATGGGAAGGTCAAACAAGCAATATTAGAAACCCAAACTTCAGAAAGAATCAAAATACTAATGTTGGAAGGACTGATCCTGACCAGCATGTCAGACCCCCTTTCCAAGAGAATTATGCTGAGGCTTCAACATCTAGTGAACCTAGTGAGGACCCTCACATCAATCTGATGGGTTTGGACAGTGAAAATCAAGTCTTTTTAACACAAGAAGACCAAGAGATTTACAATGACAGTCAATTCCACACTAAGTCAGGAGAATCTTTCGATTTTAAAGAAGGATATGATGCAGCTGTGTATGAGGTGCACAAACAGTACAAACTAAGGAGTAGAACAATAGATGTACCTACACCCCTCAAACCAAAGGATAATAAACAACCAAAAAAGATCAATGAAAATACCTCCCTTCCCCAATCAGCTGACAGCTCAAACTCACCTGCCACAGAAGTAACTGTGGAGGACATTTCAGAGCAACAGTCCTCTCAAAATCAGCCAGGTTTGCCCCATCAATCAAAGACAAAGGTAGACACTCCCCTAGGAAACAAACATGGCACCAGTTTTACTCAAAATGGACCTAGCTATGAGCAAAAGACACTTGATAACTCAGCTGAAAAGGAAAAAACTATTGCAATGAATGCCAAAATTCAAATGGAAAAACCATTCAACTTGGAAACAGAAATAAGCAAGCTAAAGATATCAGTTCCTCTTTCGGAATTAGCCAAACATGACATATACAGACAGCAGATCAATAAATCACTCCAAGTATCAGACAATAAAGATGCTGTGAATGTCCTAGATGACCAACCAGAGTTGCTGTTTGGGCCTGAGGTTAATGGAAAAACAGAAAATGGAGGGGTACCACCCTTTTATGTCAATCTAAACATTCATGATAAGGTCCTACATAATGCAATGTTCGATTCCGGGGCCTCACACAACTTAATGCCCAAATCTGTGATGGAAAAACTTGACTTAGATATCACAAGACCTTACAAAGATCTATTCTCATTTGATTCAAGCCAAGTCATGTGTTTAGGCCTAATTAAAGACTTATGTGTCTCCCTGGTTCAATACCCAACCAAAACTATCTTGATGGATGTAGTGGTAGCTGACATACCCCCTAAGTATGGCATGCTCTTGTCCAGATCCTGGGGGGCTAAACTTCAAGGATCTCTGCAATTAGATATGTCCTATGCAACTATCTCAGTCTTTGGGCAGCCAAAGAGATTATACCGGGAAACTCTGATGAAATATGTGGTAAGCAGTCAAGATAAGCCCCAAAACTTTCCAATCTATTCGATACACTCAGACATGGATTCATTTATTCTCTACAATGCTGACATCTGTCACAAAGCTTATTCTGACCTATTAATGACAGTACAGACCGAGGAGTTAGATGAACAATGTACTTTCAAAAACCAAGGGACTGTGGGAATAGCTGATAAGAAGGCAAAGGAACAGGATACACCAAGTGATTCGCAAGAAACCAACCTACCCATCATCCAACTTTCTAATGATCCCAATCCAAATCTTGATCATGAAACTTTATGGTATCTAGAATTTGATGGCTCTGTAAACAAGCTAGGAGCTGGGGCAGGAGTATGGATCCACAATATGCACAATGACCAAGCTGAGGGCCATGCATATAGACTAAAATTTGGATGCACAAACAACATGGCTGAATATGAAGCCCTCCTGCTAGGTCTGAAACTCATAAAAATCTAGGTGCAACCAAAATCTCAATCTTGGGAGATTCAGATCTGGTCATACAACAGATGAAGGGAAATTTCACCACAAATGATCTGAGGTTGAAAGCATACAAGGGGGCAGCTATTCAAATACTTGAGAGTTTCTCACAATCACAGTTGACTAAGATTTCCAGAGAACTCAACCTACATGCTCACAGCTTGGCAACTTTTGCCAGCACTTGTAAGTTGCCTTTCAAAACCAATCATACATTTACAGCTGAAATCAAACACAGACCTTCAGTTCCAGATAACATCAAGAATTGGCAAGTCTTTGAGAGTAACAAACAGATAAAAAACTTTCTCACTTTAAAGGAAGAATTTTCTGGCATGAACATTGACACTAGCACTAGAGATGATCAACCACAGATCTGCATAATTACACAGGAAATATCAGCTGAAACAACTGATCTAGTTTTGCATCCTACCACCTTTGACAAAGAAACTATACAGGAGCTGAAACAATCAGATGAAGAAGAAATGGTTGAAACAGAAGATGAGGTAATTGACCTAAAGGACAATTTTCTGCCCATAGGACTAACCCCTTTGGAGGATCTGTTCGATTCAAATGATATCTCAAGAAAACCGAAAATGCAACCACTGAATGCTGAAATAGAAGATTGTAATATTGGGACCCCTGAAAATCCCAAAATGGTCAAATTATCCAAAGCATTACCACCTGAGCAGAAACTGAAATACATTGAGTTATTCAAAGAGTTTCAAGATGTCTTTGCCTGGAGTTATGAGGACCTTAAATCCTATGATACATCAGTTATCCAACACACTATCCCTCTAAAAGAAAATCAAAAGCCTTTCAAACAGAAGCTCAGGAGAGTCAATCCAGTCCTTCTCCCCCTTATTGAAAAAGAGGTCAAACGTATGTATGAAGCTGGGATCATTGCCCCAATCAGATTCTCAGAGTGGATTTCAAACCTAGTGCCTACTAGGAAAAAGACAGGGGAAATCCGACTGTGTGTTGACCTTAGGAATCTGAACAAAGTATCTCTCAAAGACCATTATCCCTTACCTAAAATGGACCACATCTTGCAAAGGGTAGTGGGAGCTGCTAGGATCTCTTTACTAGATGGTTTCTCAGGATTCAATCAAATTCTAGTACACCCGGATGATCAAGACAAAACTGCCTTTACAACACCTTGGGGAACATTCAAATATGTCAAAATGCCGTTTGGACTCAAAAATGCAGGGGCCACATTCCAAAGAGCAATGGATATTGCCTTTGCTAAGGAAATTCATGACTTCCTAGTAGTCTATCTTGATGATCTAACCGCCTTTTCAAAATCAGATCAAGAACACTTAGAACACTTGAGGCAAGTTTTCACAATTTGTAGAAAGTATGGCATATCACTGAACCCAAAGAAGTCGTTATTTGGGCTGGAAGAAGGTAAACTTCTGGGGCATATAATCTCAAAAGATGGTATTAGGATTGACCCGGACAGAATTCAAGCTATCCTACAAGTACCACATCCAAGAAACATCAAAGAACTACAAAGTTTTCTAGGAAAGATCAACTTCTTGAGGAGGTTCATTCCCAATCTGGCTGAACTCATTAGACTGCTAAACAATATGCTGAAAAAGGATTCCAAGGTCAAATGGACTATGGAAGCTAAACAAGCCTTTGAGGATATCAAAAGAGCATTGACAAACACACCAGTCCTAACAAGCCCTAGATTTGATCAAGATTTTATCATATTCTCTTTTGCTTCTGAGCATACAATTGCTGTTGTTTTGCTACAAAAAGATGACCAAGGCTGTGAAAAACCCATTGCATTTTTCAGTAGAGCCCTTAGGGATGCTCCTTTGAAATATCAGATCATGGAAAAACAAGCCTATGCCTTGGTAAAAGCCATCAAGGAATTCAGAATCTATATTCTTTACTCTCATATAATTGCCTATGTTCCTAATGCAGTGATCAAAGATATTCTAACCCAAGAAGGAATTGAGGGCAAGAGGGGCAAATGGATTGCCAATATCTTAGAATATGACATTGAGATTAAACCTACCAAACTGATAAAAGGACAAGGCCTAGCCAAACTAATGACTGAAACCAATTTTCAAGCCCTTGACATTAATGAACTGGACGACGAACAGGAGATGGCGACTCCACAGATCAACCAAGCCTTTATGCAATCTCCATGGTATGCTGATATATGTTTTGTATTATTAAACCTGCAAGCTCCTCCAGGGTTGTCCAGAACCAAGAAAAGATTCTTGAAAATGAAAGCATCAAAGTTTTGTATTATTGACAATGTTTTATTTTGGAAAAATCATGAAGGGATCTTACTCAATTGCTTAACAATAGAAGAAACTGACAATGTCCTCAAAGAATTTCATGCAGGTGACTGTGGAGGACACTTATACTGGAAATCTACAGCTGATAAAATCCTAAGGGCTGGATTTTATTGGCCCTCCTTGTTTGCTGATGTAAAGAAATTTGTAATGTCCTGCCACAAATGCCAAATTTTTGAGGGCAAGAGGAAGCTGCTGCCTTTACCACTCAAACCAGTTTCAACTGAGAGACCATTCCAGCAATGGGGTTTAGACTTCATTGGTGAAATTCACCCTTCATCCTCTGGCCAGCATAGGTGGATTCTCACTGCCACAGATTATTTTACCAAATGGATAGAGGCCATCCCTTGTAGGCAAGCCAATGACTCCATTATTATACAATTTCTAGAAACCAACATCTTGTCCAGATTTGGTTGTCCAGACAAAATCATCACAGACAATGCTGCAGCTTTCAAGTCCAAGAAAATGATCAATTTTTGTCACAAGTATCACATGACCCTAGGTCATTCCACTGCCTATTATCCTCAAGGTAATGGCCTAGCTGAATCTTCCAATAAAAGTCTCATCAACATCATCAAAAAAGTTTTGGAAGAAAACAAAAAGAATTGGCATAAGAAGCTGGTAAATGCACTGTGGGCAGATAGATTGACCACCAAGAGATCAATTGGCATGAGTCCATATGAACTGGTTTATGGGCTAGAAGCAAAGTTTCCTACATCTCTAGCAATTCCAGTGATCAAGTTGCTGCAAGAAATACAAGCTGAGCCCAATGACATCCAAAGAAGAATTAATCAAACAATTCACTTACAACAAACAAGAGAAGAAGTCTATCAAAGAACCCAAGTTCTACAAGAAAAGATCAAAAGAATATTTGACAAAAGAACCAAAGCTGAAGATTTCTTTATAGGAAATAAAGTGTTAAGATGGGATTCCAGAAGGGAAGACAAAGGCAAACATGGTAAGTTTGATTTTTTATGGAAGGGGCCCTATGTCATTTATGCCATACAAGGAAACAATACCTATTTTCTAAGAAGTTTGGATGGCTCAAACACTGAGGAAGGCCCAGTTAATGGGAGAATGCTTAAGCATTATTTTGACTCCCTTGATTAAACATTGAACAGGCATATATTGTACATAAATATTTGTATTTTCCAGTATTTTCAATTACAGCAGATAAATAAAGCACTAAGTACAGCAGATTTTGAGGATACCAGGATGCTACACTATGTTCTTTTGGGAAAATGTTGATCCTGGCATTTAGAAAGCAAAGAAAACTCAGGGTAACTATCAAGTGATGAGGAAAATTTCCGAGAAACAGGTAAAAAACAGATCTGCAATTTCACAGCAAATCAGCTCACTGGGTGCTGCCTGCAACTATTTAGGGTCCTATCCATTGGTCTCCAACAACACAGAAATTCAGCCAGCAGCAGGGGAGCAGAAACTCAGGCAATCTGACCTGCTGTTCTTGGCTTTTCACCTGGAAAAGCCATCCCCAAGTGGAGCCACTGTTAGCCTCCTATACCAATAGGTTTTCATCTCTCATGATTGACAGTGGAAGTGCCAAAAATGTTCACCTTCCATGCTGCTAAGGTTCCATTTTTGTGAAAGAGGCAAACAATTTAAAAAATGTAAAGAGGGTATGCCTTAAAAGAAAAATCAAAGGGCAAGAAAATGAATTGGTCAATGAAAAAATAAAAGAAATGAACCCCAAACAAAGACCATGAAAGTGGCTAGTCCAAATTGCCACTACTATTTTGATGGGTGGTCCAACAGCTCAAGCTGGGCCTCACCATGTTTTGAATTGCATGTTGTAGACTAGAGAGGAAGTACCTGTTCAAACAGTTCAAGCTTGACAGATGACTAGGTGGATAGAGAAAGAAAGGAGCCCAACTGCTAAATCTGGGCCCTTGGAAGTCATAAGGGTAGACTTAGATAGGAGGGCAGCAAAAGGAAAAAGAAAATTATCAGGGTTTGCAAGACTAAGTGCACCCATCTAAAGGGAGAAAAAATGTTAAGCATATTAGGCAGGGTAGGCAGTTGAAGGTTGCAGAAAGCATGATCTAAGCATATCAATTGGCAAAATCACAATGATGTCACCAGCAGAAGAAAGGCAAGTCCAATGGCTCATTGGGCAAACTACTAAACTATCACTAACTTCCCTCATCCCCTTCAAAAGTTTCTTACTAACCTCCCCATGAGCACTGCAGGATCTGCCTGATCAGTCCTCCTTACACTCTTCATTTGTACAAACTTCATGTCAGAAGTGACTTCTCTCTTTGAAAAGAAGCCACATTTCTTGTGTAAAAATTCTTTTCATTTTGATCTACTCCCTAACTAAGTTTGTTTCCTAAAAACTTAGTTTCTATCATTTTCCCACTCATATTCCCCTGCAATACTAACTGTTAACTCTATCTACACTAAATCCCCTATGATCCCCTTTCCCTATTATTATAACACCATGGTGTATAAAACCCCAAACAATGTATAAATATCCCCCCTTTAGCATTATAGCTGAATAGTTGGTCCATGGGAGACATTAGTCCACCAGGGACTATAGTCAACCCTTGTTTTGGGAATTACTCTAACCCCTGGTTAGACTAATAGCCCACCCTTAACCCTCATATATACCCCATTTTCCAAAAAATACCCCTGCAAGCCCTTTTCCCCTCTCAAAACCCAATATTCCTATGTTTTCCTAAACCCGACAAATAAACCCATACCCCAAAACCCACAAAAACCCCTTATCCAAATTCTAAAACCCCGAATTATTAAAATGAATATTTTAATGCGCCGGCGGGTCCCCCCAACATGCACGCTGGGTCGGGGCGCCCGCCAGCCATCCATCTCCCTCCCCCCTTCATCCAACGGTGGGCGGACATTGTGAGATTTGAAGTCGCCGCCCTTTAACATCCGGGGAGAGGGCGGTTTTCCCCCCCGTACACGGGACGCGTGGCAAGCGACGGGGGTGTTCGGAACCCCCCTCCCCGATACTGCCTTCGCCCAAAAGCGGTGCGGGGAGACCGCTTACCACTCTCCCCGATACCGCCACCTCCGCTGTCACATCGGTCCTACGTCACCATGACGTCATGCCACCCGCACCCGCCCTCGCGCCTCGTGGCCCTCCAGGTCACCATGCCACCCCGCACTCCACCCGCCACCGTGTCCCGCCACGCTGGCCTCCAGCTCAGCGCCCACGTCACCCTCCGTACCCCGGGCCCGCCATGACGTCATGCTGACGTCATCGACGGAAAAGCGCCAATGACCCGCTTTTTCCAAAATTATCGTTAAAAACGCGCCAAGGGGCCGTTTTATGTCATTTTCACGCGAAAAAGACAGAGAGCCGTTGTGAGCTGTGCGCTGCGAAATTTGCCTCCAAACCGCCAAATTCAAGACTCCAGACGCCATCATTCGCCAATTCAGCTGTGATTCTGCACCCACTGTTCAACCCGAAGGTTTTCCGCACCATTTATCCAGGTATTCACCACAATTCTCTTATTTTGCCCTTGTTCATGCCGTTTCACTGCAAATTCTCCATTGAACACCTGGGAATTCCCAAATTGAGGATTGTCTCCTAGTTAATTTTGAACTAAAGCAACCTACATTGCCCCCTGCTCTGAAAATTTGATATTGAAACAATAATTCACAGTCGTAATTTGCGAAGTCATCCTCAAGTTGCCCGGCATTGTTCCCTTTTGCCGAGTGCAGGCTTGAATAGCTGCATTTCACCAATTTTAGTCCTGTCTGCTCTCTGCATTTTATCCTAATTGGTCCCAATCACTGTGAATTTACCCAAGCACAGCAGAGGCAAGCCTACCTAGCCTGCCTATTCCACTTTGAAGAAAATTTCTAGCATTGTCTACATTGAGTCTGTCACTTGAGCTTTGAGGAACCTTGCAAACCATTGCACCTACCTTGTTCCTTTCACAAGCTACATAATGGCTGCTCCTGCACCCACAGCTCTCAGTGTTGCCCCCATAAATCCACCAAATAAAGAGCTGGAGTCCCTGCCTGTTGTTGACAGGGACTACCTCATCCAAGACTTTGTGGGTGATAGAGACCATTTGCAGACCTTCAGGGATTTGAGAGATGACTATTTGAATGGTAAGGGTACATATGGGATATGGGAATCCAATCTCCCTTACTACTTCCTCCCATCTGTCAATATTTTTCCAGAGATCATCCGCCTTTGTGCTGAGAATTATTATGCCAGTCACAGAGCTGTCAAGTCTCCATCTGGGAGCATCCTTTTTTACATTAATGTTGAGTCCATCAACCAAATGCTCAACTTCAAACAAATTCAACTGTTGTTCCCTTTCTCCATGAACTATCTGCTGGATACAGGTGCCAAGATGACCACTAAGGACAGGCAAAAGAGCACCCAGACATTTATGAGGCCTGACCGCCAGCCCACAGGGCCACCTCCCTACTTATATGTCCACTTTACTCATATAGGCAAGCTTCTGCTGGACATGATTTCATATGTGTTGGGCTATAAGACCAGTGAATTTGTTGATGAGATAGTGCTGGTATTACTATCTGCTTATAGCCCAGGCCAACCTCCTGCCTACAAATATAATTTTGCTAAGTTCATAGCCAACAAGATACATGAGCAGCTTTTCAAAGTAGACAGGGAGGGCATCTTCAAGTATTCATCTTATATCTACCACCTGTTCATGTATTACCAGTCCGAGGCTTTTCCATGCCACATTAAAAAGCTGGATTCTAAAGGAGAAAGAAGATCTGTTATCTTCTGGACATCTGTCTTCCACCAAGTGCAAAATTCACCATATTCATATTGTGAATTCATTGATCAATTTGTTTACCTAGTCTCTTGTTTGTTGATGAGGTCCCCTCCTCCCAGAATGTCATTTGAAATACAGAAAATCCTGCAACTCTCTAAGAATTATAAAATAGGTGATTGGTACCTATACCAGGATCATACAGTCATCAGAATCTATGGCTGTGAGCTTTGTCCATACAGGCTCCCAAAATATGTGCCCATGAGACTGTTTGCCTTGGAGTATTATAGGCAGCTTATTCACTCTGATCTCACTCACTTTCACAGCTCCAAAAAGAAAGCCCATCTCAAGTTCAAGCACCACCTAGGCCCCTTCATTATGAATAAGAAAGAGGGATGGCAAGATGCTGAGCTAATCCTCAAAGATAAGTACATGCTCTCAAAAAGCTTCCGGTGGGTCCCCTATGACCCTGAAGGCTTCATCACTGCTAGAAGAGTAAAGTACAGGCTGCTAGGCTATGAGCATTGCAAATATCCACACATTGAACAGTATGCCAATCAGCAAGAATGGCTGCAAGACACTTTAATTGAAAAATTAACTGAAGAAGAGATAATGCAAAAGAATGTCAAGGATTTGGAAAAAACTCTTGACTTGGATTCTGTGCAGCAGGTAATCTTCAAGCAACCACATCCAGTGGGAGAAGGAACCTCAGCCACAACAACTGCACCAGCCACCCAGGCACCTTCTACAGCAGCATCAGGTACAGATAAAGGTAAAGGGATAATGGGTGCTGAAGAAGAAACAGTAAAAGAACAGTCTGCCTCCTCAATTGGGCAGCAACAAGAGCAGACCCCTCCACCACAAACAGAGCCACCAGCAGCACCAACTTTGCAGACTCTAGCACATGAGGAGAGGGGTAAGAAAAGAGACAGAGAAGAGTCCACTCCTGCTAGTGGATCCTCCCAGCAACCTGAAGCCAAGAGGTAAAAGGTTGACTCCCTGGTAATAGAAGAGATAAGTGAAGAAGTCCTTGACAGTCCAAGGAAAGATGGGGAAGGCAGCCAGCAAACAGGTACAAGCTCCTTTCAGCAGGAGCAGGGATTACATCTTGGCTTGGAGGTATCCTCCTCCTCTCAACAGAGCAAGAAGCCCTCAAGCACTAAGGCTTCTTTCAAACAAATAAAGGCACAAAATGACTTGCTGAGATTGAAGTGTACAAACAGTTTCTGAAAGCAACACCAGCCAAGCAAGAAAGGCTGATGTCTGTCTATGACATTCAAGAGGAAAAAATTCTCCTCAGCCACTTCAAACCTAAGGTGCCGCAACCCAAATCAGCTGCAGATTATGTAAGAACAAGGGTGGAAATCATGGCAAAAGACATTCACCCCATGGACCAAATAGAACTCCACAAGCAGACTGGAGAAATGGTCTATGCTACCTTGGTGGACAGGGCAACCATGGCCCATGAATTAAAAGAATCACTGAAAAATACCAACATTCAATTGGATTTTGAGAGAATGTCCTCCATGGCCAAGGACAACAACATTAAATCAGTGGAGGACATCATCATCGACCTAGGACATGATCCTAAGGATCCAAAGGGCGTAAGGGCCCTCATGAAGAAAAAGGAAGATGACCTCAATGCATTAAAGAAAAGGTTAAAGCTGCTGCCCACTGAGCACCCCCAAACAACAGAGTTACAGAAGGAAAAGGAGGCCGATGAGCAGCTGGATCTTATAATGCAGCTCAACCAGAAGGTCCTTGATTTGGAGAAGGAACTTGAAGGGGCACTACAAGATAAGCAGGGAGAATCCACATCCCAAGCTCCTCCAACTACTTCAACCACTGCAACAACTACAGAGGCAGCAGTAGCCCCTGTAACTACTACAGCAACAACAGAAGCAGCAGCAACAACAACAGCCCCAGAGTCCAGTTTAAACATGGAAGATTTGACTAAGGCTATTAAAGAAATGGAGCTCCAGGCTACTGAGATAAAACAAGCCAAGGAAAAGTTGGCAGAGCTAGAGGCCAAATATGATAAATCAAAGATGACTGTGGCAGAACAAGGTAGGGAAATAAAGGCCCTCAAAGAGAAGATAAAGGCCTTGGAGAAAGAGCTCAAACTAGAAAGTGCTATGGCAGAAATAAAAAGAATTCTATGGGCCCGAATTGACCAATCCATCACTAGACAATGGAAGTCAATTAAGACTGTGCATGAACAAATGGATTTAATTGGCCAAGCACAGATAGAGATTCAGAAGGCCAGAACAGTGCTGGGAAACAGGCCTGAGCAGGCCAATAGAATGATAGATTTTTTGAACAAACAAACAAAGGAGGAACTGGCAGCCATCAACATTGTCAACAGAACAGAGGCTGTCCTTACAGCTAAAAAGGTGCTGACTCTCAGGAATTTTGTACAAACCGTGGAGAGGAAATGCTATGAAATACAGGCTGAGGTGGATGAGTACAAACTCAAAATGGGAGCACTGCAACAAAAGGGACTGCCCAGCCTACTAAACAGCACAGGAAGACTGCTCCCCCGTGAGCAATATGCCAACAGGATGTCAACCTTTGTTGAAAATCAAATTACTACATCTGGCAGTACTTCTGAGGAAGCAGGGCCTCCAACAGCGCAGGGCCTTCTGGACAAACTTGAAAATCAGTTTTTTATTGAAAATGAAATCCACCACCTTTTTTAGGTTCCTCCAAACTTTTACAGATATACAGAGGCAGATGAAACTTTAGTGAAGATTCGAAGGCACCAAATTCCCAAGGAGGATTGGTGGCAGTCAATGCTTCAAATTTTGCCACAATAGCCTTAGTTGCTCAGTCCCAGTCAGCTACGACTCAGCAAAAGTTAAACAATAGAATAAAGACAGCATTTAAGGCAGCCGAAAGGTGACTCGGCATATAGACAACGACAACAATCCAAGAGATAAATATGCAATTTTTGGACAGCATATCCTCAGCCGACTCCAACAGCCACAAAGTCAACATTTTCTGACCATTTTGGATAGCTAAGGCACTGAAGAATTACTATAGCATTTACTTTCTCAGCTACCATGCTCCAGGAGTTGGCACGACATTAATGAAACATTTACTCATCAGCTAGATATTTTCTTATGTAAATTATGTATATATACCTCCGTTCGCAACGTATGAGGGGTTGGTGATTTTCATTCTGAGGCAAATGTATCGTATATTTTCAGATTATCTAATGCAAAAGGCTGGAAAAGCTCAGTGATTTCCTAAATGTTTGATGTCTTGGTGATGCTATGCGTGCATGTTGCAGAATTCCTGTGTTGTCTGATGGAACAATAAGTTTTTCTCAATCTATGTTTTGTCTTCTTATGCTTATTAAATCATACACATGTCTCACTAATCTAGCAGTAGAGAAAAGGAATAGTACAGGATATGTTTGGTTACACCTTGTGCTCAATCTTTATTGCTGAAATGTTTTCTTCAGAATTGATCATGAACATGAATTCTTAATTGCTCACGTTTTCATTAATTCTATAAATATGAATGTTATGTAGAAATTCTTCATTGCTTCTAAATAATATTCTCACTGTTTCTCCATACCAGTTTGTTGAAAGATTCTTGATTAACTTTCATAGCCTGGTTATGTCACACTTAATCACAATTTCAAAGCTTTGTTTCTCAGACACTTATCTGGCTCTGCAGCATCACTAATGTATCAACGCAGACATATCAAACAAATTAAGCACCACTGACTCCACGCCCAATGGCCTAGAACACCCTGGTAAGCACACATATATCTTGACTGAAGTCATCATCCAGCAAATTCCAAAAACAAAACCCTGAGCATCATAACTAGCCTAAAATATTATACAAACAAAGTTAAAACATAAAGAGAGAGCCCTCTCTGGTCATAGGTAGGCTAGAACCTGTGACCCAAAGATTGGTTAGTGGTTACCTCAGCCGTATTCCCTTGGGAGTCAAAGGGAACAACCTGAGTGATAACAGATCTTACACACTCTTTAATGCATATCACACACTCTCTCTTTAAAGAATATGTTACGAAGGCATGCACACCTCCTTAATGGCATGAGTTACATTTCCTAGATGGGCATATGTTTCTCTCCCTCTTGGCATGCAAGTTACTCCTCCTTTATGGCATTGATTCATTTCTCCTCATATATTTGTGTGTGTGTGTGTGTGCACCTCATTCATTCTGCCCTCATTACTTGGGCATTTTGAAAGAAGAATTTGAACTTGAGAGAGATTTTGAGAGAGTTGAAGAAGATTGTGAGAGACAGACTTAGAGAGTAAGAGAAAAACTTAGTGAGCTACGGATGATTCAGTGCTTTAGATTTCCATTTTTGATTCAGTTGAAGGGAAAGTTGATTCAATATGTGCATTTGCTACTACTACGAGGGACCTTCCTGCTACAACTTGGTCAAATTTGGGTGAAATTACTCATTCTCTTGATCTCTCGTTGTACTTTGTATCTCTACTGAGAAATTGATTTCTAATAGAAGAGTAATTTGGTTGGGTTTTTCTCTAGTTATTAAACCTAAATTTTTTGTCACATTCTGTTCTTCATTGTCTTCTACTATTTATTTGATTTATTCCTATATACAATTGCTTATATAATATTGCAACATAAAAAATAAAAAATAAATTATAATAAGTGATTGTTAAGCATAGAACATCAAAATTTCAACACTAGCCAAGGCTATCCCAGCCTAGACTACTCTGCCATAGCCAATATTAGTCTACCATAGCCTATCTTAGCCTATGCTAGCCTATCCTGCTCTAGCCTTTCTAGGCTAGTCTAGCTTAGTTTGGCCAACACTAGCTTAGCCTATCCTATCCTAGCCTAGCATGTTCAATCCTAGCATAGCCTACGTGTACATAGCCTAGACAATCCTAGCATATTATAGCATAGCCCACTCTAGACTGATGTATTCTAACGTAGTCTAGCCTAACCTAGCCTACTCTCACTCATACTTCCCTACTATAGGGTTGATTACGTGAGACTAGCTTATTGTGGTCGAGTCTCTCCTAGTTTATCCTACTCTAGCCTAGCTTACTCAATCCCATCCTTCTCTATCTTAGCCTAGCTTACTCTACCCTAGCCTAGTTTAGTCCAACATACCCAGGGCTAATCTACCCTACTTTAACCTATTCTAAGTCTAGGATAATCTAACATAGTCTATCGTATGCTACTCCACCTAGCCTTTCTTAGCATAGCCTATGTTGGCGTAGCCTAGAGTAGCCCACTTTGGCTTAACCTAACCTAGTCTATCATGTTCCAAGCTAGCCTAAGAACCTATAGCATAGCCTCCTCTATGGTAGTTTACTCTACCCTAGCCTGATATAGCTTAGACTATTATAGCCTAGCCTACTCTACCATACCCTACCCTAGCCTACACTATCTAGGCCTACTGCAACCTAGCCTAGCCTAACCTAGTCTATCTTAGCATACCCTTGCATAGGTTAGTATAGCCTACTCTTGCATAGCTTAGCCTACTATTATTTAGCATAACCTACTCTAGCCTAGCATAAACTAGACCACGCTAGCCTAACCTAGCCTAGCCTAGAATATTGTAGCCTAGTCTATCTAGTGTAGTGTACTCCAGAGTAGCCTAGCCTAGCCCAGACTACTTTAGCCTAGCTTAACCTACTTTAGCCTAGACTAGACTAGTGTAGTGTAGCCTACTACATCCTAGCCTAGCCTGGCATACCCTAACATAACCTACTTTAGACTACCTTAGCCTGATCTACAGTAGCCTTAACTAGCCTACTCTACCCTATCTTAGATTACTCTAACCTATCTTGGCCTATCCTATCCCACTCTAGCTTAGACTACTCTAACTTAGCCTAGCCTATTATAGTCTAGCCTAAACAAATCTAGCATAGACTACTCAAGCAAAACCTACTCCACACTTGCCTACCCTAGTCTACTCTAGCCTAACATAGCCTAGCCTAGACTTGTCCTACCCTACCTTATCTAAGCTCTACCTTAGTATAACCTGGCCTAGCACTACCCTACTCTAGCCTAGCCTATCTTATCCCTACCCTAACCCATCATAGCCTACTCTATCTTAAACAAGCCTAATATAGCCTACTCTAGCCTAGACTAGCCTACTCTAGCCTTGCCTAGCCTTCTTTAGCATATTCTAGACTAGTGTAGCCTAGTGTAGCCTACTACAACCTAACCTAATGTAACTTACTATATCATGTAGCCTAGACTACTATAACCTATCCGACTCTGCCCTACCCTACCCTACCATGGCTTACTATGTCCTATCCTACTCCAAAATAGCCTAGCCTAGCCTACCCTACTCTAGCCTAGTCTAGCCTAGGATACTCTAGCCTAGCCTACATTATAATACCCTAGGTTAACCTATAATACTCTAGCCTAACATACCCTAACCTACTATAGCCTAGCCCCTACTCAATCCTAGAAAAGTCTAGTGTACTTTAACCTAGCCTAGTCTAGCCTAGCTTAGCTTACTCTAGCCTAGCCTAGGCTACTTTATCCAACACAAGCCTACTTTAGCTTAACCTAGCCTAGAATACACTCGCATAGCCTAGCCTAGAATACTCCAGCATCGCCTACTACAACCTATCCTAGACTAGCCTAATGTATCATAATCTAGCCTTAACTAAAGTACTCTAGCATAGCCTAGCCTACTCTAGCTTAGCCTAGCCTACTATAGTCTATCATAGACTACTTAGCCTAACCTACTCTAGACTAGCCTGGCCTAGCCTAACCTACCCTACCCTACACTATGTTAGCATAACATACCCTAACGAGGGAAAATTTTAATGATACAAATTTATTTTAAATTTTAGAAAGCTTTGCAAATATTACTAGTTGCTAACATGCAAAGTATAAAATGTTTGAATATACATTTGTAAAAATATTCAAATTTATAATGATTTTATATAGTGTTTGTAATTTTTTGGTAACTTTTAAGGTAAAATAATTTTATATTATAAAAGTCGGGCGAATGATTTTTAGAAAAAGACGGAAATTAGGGAATATTTCTTTAAAAAAAAACATGGAAAAATAGCTCACCTGCAAATATTATAGCTTAAAATTTTCCCTCACCCTAGCCTAACCTGCTCTAGCCTAGTATAGCCTAACCTAGTCTAGCATATCCTAACCTACTCTAACCTAGCCTAGCCAAGCCTGATCTACGCTAGCCTCACCTAGCGAAGCCTGACCTGTTGTAGCCTAAGCTAACCTACTCTAGCATAGTCTAGCATAGCCTAGCCTAGCAAACTCTAGCATAGCATAGCCTAGCAAACTCTAGCATAGCATAGCCTAGCCTAAGCTAGCCTATCCTAACCTACTCCAACATAGGTTATCCTAGCTTAATCTAGCCTACTCTCCTCTACTCTAGCCTAGCCTAGCCTACTCTCCTCTACTCTAGCCTAGCCTAGCCTACTCTACCCTACTCGAGCCTAGCCTACTCAAGCCTAACCTAGCCTAGCCTACTCTAACTTAGCCTACTCTAGCCTAACCTACTCTAATTGAGCCAAGCCTAGATTTGCCTACTCTATCCTGACCTAAAATGGTCTAGCGTAGCACAATCTAGCCTAGCCTAGCCCAGACTGTTATACCCTAGCTTAGCCTATCCAACTCTATCCTAACCTATTTTAGCCTTGCCTAACATAACCTAGCCTAACCTACTCTAAGCTAGCCTAGCCCAACCTACTCTAGACTAGCCTAGACCAACCTACTCTATCCTAATCTACTTTAGCCTAAACTAACTTAATCTAGCCCATCCAAGCCTGACCTACTTTAGCCTCACCTAGCTAAGCATGACCTACTCTAGCCTAGCCTAACCTACTCTATCCTAGCCTATCCTATTCTACTCCAACTAGGCCTAACATAGAGTACTCTAACCATGCCTAACCTAGCCTAGCCAGCCTAGCTTACTCTAGCCTAGCTTAGGCTATCATAGCCTAACCTCCTCCACCCTAGCTAATCCCAGCCTACTCTTGCCTACTTTCGCTTAGCCTAGCCTAGAATACTCTAACCTACCCTAGTATACACTAGTCTACTCTAACCTACCCTAGCATACACTAACCTAGCCTGACCTACTCTAGACTAGCCTATAATAACCTACTCTAGCCTAACCTAGGCTAGCCTACTCTACCCTACTCTAGACTATCCTAGTCTAGCCTACTCTACCCTAATCTAGCCTAGCCTACTCTAGCCTAACCTATCCTAGCCTACTCTATCCTACTCTAGCCTTGCCTACTCTAGCTTAACCTACTCTACCTTAGCCAAGCCTAGCCTAGCTTACTCTAACCTAACTGAGCCTACTATAACCTTGCCTAGCCTAACATACTGAAGCCTAGCCTACCCTAGATTAGCCTACTCTACCCTAGCCTAACCTAATATAGCATAGCCTACTCTAGCCTAGCCTAGCTCACCCTACTCTACCCTAGCCTAGCCTAGATTAGAGTAGCTAACTCTATCATAACTTACTCTAGTTTTTCCTAACATCACCTAGCCTAACCTACTCTTGCCTAGCGTAGAGGAACCTACTATAGCCTAACCTACTCTAGCCTAGACTAACCTAAGCTAACATAGCCTAGCCAAACCTACTGTAGCCTAATCTACTCTAGCCTAGACTAACCAAAACCAAAAAATAATGTTTCAAGTCAAATTTTGACTTATCTAAGAGAGCAACCGACCAAAAACCAAAATATCAGCTAATAGTCATATATGGTAAACATCAAAATATAAACAGTTTTTCACCTTGGGCTTCTTTTGTACCAAATTTAGTACTTATGGTTCTACACCCAATTCGATACTTACGATTATGTACTAAGTTTGGTACTTAAGGTTTTGGACCTAGTTCAATACTTATGGTTCTAAACCCTATTTGGTACTTATGGTTATGCACCCATTTCAGTACTTACAGTTCTTCACCTAGCTCAATATTTATAGTTCTGCACTCAGTTTAGTACTTACGGTTCTGCACCTAGTTCGGTCTTTTTAGTTCTGCACCTATTTTGGTGCTTTTGGTTCTACACTCAATTCAGTACTTATAGTTCTCCACTCACTTTAGTTCTTACATTTCAGCACATAGTTCACTTACGATTCTACACCCAGTTTGGTACTTATGATTTTGGACACAGTTTGGTACTTAAGGTTTTATACCAAGTTCAGTACTTTTTGTTCTGCACTTAGTTTGGTACCTTTGGCTCCACACTTAGTTTGGTAATTATAAAATTTTCTTCGAAGATGGGAAGTGTTGTGAGAGAGAGAGAGAGAGAGAGAGAGAGAGAGAGAGAGAGAGAGAGAGAGAGAGAGAGAGAGAGAGAGAGAGAGAGTTATTCATGATTTAATGAAATTTTTAGGCTGCTAAAAGTGAAGATGAATCGAAACGATGTAAGAACATAAAAATTTTTAATTGTTATTGTTGTCAACTTGAAGAGTATGTGAGTTATTTATCCTTCCCATTTAAAACTTGTATTTATTTTGAGTTTGTTTAATTATATACATATACCTGGCAATTGCCCAAACAATTCAGTTCTGAATGGTTACGTCCTCCACAATGGGTTCCAATTTGATGTGAAAAATGAGATTGTGCCATCTGGGTGGGGCTTCCTACTACAGATCCACTAGACCATACTCTCCTTGACTCATTAATTATTGAATATTTTTCCTAACAACTTGTTGTTACTTGAGCAGTGGTTAGTTCTTCGTTGACAATTTCTTGCTTAACTAGTCATCCTTTCGAAGTTTTAGTTGAGGTGAATTGTAGTGAATTAGCACGAGATATCTATTTTTTGATATTTTCTGATATCTTTGAAGTTATTAATGTACATACTTTTGATAAACGTGTATGATCTAAGGTTCAAATATTATAGAAACTACAAAAGAGTCAACTTTTTACTTAAGGAATTTGGTAAAAACAATTCAAAAATTACTTGTGGTCAAGGTCGTTTGTTTAAGATGTTCATAGAGGTTATCCACCATTGAAGTGTGCTTTAGACTCGTCGGAAGTCATTGGTAAGGATCAGACCTGGGTCCTAGAGCATTTTGAAGGTTAGATTTGTTGAAAAAAAATATTTTCTAAACATTAAATGATCCAAAAGTACATGGGTATAAATTTACACTACTGAGAATATTTTAAATACAAAGATAATATGACATAAATGCTCCAAAAATCTGAAAAGAAAGGAAAATATATCAGTTTACAAGGCCTCCTTTGCCACTTCAAATCCTTTCAAAGTATCTGAACCTTTTCTACCTTCAAAGAAAGAAGGGTTCCCAAAATAAAACGCTTTCAGATAAAATCTGAGCAAACCAACCTAATTATCCATTGTAACCTATTTATATGATGTAGTTTTAAGTTTCCACACAACTACAATACATCTCGTTGAATGTCAATATTTCGACGTAGAGGAAAATTTTCATTATTTAGCATTCATCATGGATTTATTTTCATATTTTCCCATCAAATTGAAACTAAATGATGTGAAGTAATTTATTTTTGTGCATAACAAACTAAAAGTGAAGATCACAAGCCTTTTTCTGATGTAAATCTAATAGACATGACTTCCTCCAACTCTGGAAATCAAAACAACATTGGATTTACATCCAAGGCAAGATGCATAATCCCTATTTGAGGGCTAAAGCCAAGCTCACTATTACCATTAATCTTGACAGAAGGTTTGGGATATTACCTTGTTGAATGTAAATATTCAATCTATTTTCTTGTTGGCAATATTTTGTAACACAATAACTTCTCGCAGGAAGTCATTGCATGTCACAACCTTAGGTGAATTGTTCCTCAATTATTCCTTGCTCAATGGCTTGAGCCACCCAACCAAATCAGAAAAATAACCATAGAAGGATCAAAATCCAGAAAAAGTACTATAAATAAAATGCAAGTAAAAAGGGAACAACAGTGAAAAACCTGCATACCTGCAATGGAATAGAACCTAGACATTGACACCTTGTCCTTCTCGTGTCAGAGGAACATTTTTGTTGTAACCTCAAATAATGGATGAAGAAGATTCAAAGGAAGAAACCTAATAGAGGTTTAGGTAAGGGCAATAGGGTTTGGGAATGGTGGAAGAAAAATAGTTCTATTTTGAAAATCTATGTTCCCACTCGCATCCTAAGTGCCCTACACTCCTACACTTTTTGATTTTGAGAGGGTTTCTTTCTCTATTTGGGTTTATTTCTATATTTTCTTTGTATTATCTCTCTCTAGACTTCACGAGACATATGGTTGAGAAGGAAACATCGATGTATGTATTGAATTTCAACTCTCAGACCTTCTCCCTTAATGCTTGTTTTTTTGGGAAAACTTCTCTGTTTATGTTAATACTATCAATTGCTCCAAAAAGGTGCAAAGAGACCCCAATAAGAATGTTAAGTTGAAAACTTTTCTGTTTTAGTTTTCATAATTAATTAAATATAAGTTGATATATTAGATTTAAAATTTTAATGTTTTTTTATTTTTATCTTTTTTTATTTTTTTGTTTTCTTGGAAATATTTAGGCAAGATCCACAAAGAAACCAAGGATCCAATACCACCACATGTTACATAATATTTTATCACACTTCCCATCCCATATCATGAAGCATCAAAATGATGAAATCTATCAATGTATGGACCATGAAACATATACAAAAGCATCGTTGAAGGAAAGAAGAAAACTTGCCCTGAAAGAGTTCTAAAGAAACTTGCCTAAAAACCTTGTTTTCGGGATCAACGCATTTTGCACCATCGGTGACCCATGCTGGTAACTTGTTGCACTATACTAGACTAGAACTTCCAACATGAATTTTATAAGGAAAACTCGTGTTGAACCTCTTCAAGCATCTTTTCCTAAAGTGGAGGAGAAGCTTCTATTACTAGAAGTCTCAAGAATGGTGAGCTGGTTACAGGTGAATAAGGATTAGAGCGAGATCTCCAATTCTTGGTCCTTAACCCTAATTTCATGGATCTTTCCCTTTAGTTTTGGAACATATCCCTCCTTTTATGGATCCTTAACTCCCTCTCCTTCCCTATAAATGAGATCCCTACTATCCACAACGAGTTGGCTATTGCTTGATTGCCTTCTTGGTGTTGAACTATGCCTGAATGCTGCCCATTTCGATAAGGAGATAGGAGTGCTTCAAGTTTAAGGCTAGGACTTGGAAAATAACCTAAAGGAGGCTTCTAGCATCAAGGCTTAAGTGGTTGTAATGCTCCCTTGACCATTCTATTTATAATACATTATGTGTTTTCTTTCCATAAATGTGTCTATCATTGCTCATTTAGTATAATACTTTATCCGTTATATGGTTTATATTGGGACAATTTTTGCTATGTATGCATTTCTTGTCTCAACATGATTTTTCTTGTAGGTATTGATCTACATCAACAAAGAGGATATTGAGCTTGGAAGCGGAAGAAAAAAGGATCATCTATCCTCTTTTGTGATTTCTGGTATAAACTAGGAAAGCTTGCACATATTTATCCAGTTTGTTGTTAGATCCTCCCATAGGATAGAGGGATCATTTTTGTCTGGAGAAAGGATTTCCAACACAACACCATGGATCATGAGCAAGATAACTCAAAGAAACAGTAGTCACCTACTACCAAATCCGCACCTTCAAACTTAGCATAGCCTTATGTTGGGCCATCTCAACCCTTAGTAGAGGAATCTCATTCTTCCATCAATATTAGGCACATAAGTAAGTTGCATTCCCATTCTTCTTAAATAAGTTACATTCCTCTGCTGACTTGCAAAATAATTTGAATCCACACAAGTTAGTGCCTTTCCTTCATCTAGTAATGACCACACATTGTCACATATGATCACAACATCATCCTCCATATATTTAACTGGCCTTCTGTCTGTAACAAGTTCTAACAACAACACCCCAAATCCATACAAATCATATCTTTCATTTATCTTAAGGCTCTGACAAGAAAATTTGGGTGCCATATATCCTAATGCACTCTGTATTTTTCTACTAAGAATGTATCTATCAAGCATGGGAAACAACATTGCAAGGCCATAATTTGCAACTTTAGGGTTGAAATTCTCATCGAGCAAAATATTGATGGATTTTATGATATAGTGTATGACTGGTAGTCTGCAAGCATGGTGAAGATGTGCAAGCCCCACTGCACTCCTCATAGCTATATTAAACTAATTTGACCAACTTAACGTGGGATATATTTGGGATATTTCATGGAGTTGACTATACAAACTTCCACTTTGAATCTAGTCATATATGAGAAGCTATAACTGAGGTGTACAATAGTAGCCTTGCAAATTCATTATATTTGGATGATTGACTTTGTGCAAAAGTTTTATCTCCTTCTCAAAGTATTCTTGTGATTTAACCAAATTTGGAACCATCATATTCTTTATAGCAACTACTCACTCATCCCATAGGATTGATTTGAACACAATTTAAATATCTCCCCTTCCAAGCTCACAACATTTGTTAATCAACGCGTGAGAACTAGTCATCCAATCCGTCGATGCATGATCAAAGTTGGGTGTAAACATAACCAGTTTTCCTAGAGCCATATCAGTGGATGGGGACTGAGAAAATCTATCAAGCATAAGATTCATCGATTTTGAATTGGAATGGTCTTTTATATTCAGTATAGTCACAACAACAACACCAAATGCAGTCGTACTTGCTGCAGATATTGCAATTATTGTAGAAACACTTTTACAGATATTAAAATTCTATAGATATTCTTGCAATCTTAGCTTCTGCAGATATCACAATTCTGTTGTGTGTATATCTAATCACATGAATTCCTCCTCCGGTTGGACTCCCTCTTGTATTTTGATTTATAACTATTGGGTTAGGCATAACCATGGGACAAGTAACATTCACTCCCGATCCACATAGGCCTGCATTTTATTTGAAATAAGTCTTGTTTAATGTGTTTAATATACGTCTTGTTGGTATCCTCCCTTTAAGTTTGTTGTGTGAAATGGTTACCCATAATATATGACCCAAGTTCCCTAATTGCTAGGGTAATTCTCCAGTAAGATTGTTCATTGCCAAATTAAGCTTTATCTGTCGTCTCAACTTGGATAATTACTTGGGTACATTTCCAATCAAACTATTGTTTTCCAAGCTCAACAAAGCCAAACATGAACATTCACCAATTTCTGCAGGAATTCATCGAGATGAGAAATTTCCATCAGTAGCAACACTAAAAGAGCATTGGCATTACCAAGTCCCACATGTATGGATCCAAACATATGATTGTAACTTAGATCCAAAGACACCAACGAATTCAAATTACCAATCTCCGACATAATATTTGAGGTGATAAGGTTATATGAGAAGTTCAATAGCTTTAAATTGGAGCACTGAGTGATTTATGGAGATATTTCCCCACTCAACCTACTATGTGAAAAATCTAGTTCTTCCATAAATTGGTATAATTTTGTGAACCATCTTGGAGAATGCTTCCACTAAGAAAATTTCATGATGGATATATGTTTTGTAAACCCAACAAAAAAACTCACTAGGAATGCTTCCAGTAAAGCCATTCCTACTGAAATAAACCGAGTAAAGCCTACTACAACTTAGTAAAGATTCTAGAATGGGTCTAGAGAGATTACTATATGATACATTTATGAGCATAACATTTAGTAGGAAGGATGTTGGATTAATGGGTCCTGACCTAGCTTCAGACTTAGTTGCGCCAAACAAATCCCTACACTACTGTCCCTTTTGGCATCAATCCACGGAGCACGGACTGGTGTCCTACCCGAAGCAGTATGGGGGGATGCTGGGACCAAGTTTCCGCACCCAAAGATTAGCTTGATGTCGTTTTGTGCCCTAAATCTACCCTCACGTAGATCGATAAGTCCTTATGTCTTATCAATGTAACTCCCTTTAATTAGCCTCTAGACCTCCGCGAAGGTATACGACTGCCTTATGCGGACATTGAACATGTGACTTAACTAGTTATGTACCTTGTAGATTACTCTTAATCCCATATTTACTCATATTTGCTTAAGTGTTCGATAACTTTAACGTACAACTATATAATCTTCGTGTAATCACTTAACATCATTTGTGTTCGTATAACAATATAAATCAAGTAAGTTCATGCATCAATACATCATTATTTCATAGAACCATTATTCATCACAGCATAAGTACATTTATACATAATAGAAGTAAAGAGATAATCACACGTATTTCTACCACAATATTCTTTATTAATATTCAATTAAGCTTATAGACTCAAGACTTCCCTATGGACTCAGTTGCGGACACTACTCTAGGCCTCTACTCTCACAGCTATAGAGCCTTTCTTCTTACTCTTCTACACTAACTTAGACTCCTTTCATCATACCCATAAACAACTCTACTCTTCTATCATGCCTTACACTCTCTAAGACACACCTATATCTACAATCCCATGGTCCTTGGACCATGGATAGATCTTCAAAAAGCTGACTTAACTTACATAAAGAAGGGTAAACCCCTTTTTGACTCTTTTACTATCTACACGCTCCATGAACACAATTTGCGGAGACTTTACATCTTTTTACATAAAACTTGGGATCTTGCCCCAAAACTCGGGCTTTTTCCCCAACATTGACCCTAGGGACCCCATCCCAATAGGTCCCCAACACAAATATCGTGACTCGCCCTCGAGTCACTCAGCTGGTGTGGAGATCTTGCTACGAAGATCCCCCAGCTCTACTTGTGCAATCACTACTTCAACCGTGCTCTGTGTGGCTACTTGCTTAATCTATTCTACCGTCTGCTCTATGGCTAGTCCTGCACTGTCCTGCTTAATCTTCTGTTGTGTACTCTAGAAGTTTGCCAATTTTTTCTGTATGTTAGCTGAGATTATTTAGGCTTCATCCAACCAAGGCCCCAACCTAGCCTTAAGGACTGCCTCTTTCTTCTATGCTGCTTCCACCTGTGTAAGCAATTGCTTAGCCTCGTGCAGCTTGGTGAGGCAGTGTGCTGTAGAAATGGTGTGCATTGTCACCCTCATTTCATCGTATTGTTGTTGTAGCTTGCACACCTTTTTATTTAGTACCTACTGGGTGGGATATTCCTACAGGCTCGTCACTACTTCCATGGACTATTCAAACAGCACGCTGCAGTCCATAACTGTGACATCCACCGTAGAGACTCCATCTTTAACAGTAATGGTGCATGGAAACACTATTGGATAGGTAGGAGTGTAGGAAATAAATTTTGTGAAAGATACATTAATTGTCTAAAAAATCTCTTTATTTTGAGTAATTCCAGATTTCATTATTTTCCCTGGAATGTCCCATGAGTCAAATGGTATCTGACAATCATTTTAAACATGAAGGGTATTGAGAGGAACACCCTTGGCCCCTCCCTCATTAAATTTTGAAGAGGTTTGATGATACAAAGGATTTATTGTAAAATAAAATGTATAGAAGAAAAGCTAATGCAATGTAACATTACATATGATAGTCTTTCCACATATAAGTTTCAAGACCCTAACTTTATGAATGAAATAGAATGAGCCACCCCTCCATGAAAAGAAAATTAAAATATTACCATCAAACTTCTTTACATTCATTGAATCAAAAAGAGCGGAGGTTATGGAGATGCACACATTCCAAAGACGCAAGTTAAAGCAGCAAAGAACTCAATGCATTTCATTTGGTTCTTGTCTAAATCATACTTTGGAAAAAATGCAAAAATACGAAAACACCATAAGCAACTTCCAATTCCCCATGACACAGTTTTGATTATGCCCTTAAATTTAATGGCCCTTTTTTCAAGAAACCATTGCTAGCTCTTAGAAAGGGGAACAACATTTTCCATCACATTTCCATTACAGGGCCATTTTGACATGGGAGCAAACCTCCAACTCCATTTCTAGCGACATAAATGTAGACTACCAACTGTATTTTGTTCAGAGGTGGAGCATATCTATAGTAGTTCCAATGATGAATTTCATTCCCTGTGAGGGTTTTCCACCATAAACGATTCTTCCCCTCTGTTCTCTCTGTGAACGTTTAGATGTTTCTTTTATAGATCAATATTGTAGTCATGTTGATGCCATGATTCTAGAAGTAGGGTCCAAGGGCATCACAAACAGGTTGCATCACATGTAACCAAAGTTATCTATTTTTAATTCAAGAGTATCAACGTGAACACAGAAGGATAGATTAATAAAAATAAAAAACAAGGATCCTATAGTTCTAAAGCTTGGGTGTAGTTTGGATATTTGTACCTTGCAAAGTGGGACACCCTCACATGCCATGTCCTTTTGAGATATCATGACTAGAAATCTCCCCAACTACTACTCTATCTTAATCTCTTGCATTACAGATCATGCGAATATGAAAGAAGTATGAAACAACTTCATAGTTCTTAGTAGCAGAAATTATAAAATAAAAAGAGACATACATGTCCCTTTGAGCTTCTTAAGTTTCTGACTAGTTTGGAAGAGATACTATAATTTCTCCATCACACAATAAGCTCTTCACCGTGAAAAATAATTCCAAGAAAATGAACATACAAGGAGAGAATGTGGACTCCAAATAAATGCAACGTTGTATTTTACACTGAGCGCAACCACATCAGAATAAAAAATATGCATTATAATTGAGCCCAACAACCTCATAATCAAGGAGAGGAAAAAAACCAATAGAATATTGTAAATAATATTCTACTTTTCTTTGAGAAGTCAATGAAAAAAAAGTAGAATAATATGAAAAGCAAAAGAGAATGCAAGCATGTTGAGTACCTTGGTCCTGGAATACAACCTAAAACTGCTTTTGCTTGGTTAACAACTCATCTTCCTTAGATGTAAGAAAACAGGTTAACAACCTACGAACCACATGCACCTAGCAGAAGTGAAAGTCAATACCGTTACAAACTACTAGTGGGTTGTTCCAAGTGGGGTGCTTTTCCTTGAATAATGGTGATGCATGAGCTTGCATTTGTAGATAGCATCTAGTGATTGTTGTCCCCATTACTGATTTGACAAGTGAGTTATGATATACTTTTCAAATTATTTTAAAAATGTTGATTACCTTAACCAACATTATCATTATCGATTAGAGGGATATCAGAATATTTGTTTGGAAACTTCTTTTAAGTGCAAGGTAGAAACCATGAGGCCCTTTTAGTTCCTTTTGGGGTGTTGTATGTTCATAATTTTTTAAGAATGATGTGTTAATTGTGTTCAAAATGAACTTTCAAGGGATAAGAATTGGTAAACCCTACACACTACCCCAGCTTAAGTTTTTCTTCGCCTAATGTAACTTATTTTTAAAAAATCAGATTATATGTGTTCCCCACTCACCACAACAACAAAAACAGGGTAAAGAAAAAATATCCCCATGATGCAATAAGCTCTTCATGATGCAAACCAGTTTCAAGTCCATGAACATACAAGGATAGAATGTGGATGTTGATTAAATATGAGGCTATATTTTATCCCTCTGCCCAACCAACGTGGAATGAAAAAAAGGGCAACAAACCAAAGAATAACATAAATAAGTTTCTATTTTTCTTTGAGAATTCAATTAAGAAGAAGTAGAATAATATAAAAAGCAAAATAGATTGCAATCATATTGAGTACTTTGGTCCTAGAGTACAACCTAAAACTGTTTCTATTTTACTAACAACTCATCTTTCTTAAATGAAAGAAAGCAGGTTAACAATGCAAGTCCCAGAGGCCCTTGGCATACATGAAAGTCTTCCTCCTTAAAGATCACTAGTGGGTTATTCCAAGTGGTGTGGTTTTCCTTGAATAATGATGATGCATCAACTTGCATTTGTAGATATCTATCAGTAATGGTTGTCCCATTACTAGTTTGACAATCAAGTTATGCTAAGTTTTTCCTATTGTTTTAAAAAACCTTACTTCCTTAATCGGAATTGTCATTATTGTTTAGAGGGATATCATAATATATCTTTGAAAGATTATTTTAAGGATAGAGAAGACACATGAGGCCCTTTTAGTGCCTTTTGGGGTGTTGGATTTTCATAATTTATTGAAAACAACTGCATTAATTATGCTAAAATGAACTTTCAATAGAGGAGAATTCGATAAACCCTACGCAATACCCCAAGTTGAGCTTTTCTTAGCCTGATATAATTTATTTTGTTTTAATTAGATTCCATGCATTCTCCACTCACCCCCAACAAAAAAATGGGGTAAACACAAAAATTGACCAAAAAAGGAAAAAAAATTGCAAGAAAGAGGGCATTGAGTAGATTTGGGCATACCAACTTAGCTATCTCCTTTCAGAAAATTGTACGGGCTTGATTGTGTAATAAGCATTGTATAGTGCAATCTCCTAATCCTTATTCCATCCCTTCCAGCTCCATCCACCCAGCAGTGGCATGGATTTTTTCACTCGTGTTTTATTCATTGAGGCATACTTTCCTAAATCACTGCTTTCGGGATTCGAACACTCGCCCTCATCTCCTACCTCTATTACTTTTTTCTCAGAATCTGAATCAGAAACCACATTTTTTATGATAACCGCATTTTTCTTTCACTCTATGAGCTTGGCAAAGAATTCATGGCTGCTCTTGGTGTCTCGATAATTACAGAGTAACCAAGCTACATCTCCAATTTTTTATTATCACTATTGGGCTTTGCACTGTGATCCAAAATCCTAGCTGGTATTCTTCGTTTTTCGATGCCCACCTTCTCTGAACTATTGGAGTTTTGTTTTTCCTCTGTAGCGCATGTTCTTAGCCTTTTTCGTCACTTGGATTTGGAGTGACCAACATCTTCCATGATACATTAAGTGAGCTCAAAACAGGGAATAAGGTCTCATGAAACAATTATTTTGAATTACCACACATAATATCACAATATCTATGGGGATGTTTGGATTCTAAGGGGATTTTTGTCACCATTGGTATGGTTTCATGATAATATGGTTTATGGGTCTCAAGAATGTACTATTTTCAATGAGGAGAAAAAGGGTCTTGGGCTCCAAATAAAGATTCTGGTGTTCAAGTAACATGAAGTAACTCTCAAACAATTACATATATACTTTCTAAGAGATATTGGGATTTCAACTTGGATATGGGAGTCATGGCATGCTATTCTACATAAATAGCAACAAGAACGGTGACTATGTATGGTTTTCTAGTAACAGTGTGTGCATATTCTAAGAATGTGAATGCGCTATTAGAATTTGTGCACATTTTTTGTAATGCATATATCTATAGA
>CM062818.1:782479708-782652899 GCA_031772625.1 Pinus tabuliformis
GATTACCAGTCAATGATGTAAACTGTTAACAAGCGTGAGAGAAACCACCAGTAATGTCAATGGTTCTCAAAGTACCAAGCACAACCCGTGAAATGTGAATAGATGTTTTGATGTCGAACACTTCACGGAATCCTCTGATCGAAAGTCAATGATGTAAACTGACGTCAAAGGCGAGAAACCTGCCATTGATGCATGCAGACTTCAAGGTACTGTCGATTCCTAAGTCATCTTTCTAGATAATGTGTCGATGTCGATAGAAAGCGACCCGTTGCAGGCAAGCCCGCAACACGAAATCATTGTTCAAGTTGAAGAAATGTTGCTGTAAGGACTGACTCAGGGATGGTCAAATGGATGACAAGTATTTTGCAGATGAAAGTTTTTGCTTGCAGACCTCTTGAACACATAACGACACAACAGATGGCTTGGTGACGAATAACTCAAAGTTAACCCCTGGAACCCGGTTAAAGACTTTCAAAGTGATTTGGTCAACTGTGAGGTAAAAGATTTCCCAACCCAGGTGAATGAAAAGTGTCGTGTTCAAGAGTGGTAATAAAGTTTCTTCTGAGACAAAAGGTGACAAACAGGTTCATTCTTCTCTCTTTTCCCCCACCATTTCTGGCAAGTACCTCTTTATTTTTAACAAGCTTGAGGAGGATAACATATGCTTGATTATAAGCTCATCCTTCGGACGAGTCCAACCTAGTTTAAATTCGAACCCTAGGAAGGAGTGGTTCGTTCCTGTTTGTAATTGAACAGGTCCTCTACTGTAAAAGTTTAACGAGCCCAGTATAGGAGAAACTCGGCGTTTTTCAATTTTAGAGAGTCTGAAAAAACTAAAGGAGACTCCACGTTGAACTTTTTCGTATATTTGTGTCCCTCAAGCCCGAAAAAGTATAAAATAATACCTGGGGGAACCGCTTGATCTTGCGACCAAGGAGTACTTTCATAATAGTGTCGTTAACCTGAAAAGTAAAAAGCGATCAAGGACACGTCGTTTTATTTCCTTATCGAGTTTGAAACGACAAAAACCCGGCAATCTTTTCCTGATTTTGCGGTCAGAAAAGAGCTAAAAGGGGACCGTCTTTTAATTCCGTTTTAACGAGTGAAAAAGAAACACTCGGCGATCTTTTCATGTTTTAGGAGTCAGAAAAGGGCTTAAAAGATGACTCTGATATTTTTGTTTGTGAAAAATTACAATTTCCCTCGAAATCCCTTTGTCCTGCACAAAAGCAACACATTACTCATACCTGTTTAAAATAGGCAAAAATACATTCAAAAACATCTTTTCATGGTAAAAAATGAACTAATTCATCCAAAAAACCTATAAAAAGACCTTTTACCATGTCATTTTTACCGTTTCACTGTTGAGGTTGAAAAAGGAGCTTTTGACAAGAAACTTCCCGTGGTTGCTGCGGAAAATCTGACCGTCGGAATCGAACGCCGTCTCATCCAGGTATTTTACACATCCTACTCTGCATTTCTATCCGTTTAGAATCAATTTTTAGGTTTTAGTTTCATTTTTTGGGGGGGTTTTGGTTTTGGAATGCGCCTCTCGGCGGACGCAGGTGCCCTTCGGGTGACCTGCGTCCCCCGACTTTTTCTCATACGGGAAAACGGTCGGAAGACGCAGCCCGCCTTCAGGCCAGCTGCGTCCGGGCGCCCTGTGCTACAAAGCCGGGGTGCGTCCTCCGAGAAACGCGCATTTCAAAACCCCAACTCTCTCAAAAAACCACCAAAAATTCCCAAATCAATTTCTAATTGCTATTTTTGATATGCAGGGCATTAATCATGTTAGACTGGAGAGAAAGAGAGCATGTAGAGGAAGATGAAGCTGCAATAAATCATCAACCTTCCCTGGATGCCCTAAGAGCATGCGGATTATACAAATATTGGACCATACCGGGCATGAGGGGCCAGGTAAGATTCTTGGAATGGCTGGTTGAGCGATGGAACGTACAAGAACAATGCTTTTACATAGGAGGGCACCAGCTCGAGATAGAGCCCTCGGATGTATACTTTCTCACTGGCTTGCCAAACAGAGGTGAGCAACTCAGTCTTGCGGGGACTAGGCCGGGTGGCCAATCCCTTGATAGTCTCCGCGAGAATTGGTGCACACCTGGGGCTCACCATTCAAAAGGCATAGAGATAAAACACATCACTCTGCCGGAACTCAAAGTCATAGCGTTCACGGTTACCAGAATTTGCGGCGCGGCCGCTTTACACATTGCTTCCGGATCCCAAATGCGGATGGCAATTGACTGTTACCAAGGCACCATTTTCAACTGGTGTGAAGCTGTGTCGGCTCATATGAAGAGCCAACTGACCAAGGCAAAGAACGGACGACTAAAGACTTTTGGATATGGGCCTATAGTCGTGAGCTTTGCCTTGGAGAGAATTCCAATGCTGATCCCTCAGCAACTCACTGTTGATATCTTGGGTCCCAGCAGCCAAAGCTGATACGATGGGTTGCGGTGATGGCCCGGCATCCTGACGAGGGCGCGACAGTAGTTCGATTCTCAGATAGTTATTTTGACTGGTTAGAGGGCCAGCTTTTTGTGATACAGGACTTTCCGTATGCCGGAATGGATTTCAGAGGTGATCCGGACATGGTTCTTCCACAGGGAGAACAATGGGACGACAGAGGTACTTTTATTTTCACAAGTTTTCTAGTTATGTATTTTTTGTATTTTTTATATATATCGTCTCAAAACTAATAGTAAACTTTTTCAAAATGCAGATGTTGGTCCACAGCGTCCAGCCAACCTCCGGCCTTATGATAGACTACATCCAGCTGCACCGGTACCGGCCCCACAGGACGCGACAGCAGAAGTACTAGCTGAGTTGGAGCATGATCTAGAGCGTCTCACGGCAGATATACCTGAGACTACTATGGACGACATTCCTATCAGGCTTCAGCGCTTCGTAGTCGCGGTCCCTGGACCGTTTAGGAGATTTTTGCGTAAGGTAGCCCGCGCAGTGGTGTCGTACAGAGAGCACCACCAGTGATTGACTAGTCACTTTTGTAGTCACATGTGACATTTTTGACTTTTTGTACTATCATTTTGCCGATCATAAGGTGTTTTAAACCTATGATCGAAGACGATGTATATATTTTTTGACACACTTCTATCTATATATATCACTATTACCGGCTTATCTTGTTTAACATATGTGATGAAATGTTTTTAAATTTACTTGCATGATTATCGTAAATGTCTGTCCAACATTCGAGAAGCAATTGCATCTGCTAATGTATTCAAAGACCTTGGAATATGTTGATATTCAATGTAATCAAATTCACGTTCCAAGAGACGCACTCTCAAAAACAACCTTAATAACACAGGATTTCTAATGGCATAAACTCTATTAAGCTGTAATACAACAAGTTCAGAATCTAACCTCACTATCAAACGTCGAATTCCAAATGAAATAGATTCGGATAATAATTCAACCACTGCACTGTATTCTGCAATGTTATTCGTTGTTTGACCGAGGCTTACCCCATGCATAGAAACTAACTCGTCAGAGGGCGAATAGATAACCCAAGCTGCGGAAGAGATATTCCGTGTACTACGACAAGCACCATCAGCAAATCCAATGTATGTTTGGAGAGGCGTCGACATCTACAATATCAAGAGTAAAACCAAGATAAGCCAGAATAATGACGAAAAACCACACTTGCTAAGCTAAGCACACTGACTAAACTAACACACTTGCTAGCTAGAAAGAAAATCTAACCTATCTAAAAATTTCTCCATACCCATCATTTTAAGCATAATACCTCTTTAGGTAAAGTCCATTTCTGGGTTTACCCAAAGAGTCCCCATCAAAATCAACTAACTCATAAGCCCCTTTTGCTAGCTTTCGCTTTACAATGTAGGGCCCATGCCACATGGGAACGAATTTTCCGGCACCTAGCTTATCGTTAGCTTGATCATATAATAGTACTAGGTCTCCTTCCGAAAAACTTCGAGGGGTTACATTTTTATCGTACTGAGCTTTCATTCGTTTCGCGTGAGTCTCGATAGCTAAAGTAGCGTCACGTCGAGTCTCATCTAATTTAGCCAAGTATAATAACCGTTTCTCCTCTTCGGAAGTAGCTGGAAGTAATTCGACAGCCATTTGAAGTGATGGGATTTCGCATTCAATAGGTAACACAGCTTCTAAGCCATAAACTAGCTGGAAAGGGGTGAAACCTGTTGAATTTTTCACTGAAGTTCGATATGCCCATAGCGCCGAAAATAACATGTTATGCCAATTCGTTCGATGGATACCAATGATCCGTCGAATCATGATGACTAGAACTTTGTTGATTGACTCAACCAAACCGTTGGCTTGCGGATAATAAGGAGTAGAGCTATCGTGGCGCAAACCAAGCTGGCTTGTAAGCTCAGTCATCATGACGTTTCGAAAATGGCTCCCATGGTCAGTAATGATTGCTTGTGGGACACCAAACCTAGTTATGATATGATTGAATACGAAAACTGCAGCTGTCTTGCCGCTTGCGTCGAATGTAGGCATCGCCTCGGCCCATTTTGTAAAATAATCAACCGCGAGGATGATATACGCATGCCCCCCGGCCGAGTGAGGGTTACAAGTAATAAAGTCAATGCCCCATTTGGCGAATGGACCAGCGGCAATTATAGGGTGGAGAGGAGCAGGTGGAGCGCGCATCTTTCGATCAAACACTTGACAGTTGTGGCATGTTCTGACAGCAAGGATACAATCTTTAAACATAGACGGCCAGAAATAGCCAGCGCGCAACACCTTCTGAGCTGTGGCATACCCAGACATATGACCGCCACATGCTCCAGAGTGACAATCATTCAAAACTCTCTCAGCCTCTTCGTGAGTTAAACAACGTCGAAAAACTAAGTCTGCCCCCCGGCGATAAAGTGTATCTCCAATAATTCTGTATTGCTGGGATCGAAACCGAATTTTTCGACGGTCTTCCTTGGAAGCTTCAGGCCGAAAGGTTTGGGTTTGGAGATAGATGATTATATCCCCATACCACGGATCTAAAGTGCTAATAAGAAACAAAGATTCGTCCGCAATGGACTCCTCTGCCACAGTCTCTGTGTCAGCACTCGGGAAATCACACATCAATTCCGCAAAAACTAAAGATTTCTTAGACTTGGACTTCTCGAACTCCAAGTCGAACTCTTGCAGGATAACAATCCATTTAGAGTACTTGCCCCCTAGCAGTTGTTTTGTCAAAATATAAATCATAGGGTTGCAATCCGAAATAACTGTAGTCTTGCGGAGAAGAATGTAGTGACGAAAACGCTGGACAGCTTGAACGGCTGCCAGGGCCAATTTCTCCACATGCGAATATTTTAACTCAGTGGGATTTAAGGTTCTACTAAGATAATATATCACATGCTCTGCTTTGAATTCATCTTCTTGAACTAACACCATTCCAATGGTGGAATGCGAAGCTGCGAGGTATAAGAAGTAGTCCTGGTTGTAGTTGGGAGGATGCAATAACGGTGCATGGGTCAACGCGTGTTTCAGTGCATCAAAAGATTGTTGGGCAATCTCGTCCCAAAAGAATTGTGCGTTCTGTTTCAACAACCGTGTAAAACCTTTAGTGACCTCGGCGTAGTTTGGGATGAATCGGCGTAAAAAGTTCGCTTTCCCTTGCAAACTTTGGAGTTGGCGCAAACTCGAAGGAGGAGGCAATTTGATGATAGCCTCGACTTTCGAGGGATCGACGCGAATGCCGGCTTTTGAAACAACAAATCCCAGCAATCGACCTGTTTCTATACAGAAAACACACTTGTGGGGATTCAACCGAATTCGATAATGCCTACACCTCATAAAGATTGCTCGTAGGTGGACAAGGTGATCAGCTCGTTGTAAAGAATGAGCAGGCAAATCATCGAGATAGGGTTGCACAATGTGCTTGATGTCATGAAATGCATAAGACATCGCCCGTTGAAAAGTAGCGCCGGCATTCTTAAGCCCAAAAGGTAATTTGCAATAAGCAAATGTCCCCCATGGACAAATGAATGCCGTTTTTGGTTGATCGGCAGGTAGAATATTGATTTGATTATAGCCTGAGAAACCATCCATGAAGGAAAACATCTCACTTCCGGCACAATCATCAATAATTTGATCGATATAAGGCGTAGGATAGTTGTCTTTTGGACAAGCTCGATTGATATCCCTATAGTCGATACAGATTCTTATTGTTCCTTGTTTTTTATTGACGGGAACAATATTCGATACCCAATCCGTTAACGGGATCGGATAAATGAAACCTGCTTTCAACAGCTTTTCGACTTCTGCTTTAATCGCAGCCGCTTTTCGAGGGTGAATCTGACGCAACCGTTGCCGAATGGGTTTAGCATCCGGGTAGGTTTTGATTTCATGAACAACAATGGCAGGATCAATTCCCGGCATTTCCTCGTAAGACCAGGCAAACACGTCGCGGAATTCTTGGAATAGGGCCTTGTAAGTTTGGATTTCTTCTTCAGTACATGCGGCACCTATATGAATGTTCTCCTCGATTCCGGGCTTCACTGAAATATCAATGGGAATAGTACGAGAAATATTCCCTAAATTCAGCTCTGAATCAGAATGTTTCGTTGGATCCTGAGCGTCTTTGACATATTCAGCGGTAAAGATAGATGAAAAATCATTTTCAAATGCATCATCCTTAGGTAAAAACGAAGATCTGTGATGGAGATCTTCCCATGGTAGATCATCTACACTTAGGATTTCGCGAAGTTGTTCGTCAGATGACACTTCTTCGGGAAACGTTATCCGTTCTAAGGGTGAGGTGAAAAGTGACTCTTCACTGACCACATTCATTTGGTCGGTTTCGGTTGAATGAAAGTCGGTAAAAGACATAAGAGCTTCATAAGCAATCTCATACGGACTCAACGGCATAACATCACCGAGTGAGTCTAGCTCAGAGTCAGAGGGAACATACCAAGGATCATCATAAATAATGTTTTCTGACGTGATCATATGAATTGTTGCAAACGAAGGGTCTGCATTGAGTGGAGGGAGAGGAAAAGTTCCCAGTAAACCGGAATCCTTAACTAAACCTACACCAATGTCCCTATAAGGGATTGTCGTTTTACCAACATGCTGGATAGTTTCTAAAGAGGTTGGGTCGGATGAAAAGTATGTCAGCTGATCAATAGTCACGATCTTACCGTTATGTGGAAACTTAATGACTCTGAAGACCGATGAAACGACCGCTGTCATAGCATATGACCAACTTCGACCCAAAAGAAGGTTGTAGTCTAGAGGGGCATCAACCACTTCCACATCCAGACTAACGGTTTTACCTTCGACCCCTATAGGCAATTCTTGTAGAATACCAAACGGACGGAACCCACGGCCATCAAAGGCCTTAAGGATGGTGGGGGATTGGTTCAACGAAGGAGAACCAAGCGATCTCCAACATTGAATCGACATAATACACGTAGAAGCTCCCTCATCAATCACAGTCCGATGAATAGGCCTGTTTTTGACTATCACTGGAATTTGGAAAGCCATTTGATGGGGGAGACGCGGTGTACTACTTTCTAGATCAAAGATCATTAGGTTCGGGTCCTGAACATCGACAGCTCCAATAGCCGACAAAAGCAATTTTCGTTGCGCTGGACATGATTGCAGCACTTCGAGTGCCGACATTGCTGAAGGTGAAACAGCTAAGTCTTCAACAATGTTGTAATTCTGGGCTGCTCTCGCATGTGGATTGAAAGCAGACCTTCGAAGTACACCCTTGGCGGGCGGCTTAATCACTAAGTCTGGGTTAGGTTTTTCGATCTGTAGTGGATCGGAACCAGGAGCTGAGGTTGATGGGTTAGAGTGAGAAGATTCTGCTTCCTTACCATCAACAGGAGCCTTACTACCATAATCTTGCGATCGAGTCGCAATCCTGACATGAGACATCATCAAAATGGGTTCTTCACTGGCATTCGAAGAAGAACCTATCATCTTATTCTCCTGCTCTGGAAATGGATTTTTTAACACAGCAGGAGTGGGAGAACCTTTGACTATTTTCACTACCTCGGCCCGATGAGGGCAGTCTCTCGTAAAATGATCTTCTTCACAAATAAGACAAGGATATCGAGGTTTGCGCTTTTCGTCATTGGTTTCCGACTTTTCCGTTTTCTCCTTTGGAGCCTTGTCTGCTTTAGCCTTCTTCTTTCCTTTCTTCTTTCCACCGTTTTTGGATTTGGCCGTAGATGACTCTACAGCGTGAATGTCGGCGGTAAGTTCAGGAGGAGAAGACTCTCCTGTCGGAGAATCAGGCAAAGTGATAATTGGAGTATTGGAGGTCTTGGAAGACTTCTTCTTACTCTTCGTAGTCACGATACCAATCATACCATCAGCGGCATGAGATCCCGAAGGAGCAGCAGCGATTTGGTTTGACTTTGGAAGATCCGGAATTTTCTCGTGTAACGTACCCGACTGAGTGTAAACTAAGTCAAGGTATTGTGCCTGAGCAATGACTTGCTCCTCAGTAACTACTCCGGCCTTAGCTACATCTTCAGTAATTCTTGGTAATAATGATTTGACAAACCATTCAGCTAAGATTTGGTCCGGGATAAAAACTTTCACTAATCTCCTTCGACGTCTCCACTCATGGATGTGATCAGAAATGTACGTGGATGTCGATTGTTTTAGCGAAGTTAATAATTCTGTACCATTATCGTATCTGACTGGTAACTGAAAATGAGTTAAGAACGAGGTAGCTAACTGGCTAAAGTTGTAAAAAGAGGCCCGTGGTAACTCAATGTACCACTTGGCTGCGAGACCAATGAGTGTACGCTGGAAAAGACGTAAGCGGATGGAATCATCTGAGATGGAATTTGATGCACACCAGAGGTGGTAAGTCATCACGTGATTAGACGGATCCTCTCCAGACTTACCTTCGAACTTGGGTATATCGCTGGGCAACTTATTTGGCATTGGCGGCCAGAACTGAAGATATTGAATTGGATCGTTCGTTAGGCGCGTCAAGTCGGGTAAATCTAAAGTCGCAATAAACGGTAACTGCCGGTTAGGATCTCTAAAACTCTGAGTCACAATACCAGCCCCAGGAGGAGGATATCCAGGATAACTAGGAACAGGAGTCGCATTTGGGATATTATATCCTCCTGGAAAACCAGGATTAACCGGACCGTACTGGGGTTGTTGAGGTGGTTGATAAGTGTACCCAGGATACGGTTGATACTGGTAAACCGGTTGTTGGGCAGCTTGCCCAGGTTGATACTGTCCCTGGTACGGAGGTTGAACAAATTGAGGTTGAGTAGTAACAACCGTACTTGTACCAGGTTGGCCTGCAGGCATCTGGACTGTGGTTTGAACCGTGGGTCCAGACAACGGTACAGATGTCTGAGGAGTGGTTACAGGGACAGTAGAAACCGGAGCTGCCGATACTCCAGAAGTAAGCATGGTAGATGAAGCGGTAGTTGCTGCAGCCGTGTGAGGTGGAGTACCAGGTGCAATTGGCGGCTGAGTAACTACAGAAGTTACAGGGGTCTGAACACTTGACTGGACAGGTTGCGGTTGCTGGGGTGGACCAGGAACTGCAGGTTGTCCTGCTTGAGGTACCGACTGTATACTTGGTTGCGACATCTGTTGACCCTGTGACGGATCCCATGTTAACATTCCAGGGTATTGACTCGTAACAGGTTGAGGATACTGAGATCCATAGCCGTATTGAGGATAGGGTTGATAACTGTAAGGTGCAGTCCCATATGATTGCCCTTGAGGTGGTTGATAACCTTGACCAGGGTATTGACCCGTAGGTTGATAACCTTGAGGTAAATACGAATACTGGGGTTGACCTTGACCTTGAGGTTGGTATCCTTGAGGTTGATACCCTTGGGGTTGATACCCTTGGGGTTGCCATCCTTGAGGTTGCCATCCTTGAGGTTGATATTGATACTGAGGTTGACTTTGGGGTACATATTGAGGCTGGGGTTGATACCCTTGGGGTTGATACCCTTGAGGTTGCCCCCCAGTCACGAATGAAGTACCTTGAGGTTGCCCCCCAGGCATTAACGAAGGTTGCCCCCCAGGCGGTAATTGGCCACCTTGAGGTTGGTTAATGGGAGTTGAACCTGACATCATATAAACTTCACCTATACTCAATGGTACATTACCACTGTTTCCAACTAATAACCCATGATCAACAGGTTGAGGAGATGCTCCCGCAAAGGTACCAGAAAGTGATTGATACCCAGTAGGAACAGAAGGACCGCCATGTAAAAATGATTCAGGACTTTGTGAAAACACAGATGACTGACCAGACATATTTACAGGAGAATGAATTCCTCTAGGTGGAACCGGAGTACGAGGTGTAGAAAAACCTACTGAGTTGTCTAAAAAATTGGTTAATGCAAGGTACCAAGATTCACTTCTAGGAGGACTGTAAAAGATGGATTCACGCTCCCTTAGATCAAGGGTAATTAGATCTTCAGAATCAGAAACGCCTATTTCTTCCTCTGGAACAAGTTCTTCTATAGCAATTAATCCAACAGGAAGATTTTCGGTGATAATTCTTTCTATTCTTGGTGAATCAGGAACACTAGGAGTTGGAGTAACAGGTTCTGAAATTTCAGGTTCTTCGCCTGTTTCACTGGCAGATGAAAAACTACCAGCAAGCTCGGAAACTGTAACAGCTTCGGGATTGTAACCTGTTTCTAAACTTTGGTAATCTGGATGGACTACCAAGGAAGATTCTCCTTCTTCAGGTGATCCTACTCTACTGCCACTAGGAGGAGTTACAAGGACCTTTAACCCTTCTAAATGACCCGGAATGTCTTCAGGAGATTCACCCCGCGATTTACGGAGTTTTCTTAACAAATCTATTCCGGTAACAATCTCAGGAGACTTGCCCCGAAGTCTACGGGACTGTCTCGGTAATTCCGCCACAATTAAAGATTTTAACTACAACACACGAAAACAAAGTAAAAAATTTCAAATCAAACCACCTAAAGTCTTCTAAAGAAGCAAACAAATTTGAAGCACACGCCTAAATAATCTAGAGCGTCAAACCACACACAAACAGTAGTCTTCCGGACCAAAAGCGCTAGTTGGTGATTAGGCCCAACCTCGCAGGATTCAGTACAGAAATGGTGGGTGGAACAGTTACCCCGGCAACCTGCTTAATGAATAGACTGGACCAAGTTCCTCCACTTTAACCGTCTCGAAGTGAAGCGAACCCCCCAGAAAATCCAAGTGAGTATAACCGACGTCTGCTCCAGGTACAGTGGGACCTTCCCTCCACCGTCACCTTGGGTAGAATCCTAGATATTATGGCCACTAAGGTTACCAATCACAACAATTACACCTGGGGGAACAGTCTAAACTCCGACAGCACGCAAGGGCAGAGTAGCAAGCTCCAATCCCCTTACCGGCTCCTTGACAACAATCCAAGGTTTACCGATAAGTGACCCCTGGCTCCTCGACAATGGTTAATCCGAGGTTTACCGTTTGTAATACGTACTGCCTGGCGTCGTTCCCAACGAGGGAGGAATGATCCCCTCACTGGTTCGGACACGAGCTCGTGCTTCTCCTTTAAGAGGAGCTTTCCCAGAATGTAACTGAAACAATTGGATTTGTTCTACTCAAGATAGACTATCTGTTTGGTTTTGTAGTCTTGGAGAGTTAAGTACTCACCTACTCCAAGACCCTAGCCTAAGCTATGTTGGTGCTTCAGAGCCCTAGAAAAATAAAGATTACTAGATTGATTTTAATTTAAGCGTTACTTTTAAGGTTGTTTCTTAAGTCAAAAGGTGATGGAAGTGAAACTAGTGGTGTGTTGACTCGACTCGAAACCACTACAAAATGCACCTAGAATGATTTATCCACTACTTTACTTTTTCGATGAATTGCTTAACTAAAAAGTTGAGAGAATGCAATCTTTATAAAAGCAACTTCTTAATTGAAGACAATCAAAGAAACAATTCGTTTTTCTTTTCCAAGCATAAAAACATAACCTCTCTTTACATGCACGAAAAAACTCTTTTCTTCTTTCGAAAACAAAAAGCTACTTGAAACAAGACTTTTTAAGAAGATGTTTTTGTATTTTTCTTTTAATAAAGCAAATAAATCTAATATAACCAAAAATCAATCTTAACAACTCTTAAAATCTATGAAAATGCACTCATAAGCAAACTAAAGGCAAATTTACTCTAAGCAATCTTAACGAGGCCAAAACTAACAATGATTATTTCTAAGGTGTTTTACTTGATCACAATCAAATCAAGGACTAGCTTATTGCAGAATCAAAAACTAGCCAAAACAAAACTCTAATCTTTTTGTTCTTTTTGTAAAATGGAAATCAATACTTTATAAACAAGTAATTCGAAATTTGACCCAAAACAACTCAAATGGCAAGTTGCTCACAAAAGGAGACTTTACGACAGGCCCGACTTCTAAGAAGGTTGACTAACCAGAGAGATCTAAGGCTGGACAACTTTCTACTATCAAAGTCACTACAAAGCCTTTCCAAAAATCAAACCCTAGGTCTAAACTTCGTTGAAAACCACTAAAACACTCAAAGCTCACAAAACTAGTTCAGGTGAAAATTCTTGACAGGGTACTAAAGGATCTGGGCAGAAAACACTAAGGAAAAACAAAATCTAAAAGCAATTTAAAGCAAAAATGGAATTTTCTTAAGTTTTACAGGAAGACGCAGGCAACCCGTTGTCACAGGTGCGGCCCCGCTCTGTGCAGACGGCAACAGCGCGTCCAAAGACGCACTGTGCAGTACTCAGAGGGTGCGTCCTTCTGGAAAAATGAAGAAAAACCAAATCTAACTAAATCTAAAGCTAAGCCACCCAAATACTAATTCTCACAGTCAAAAACCAGAAAATAAAAATGATTTTCTCAAAGCAAAGTTCATATAAAGGAAAAGACTCTCTCATTAATGGATTCCCCAGCGGAGTCGCCAATTTGTCACACGGAATCTGTCAAGGGTGCGGACACGACTGACCTTCCTAGAAGTCTAAGACATTCTAATGACAAACAAGACAAAATGGAGTGATCTTTCTCTAAATACACCTTTTACAACATGAAAACTACAAGTGTTTAGGCTTACCTTATTCCAAAACGCTGTTGTTGAAGTCCGTTCTTGACGATCCGGATGAGCTCCTCCTTCAAGTCAATTCCTGCAACCACAAACAATCAAACAATTACCAAGCACTTGCATTTCATATAATAAAACATATATTCAACATGCAGACCAAGGAACACATGAAATAACTCATTAACACAAGCTATTGAGAAAAATAAACCAGTTTGTATTAATAACGAAACAAAGAAACTCTTACAACCTGGCCTTGGTGTTGTGCAAGTTCCTCCCAGGGTCCATCAAGGGTTTTCCTCTACTTTGACAAAGCTCACCCTCTCCCAAGTAGAATCAAGTGAAGACAATCTCTCCTCACAAAGGCTCTAATGGAAGACCTAAATCCTGCAGCATTTACCCAAAGAAAATGTATAGCTCCAACCTCCTCTCCTTCTGGCTCAATGCCTTTATTTATAGTGCTGTAAAGAGGTTATTCAGGTCCACTATCAATGGGATCATCCCCCTCTTTGGGTGGGATAGCTCCCTTATTGATGGGATAAGTTCCCCCTTAATAGAGATACATGAACCAACTGGAGGCGCATCCATTTCATCAAACCGACCTCTAGAATGTTCTAGAAGTAACCACAAGTAACTTTTTCAAGATAAAACTCGCGCATTTTGCCTTTTACAGAGGGACGCACCTGTCCCTTAACATACAGAGCGTCCATGGACGCAGATTTTGTGAACATGGTCAGCGTCCCCGCAGGTAAGGCTAGAGAGAACCTGCGACCCCAGAGATAAACATAGTTTTTACAAGACTTTCTCTCTTCTTTGAGTTTGAGATGGATAACAGAGGCATGAGACTTGCCTAAGAGGGTAGCATGACTGTTGATTTGAGCCATACTAACTGTAAGTAGTCAAGGTGACATTTTTTAGTGTAACACTCCCTCTCTCTCCCCCCCCGCTCTCTCTCTCTCTCTCTCTCTCCCTCTCTCCCTCCCCCTCTCTCTTTCCCTTCCCCCTCTCTCCCTCTATTTGTCTCCCCCTCCCCCCGTCTCTCTCCCTCCCTCTCTCTCTCTCCCTCTCCCATCCCCCCTCTCTCTCCCTCTCTATTTCTCCCTCGATCTCCCTTTCTCTCTCTCTCCCCCCTCTCTCTATCACTCCCCCTCCTCTCTCTCTCCCCCCCTCTCTCTCCCTTTCTCTGTTTCTCCCCCTCCTTCCTTCTATCTCTCTATATCCCTCCCTCTCTCTCCCCCCCCTTCCCCCCTCTCTCTCTCTCCCCCCCCCCTTCCCCCCTCTCTCTCTCTCCATCTCTCTCTTTCCCTACCCCCGTCCCTCCCTCTATCTGTCTCCCCATCCCTCCCTCCCTCTCTCCCTCATCTCTCTCTCTCTCCCCCTCCCTCTAACCTAAGCTAACATAGCCTAGCCTAGTCTACTCTAGCCTAGCCTACTATAGTGTAGCCTACTCTAGCCTAGCGTACCCTAGACTACTCTAAACTATTGTAGCCTAGCCTACTCTAGCATAGCCTAGCATACCCAAGCCTACTATAGCCTAGCCTACTATAGCCTCACCTACTCTAGCCTAGTCTACTCTAGCCTAGCCTACTATAGCTTAGCATAGCCTAGCATAATCTACTCTCACCTAGCCTAGCCTACTCTAACCTGCTATAGCCTAGCCTATTTCATGCTAGCCTACTCTAACCTACTCTTGCCTAGCATAACCTAGTGTAGCATAGCATAGCCTAAACATAGTCTAACCTAACCTAACTTAACCTACTCTAACCTAGCCTACACTATCGTACTCTAGTCGAGTGTAATCCAACCTAGCCTAACCTACTCTAGGCTAGGCTATCCTAGCCTAACCTAACCTACTCTTTCGTAGCCTAACCTACCCTACCTTACCTTTGCTAGCATAGCCTACTCTATTCTTGCCTACCCTAGCCTACCCTAAACTAGGACTACCCTACTCTAGCCTAGCCTAAACTAGCACTACCCTACTCTAGCCTAGCCTAGCCTAGCCCTAACCTACTCTAGTGTAACTTTCCCTATCCTATTGTGGCCTAACCTAGCCTATACGATCCCTACTCTACTCTAGCATAGCCTAACCTACTCTAGTATAGCATAACTTAGCCTACTCTAACCTACTCTAGCCTAGCCTACTCTAACGCACTCTAGCTTACCTTAGCCTATTCTAAAGTAGCCTAGCCTAGCTTATCCTATTCTATCCTTATGTAGCCTAGTCTATTTTAGTCTATCTTAGCCCACTCTAGCTTAGCCTAGCCTATTCTAACACAATCCACATATATATATATATATATAGAAAAAACATATTCAAAATAAATCTTAAAAATCTTTTACATTAGAATTTAATTTTGTCATATAAATTTAAATATGAAAATTTATCAGTTCATTATTTAAATTCAAACATTTCTTCCATATACAATATATTCTAATTAAATGAATATACCATATAGTACTTTATAGCTTTAAGAAAATATAATATAAAATATTTTTAAAAATAAATTTAGTTTAATAATATTAATATGGAGAAATTATTTAAAAATAAATCAAAATAAATACGAGTAGAAGAAATTAATATAATAAAATTTCTAACGAGAACACAGATTTTCTGTCATTAAATTTCTAACCCTGGATGCATCAGTAGGCAGTAAACAAAAATACATTATATACAGATTTGAAAAGAAAATTTGAAACGCTGATTTGAATAGAAATTTACAAATTATTTTCTCAACGAGAATAGGGAGGATTAGGATTAGATGCGCCAAAATCGGTGAAACGTAAATTGGTGAATCTTAAAATCGTACAGTAAATAAATGCATAATTACATTAAAAATCTATAAAGAAAACTGATAAATAAATACTAACCAGAAGATGATCCAACCATAAAGATTTGGATATTTGCATAATTACATTCAAAATTTGCTATCCAGAAAACGATAAATTTTAGATATACCTCCATGAAAGAGTACATCCATGAAAGTAGTAATTCCTCCCACTAAAGCGTGACATCAAACTGCCCATCAATTTGTGACCTCTTAGGCATCTTCTCTCTTATTATCGGATAACAAGAGAAAGAGACGTGACAAAAGCCAAAAAGGGAAAGAATGCACAGAACTATAAAATATATAACAGAAAAAAGATGAAGAAACACAGGAAAAAACATGCAGAAAGACAGAAAACAAAGGAAAAAATGCAATTACAAAATCCACAGAAACATGGCCAGCCATAATAACAAAACGTGTAGAAAGATATCAACAAAACATGGAATAAACACAGAAGCATTTACAAGATAATACGTGAATGGGTGAATGATATAGGTGAGCGTCTAGATAGCAGATCTGTGGTCTGTGGGATCGGATAGCTTTTAGATTTTTTAGCTAACGGACAGCTTTTAGCATTTTTAGCCTTTTTTAGATTTTAGCTTTTCGCATCAAAGACCATGAAATTGACTGTTAAAGAAGATCTCCCATTGGATTCTGTTAATTATGTGGTTTCACTAATTGATGCCAATAGTGGTTTCAGGAATTACAAGAGGGGAAGAAAATACTATAACAAAAAAAACGAGTAGAAAGAGGGGAAGGAAACATGAAGAAACACAGAAACAATTGTGAGTTTGGAAAAATATTTGCAGACACAGTGAATGAAGGCCAAGGCCAAGATTATATAGTTGAGCGGCTGGATAGGATTCCGTTAATTTATATCAAGATTTTTAAACTGAATTTTACTGGTGAAAGACATTTTATTATTTTGGTAAAAATTATTTGTTATCATGTTTAAAAAAATAAGATATATTAAAATTTTGGTTTTGGAATTGAAAAGTCATTGGTGACAGACATGTTATTTTTTTGCATTTACATAATATTTTTTTTTTTAAATTTATTCGGTGAAAGGCAATTTTATTTTACATATTTATATTGTAAAAAAAAATCATGAGTGGAAGACAATCTTATTTTTCGCATTTACATAACATCTTCATAATTGTGAGTAAAAACTAATGTAAACAGAGAAAAAATGAATCCATCACATGATTAGACATAGTCATAAAACACATACATAATAATTATTATCATCATAACATCAAATTGGAAGAACAATTATTATAACATCCACTCATAGTAAGAGTCAAATATCTAGATTCTCAACCTGAGGTCCTCAAAGAATAATGTATCAAGGATGATGTCATATCAGGGTCAGTAAACTAGAGTGGGCATTGCATACACCCCCTCTTAAAAATGGACATCGTCCTAAAGTCCTTATAACATAAAAGGAAAATAATAACACATCTCCTTGGCATCCTCCCAAGTGGTGGAACTAGGACTATAACTATCCCACTGGACCTTAACTTGCTCTACTAATCGTCCTCTAAGTTTCAAAGTTCTCTAGTCCAATATGTGAACTAGTTCGACCATCATTGTGCCCTTGTCTGAGACCTGCAAATGACTAAAGTAAATAACATGTGGAGGATCTAAAATATAATTACCTAATATAGACACATGGAACACATCATGCTTACATGCTAGAGATGAATGTAAGGAAAACCTATACACAACTAGTTTTTTCCATTCTATGATCGCAAAAGATCCCACAAAATATGGAGACAATTTGTCTTCCTTCCAAAACCCTATGGATCTCTTTTGGGGACTTACACTAAAAAAACCATAAAGTTCTCAAATTCTTCCGAAACTAGTGCCAAATCATAGATCTTGTCGTTTTGATTCCAATGACGCTTTAATCACCTCAATATGACACCTATGTGAAAGTTATCACATTCTGAAGTTTTTTGCAAACAACTAAAAAGTCAATATGCAGGGTTCATTGGTCAGTCCATACGATGACATCATGCTAACGTCAGCTGACTCACTGGGAGATATGGTGGTTGGATGAGCCAATCCGGGATTGAAAAGTGGCGAAGTGCAATTGGTTGTGTTTATTTTGGTTGGGCCAACCACTAGACATCAGGTGGCCCAATGCGAGGTTGCCACATGACTCTGTGGTATTGGGAAAAAATGTTTTATGGTTATCAACTGACCCCGCAGTAACTGAATCCATGACCTCACAGTTAACAACTAACCACCATACCGTTATGACAACTTCGGTGCTCATTACAACTACTCGACCAATTCAAATTTAAGTTTGAGCAGTTGCTGCATTGGTGAGAGGGGGCAGAGCATGTAGCCCTAGCCCTAGGTTCTATAATACCCATGTGACCATGGTGATGGTGAGATGGGAGGGGAAGGAATCCCTATCTTGGGGTTCCGTTGAACTCCACATGACCATCGGCAGGGGCTTCAGAGGAGGGTTGGTGCGTGGCCCCAGCAAAAAAAATACATGGATAGCCCATATACCCTTTGGCCTTTGGCCTGTGCTCTTGGCCACATTGAGTGCCACGTGACCGATCAGAGGGCAGAGAAATAAGGTGTGGGGGCTAACTAACATTCTAACATCTTTCACATTCAACAAAAAAATTAGTGTCAAAACCATGCGAAACTGTCATGTGGAGAATCCAACAAGAAGGGTATTCGTTGCCAATTTTGCCAATTTTGTGAATTTGTAGTCGTTAGCAAGAAAATGAAGGATGAGGCATAACTTGGACATTTTTCATCCTTTTTTAGCCCATGAAGAGCCTACACAGGGGTATTTGGGTGTTTTGGACACAATGGCAACATTATTTTTTTGATTTGATCATTTTATATTGATATAATTGGTATATTGAGCATATAATTTAAAAGCCAACATTTGAAGCTGGACGTAGAGATGTATCCTAGGAGGGGTGAGCTCCATAATAAAATTGTTGTTTTAAGATGTTGCTCGTTGTCTGTTTTTCTCTATTTAAATATTCAAAACTGATCTAAAATCACTAAGTTTATGTTCTTTTGCAATACCGATCCATTGCCCACAAGACATAAAATAGATTGCAAACTTTTTCAAGAAACCTTTAATTTTTAATTTCAGATTAGTTTGGTATCAAAGCATGCCTGTTCTGAAGGTTACAGTTTTTGCAAGTGTTTTCTTAAATGATTATAAGATCTAAGTTGAGAACAGGAGAATGAATTCTTGAAGAACCAAACTCTCAATTTCATTCAAGGATGTCATAAACTTCACCAGTCATCTCACATGAAGAACAAGAGCTAATGTTTGAGGATGACAGAGCTTTTAGAAATACTTTCTATGATATGTGAGAGATGGTAAAAGTGTTGTACAATGAGAGGACAACAAGGTTGCAAAGAGAAAATGCAAATCATCTAAAAGGTAATGGTGGTGATGGGAGCAAGTCTCCAGGGAAAATTTTAAGAACCACCATAAATTTATATGTATAATAAATGGGCTAATCCCCATGATACATAGGAAAAATGGGAGGCGATTTAATCAATAATATAATATGCATATATAATTTTTTTGTCGAATCTCTCACTAGATTATACTATCTTCTACAATGATGGATAATCTTTTATTGAATTATAAAATCTTGTAAGATCTTGGCAAATCTTTTACTGAATAATAAAACATTGTGAAGTCTTGTAGGAATTTACAGGGTAAGTTCCTCAGACAGAAGACCAAAGGACACCGCTCACAAATAGATCATAGATCAATACACCAGTACTTTTGAGGTGGTTAAAACCCTCAAAGAGGGAAACAGTCCACTGCTTGAGCCAACGCGGTCACTTCAGGCAATTTATTAATAAAAGAATGAAAATTTACATAAGCTTCTCTCATGAACGGTTAACCTACAAATGACCCTCCATGCTCTTTAAATAGAGATCATGGACCAATCGGGTGTTAAGCCATGGATCAAGTGTCAATAATACCAAGGAGAGAATGAACCATCGGATCACTACATATCGTGACCGTCGGATTGTAAGTTACAAAATGTACATAGTAAAGAAACACACTTTACCTAACTCTATACTAGACCAAGTTATACTTAACTATTTCCTATGTGTCGGAATATACTAACAACCCCCCTTAAGAACAACTTCGGATAGGATTGAAGGATTTACAAATATGACACAATAGGAGAAGGAAGGAGGCACTAGAGCCTATCCCCCCTTAGTGAAAACTTCCTGAACTCCAACCATAAATCGAAGTTTAGTGAACTTCTCCTCTGTGAGAGCCATTGTAAAGATGTCTGCAACTTGATCATTTGTTGAACAATATTGCACTTCAAGCACATGGTCGTGGATGAGATTTCTGATGAGGTGCATGTGCAATTCAATGTGTTTGCTGCGCTGATGTTGGACTAGATCTTTGCATATTTGAATGGCACTTTGATTATCACACCAAAGTGTAGTCGGATGCTACTGCTGAAAGCCAAACTCTGACAGGATCTGACGAAGCCACAAGGCTTCCTTACTAGCTCCTACGGCACCACGATACTCTGCTTCTACTGAGGAAAGAGAAATGGCACATTGTTTCTTGCAAGCCCATGTAATAGGTCCTGAACCAAGAGTGAACACACAACCTGCAGTAGACTTCCGATCATCAGGGTCACCAACCCAATCGGAATCAGTGAAACCAACCAATAGAGGAGATGCTTCGGCACTGTAATGAATCCCAAATTGAACTATACCTCGAACATAACGAAGTATTCTTTTAGCTGCTTTCCAATGAATTTCACGTGGGTTTTTCATAAACCGAGCAACAAGGCCAACAGCAAAGGAAATGTCAGGACGAGTATGGGTTAGATACAAAAGTTTTCCTACAAGTTGATAGTATAAGGTAGCATCAACTTCAGGAGAAGTACAAGTGACTGAAAGTTTAACTCCAGACTGAAAGGAAGAAGGGGATGCCTTACAGTCCTCCATGTGAAAATGGCGTAGAATATCACAGGCATACTTGGACTGGGAAATGGAAATACCTTCCTTGGATTGCAAGAATTGAAGACCAAGAAAATAATGTAAGTGTCCTAAGTATGTCATTTCAAACTTCCTTTTAAGGCTTGACTTCACATGGTTTATAAGGTTGGGATCACTACCAGTCAGGATAAGATCATCAACATAAAGAACCAGAATGATAAGAGACTTGCCCACTTTCATGGTGTAGACAGTATTGTTAGAATGACACCTAGAAAAACCATTTTCTAAAAGAAAGTTATCCATTTTTGCATACCAAGCTCGAGGAGCTTGCTTGAGACCATAAAGGGATTTCTTAAGCTGACATACAAGGCTGGAGTCTATTTGTATAAAGCTAATAGGTTGTTCCATATAGATTTCTTCATGCAAGTCCCCATGCAAGAAGGCAGATTTAACATCCATCTGATGGACTTCCCATTTGAAAGAGGCAGCAAGGGAAAGAACAAGGCGGATAGAGTTCATTTTGGCAAAAGGGGATAAGGTTTTAGTGTAGTCAATGCCTTCAACTAGTGAAAAACCCTTAGCAACAAGACGAGCTTTATGTTTATCAACTTTCCCATCTGGTCCATACTTGGTTCTATAAACCCATTTGCATCTAACAAGTTTTCGTCCCTTTGGTAGAGGAACAAGATCCCATGTATCATTTGCCAATAATGAATGATATTCTTCATTCATAGCTGCTTCCCAATCTGGATGGCCTGAAGCTTCTACAAAGGTGTCAGGATCGTAATTCACTGAAGCTTGAGCCAGTAAAGAAGAGGCTCTCTCGAACTGAGAACGTGTACTTCGATGATCTGTAGGATCACTGGCAAGATCACCTGCTGCATCTCGAGTAGCGCGAACCCATTTTGGAAGCTGAGGAGCTGAAGGAGGATCCTGAGAAGGTGGGGGAGGATTGTCATCCTCGCTTTCATCATCTAAAGAAGAAATATTTTCAAAAGCAGAAGAGATAGGAAGAGGTGGCACATCTGCCGAACTAGGCTCGTAGGCTGATATATTTTCAGCAAAATTTACATCTCTTCTAATGATAACATTCTTGGACTTAAGTTGAATAAGTCTATATCCTTTGACATCTTCAGAATATCCAACAAAAATCCATTTTTCACTTTTAGGTTCTAAAGCTTTATGTTTCTCATCTGGAATATGGGCCCATGCTTCACTTCCAAAAACAAGAAAGTGACTTACATCTGGTTTAATTGAGCTCCATGCTTCTTCTAGAGTGATATTCTTTAAAACCTTAGTAGGAGTGTGATTTATTATGTAATTTTCACAGTTAATTGCTTCTACCCAATAATTAAGACTAAGTCCTTTAGATTGAAGCATACAATTAGCCATTTCCTTTAAGGTGCGATTCTTCATTTCAACTACACCATTTTGTTGTGGAGTATATGGAACAATATGTTGCAATTGAATTCCATTCTCAGTGAAAAAGTTGATGAATTTGTTGTTAGCATATTCTCCGCCATTATCAAATCTTAGCTTAAGAATTTGATGTCCATATTGTTTTTCAACAAAGGCCTTAAAGGCCAAGAACATGTTAAATACATCACTCTTGAGTTTTAAGAAGTATACTCAAGTGCGTCTAGAGAAATAATCAATGAAAGTTAAGAAATGCTTGTAGCCAGAGAATGAAACAACTGGAAGTGGACCACATAAATCACTATGCACGAGCTGTAAAGGGGCTGAGGCGTGCCAAGAGGCACGTTTTTCAAAATAGTCCCGATGATGTTTTCTGAGTACACATCGAGAACAGACACCATCTCTGCAAGATACCATTGGAAGACCTGTCACCATATTTTCTTTACATAGATTCTGAAGAGAGCGATAGTTTAAGTGACCAAATCTCTCATGCCAAAGTTTGCTCACTTCATCATTATGAGCAACAAATACCGAGGGAAGATTTGATGACCCAAAGTTGTGAAACTTATACAACCTTGTAGAATCATCAACAATGCTAGTAGCTAAAATCTGTGTAGGATCTCTTAGGTCCTTAATTACAACATCGTGAGGTTAAAATTCAATGATTTTACCTTCACCTGAATGGGTTATCTGATATACAGATAGAAGGTTGCAGGATAAGGTTGGAACACATAATACATCATTAAACTAACCATTGTCTATATGAACAGTTCCAGTCCCTACAACACTAAGAGATCTATCATCACCAACATATATATTTTTGGTGTTACAATCATTTAAAGAAGAAAACATGGCTTTGTTTTTGGCCATGTGATAAGAAGCTCCAGAATCAATGAGCCACTCATGAGAATGAGAAGAAGAAGATACATTTAGTGCATAGCCAGACCGAGATGCTTGACAACCACATGAAGAAAGTGCCATTCCTGAAGATGAAGTTGAAGTTGAAGAGTGCTCCAAATGGATGTTATGCTTCTTCATTGCTGCTTCCAAGGCTTCCATCTCCTTAAAGCATTTGGATTCTAAGTGGCCATCTCGATTACAAAAGTTGCAATGTCTATCAGTCTTCTTCCCTTTGTTTTTATTTGTCTTATCATTTTGTTGAAATGATTTTTCATTTTGAGGCTGAGATTGCTTAGGACCCTTGTTTGGTTTAGGAACATTCCTTTTAGGATACAACTTGTTAGGATTCTTTGGATTTGGTTGCTGTTAGGTGGCTAACGCTTTCTTAGAAGAGTTTCCAAGATTAAGAAGACCAAGGTGTAAGAGTTTTTCTTGTTATCTTATTAAAGAATCACAAAAAGAATCAAAGGAAGGGGACTTGTAGTCTTGTCCTTGAGAAATGAAGGCTTCTCCTGTAGAATGGAAGGTGGAAACAAACACAGAGTAGGCTGGTCCCAACTTAGTAAGAATGGAATAGATAAGGTTACTATCTTCTTTCTTAACCTTAACACCTTCCAAGAGAAGTCTAAGGGTCTTGAACTTGGACAAAAAATATTCAATGCAAGAAAAATTATTGGGGTCCAATGTAAGCAACTCATTTTCAAGTTGATGGGCTCTAAGTTCATTTTTTATTCCAAAACCTTTAGTAATCTGTTTCAATGCTTCATCAGGAGTATCAAGTTCTGCAATATGGAATCTAAGATATGGAGAAATAGACATCCCTATCAAACCACGTGCTTAATCTTGCGTATTTTCCCATTTAGCTGCCTTATCTTCATCTTTCAGTTTGGTTTCTTGGCCTGTGGCTATTCTATAGAGACCTTTACTTCTAAGTAAATCCACAATGCAGGACCACCATTGGAAGTACTTGGTGCTGTCAAGAATGAATTGGCATGGACTTTCCATTTTAACAGAAACTGAAGCTATAGATGCTAAAACTAAGTGTTCCAATGGAACGATCTCGAAAAATTAGGCTGTTTAAAAAAAAAATGGTTCTGAAAACGGCTTCCGGATGAAGAAGTTATGGATTTTTGAAGAAAATTTGATGAAGTCGCCGACGAAGTGCGACAATGTGCGGAAATGAAAAAATTCCGCCCCCACAAAAAGGAGACTTGAACTCAAGACCTCTACACTCATAAATTAGCTTTGGACCAAGTGAGCTATACAAAGAGTTTGAGAGAGAGAGAGGGGGGGTGGTTGAAGCTTTGGGTTGTGTGCTTGCTTTGAGAAAGCTCTTTTTCCCTACAAAACAAAAAACAGAAAACCCAACATGGACATACAAAAAAATGAACCTTGCGGCTCGAAGTTAGCTTTAGCCAGAAACTAAATATTTTCCTCAATGTTTCTGATTTTCCGAGATCACACTAAGGCGCAACGGAAAAGAGCATACACATGAGAAAAATCCTTCCTTTCAATTTTTGATTTGCCTAGATCGCACAGAGTCATGGGGCAAAGAGCATACGTAGAAATGAAAGGTATAGATCCGGTAATAAAAAAAACGAAATAAACCGAAACCGAAATAAACAGAGAGAAAATAACTGTAAACTGCAAATAAACATTGTATACCTCCAGGTCTTAAAAATGACGCAGCTAGGGCTACCAGAAACCTTTTCGCGTGAAACGAAAGGGGTTCCTCACTGGAAAAGATGCTCCCAACACAACAGAGTAGTCCTCTCCGCTCGAAAGCAGTCAAAAGCAGTAGATCTAGGAAACAGTAGTCGGATGCAGTTCTACTGGCTTCAAATTTGGATCACCAAGGGACGTGGCCCTCAAATAGCTCTGATACCATGTAGGAATTTACAGGGTAAGTTCCTCAGACAGAACACTAAAGGACACCGATCACAAATAGATCGCAGATCAATACACCAGTACTTTTGACGTGGTTAAAACCTCAAAGAGGGAAATAGTTCACGGCCTGAGCCAACGCGGCCACTTCAGGCAATTTATTAATAAAAGAATGAAAATTTACATAAGATTCTCTCATGAACGGTTAACCTACAAATGACCCTCCATGCTCTTTAAATAGAGATCATGGACCAGTCAGGTGTTAAGCTACGGATCAAGTGTCGATAATACTGAGGAGATAATGAACCATCGGATCACTACATATCATGACCGTCGGATTGTAAGTTACAAAATGTACATAGTAAAGAAAAACACTTTACCTAACTCTATACTAGACCAAGTTATACTTAACTATTTCCTATGTGTCGAAATATCCTAACAAGTCTTGGCGAATGTTTTTGTTAAAATATGAAACCATATATGATAATATGAAAGCATATTCATTAAACTATAATATACTAACATACATGTTTGGAAAAAAGAAACATAATTTTCTCTTCCTACAAACAATGTTCCAAGTTTCAGTGGTCATGTTTGTCAAGGTTCTTAAAATACACTCTTTCATATCCTTCTATTAGTTTTGATAATATTCCACAACAAAGTTCTTGTAGATGTTGATATTGACAACGAGTTCTGTCAAGGTAGGAGAGATTAATCTTTTCTCTACAACTTTTGTCAAGCTACCACTTTTTTCAAGTTATCAAATTTCTTTCTTATTCCATAGACTCCAACTGCGAGATAAAAAAAAACACATCAAGTTTGTTTACCCCAACATGCCAACAAGTAGCAAGCCACAAGTTTATTATATAAGAAAGTATTAGGTATCCCAAAGGCTTGAAGGGGATCTAATTGAAAGAAGTGACCATTGTGAGAATCCTTCCAATCAATATATGAATATATAAATGTAGATTTATTATTATTTTAGTTGGAAATCTTCAACTAAATAATAAAATTTAATTACGTCTCTCCCAATCTAAATTGCTTATTAGCATAATTCACTACCCTCATAGGTCTCACATTTTTTAACAGTGTTGTAACATGTAGATTAATTCCCTTTTTGGTGAACAATCTCCACTTTTTAGGAAAATATGGTGTAGTGGCTTCAACCCCTGCAGATCATTAGGAAAAACTAATAATAACACAAAAGATGAAAGGTTGTACAAACTAGCTTATTTTTCAAACATCTAATCCAACATCAGTACCTAAACTTTTTCATGAAGATATCATATTGAGAATGTTTGAAAAATTGTGAGAAATCTTTTGCGAGGGTGATGTGGAAAGAGTGATAAGGTTTCATTGTTTTGAATTCTTTTTGTTAAATCAGAAAATGTTAAAAACCAATATTAATGGAGATATTGATATTTTTTACTAAATTTTGTGAAGTGACTAAATGTAGCTTTAACCATTCACCTTAAGATGTTTTTACAATATAATTTCCTAAGTCTATTTAATATCTTCATTATCATAAAAACCAACCTATATCAATCTTAACTCCACATCTACCACTCTTAGGGGGATCAAATCTATTTATCCCTCTAAGCACTTGGTAAACCCAGAATTAAGATCGATCTAAGCTGATAGAATTTCCCCTTTAAATAGTCTATGCTCACATGAATACCATGGTATTACCATGTGTTATCAAAAACCTGAAGCTTAAAAATTACTATTAGTAATTTATAAAAATTAATAAAATTAATAATTGATTTTTATTTTATTTTTTATTTTAACCAAGTTAAAATGTTTAACATACATTAAATTACAACATCCATTTTTACTCTCGATCCACCAAGCCCCGAGAGTGATCAAATATTTTTCACTCTATCCTAGTTTGCATATCACAATATTTGATCCCTCTCGGGGCTTAGTAGATCCAGAGTAAAGATGGATCTATGTTGGTTTAATTCCCCCATTTAAATAGGCTACATTCCACATGAATACCATGGGTCAATACCATGTGCCATTTTTAGTTTTATTAATACTAATATTAGGGTTAATAATGTTTTTCTGCATCGTATTAATAATAATCTAGCCCATGATATTTGGCTCATAGTATTTGCCCATAGGTTTCACCTAAATATAACGCATTTTTTTAGTGTTCGTAAATATAAGGTGACTTATCGAGTAAATATAAAAAAAATGTTTTATTTGTTTACCATACCTCTAGTTTATTTATATTTTTATTAATTTACCATAACTCTTTTACAAATATGGTATTTGGCCCATAGGATTCACTTAAATAAAACCTCTTTTTTTTAGCCTTTATAAATAGAAAGAGGGTTATGGACTAAATATAAAAAGAGGTTTTATTTATTTACTCTACGTCTAGTTTATTTATATTTTTATTTATTTACCATACCTCCACTTTATTTATATTTTTATGTGTTTACACCTATGCAAGTCTCTATTCCCTCCAGCTCCTCCTTCACATCCATCGTTACCTCCATCCTCACCTCCTTATTCACCTCCTTTAACACCTAAACATACTCCTCCTAAACCTGAAAAAGGACGTGCTAAGTCTCTTTTGCTTAATCTTGTTTTCTGAATATAATATTTATAAATAAATCATAATATTAAAATCTTATTCCATGGGCAATTCAGACATACTAGTGCAATTTACAAAAAAAATTATGATCATTTCAATTTTTAGTGTAATATTTATAAATAAATTAGAATATTAAAATCTTATCTATGTATTCATGGGCTTACTCTAGTTTATTGTATCTAGGGTTTTGTGGTGCATAAAGTGTTTTACTTGCAATCATTAAGTTTATCAACCTAAAGTGTTTTACTCAATCACTAAGTCTATCTATTTTGAAATGGTCTTTAAAATAATAAAATGTGTATTTCATTTAAATTTCATAACTTGATAATATCTTTAAAAATATACACAATTTTTGTGAGTTGTATTTGGAACTTTTACTCTATTTTCCCATTACAAAGGTTCATTATTACATAAATTGATGAGCACATTATTATTTAAAATATTTACTTTATTTTATTTCAACTTTTTAATTTATGATTTGAAATATAAATATTTTATATGAAAAAAATGAATGAGTGGTAAATTTTTAATATACTTTATCTTTAAATTTTGTTATATTTAAGTTTCTTTTATATCCAGAATATAATATTTATAAATAAATCATAATATTAAAATCTTATTCCATGGACAATTCAGACTAACTAGTGCAATTTACAAAAAAAATTGATGATTTCAATTTTTGGTGTAATATACTTTAATTCATATATTTTAATAATATATTTTTATCTATATATTATATTTTATTAATGTATTTTATTTTATTTTTATATCTTTTTCAGCAGTGTTTAATTATTTTCTGTTTGGAGTTTTCGGTTTGAATTAGAGGAAATATTTTTTGGTAATTTTTTGTTATTTATAATATGTTTTTTGAATGCATCAATTACTAGGGTGTAAATTTGATGGGCACTCCCACCTGTCAAGTAAATTCTTGATCATGGTTTCCTTTTAAAAGTGTGCTTCACATGGCTTTTGATTTTTAGTTTTACCCATCATTTAAATATCATGCATTATTTGTTTTTGTTAGCAAGATCAATAGTACGGACTTAACTTCCATGGAATATTTTAGAATATTGATAGTAGTATACAAAATTCAATGGTTGAGATTTATCTCAAAAGTAGTTATGCTCTTTTAACAATTTTAATTAAATTCATTAATTAAAGAAAATGTCATATGAAGTGAGTTGTGTTTTATTAAATATATGTATGCTTAACTTATATATGAATTATTTTTATAAATAATAGTATTATTTAAAATAATGATAATTTGTTTAGTTTTTATTATTTTTTACTTCTAGCTGCATGAGATGCATATGAAGTAATTGTTCTAATTCTTATTATGGGTTGTTGCAAATATGCCTTTACTCTCTCTCTCTCTCTCTCTCTCTCTCTCTCTCTCTCTCTCTTGCATGATCTCTCTCTCACACCTTCTCTACCCACTGTCTCCCAACTCATCTCTATCTCATGATCATTCCCCTTTAATTTATCTCCCCGTCTGCTCCGTCTCCTTCTCTCCTTATCCGCCCACCTCTACCTCTCTGTCCTCCCTCCCTCACTCTATCATTTTCTCTCAATCCTCCCATCCCTCTCTCTCTACTCTCTTCTACATGTTCTCGATATCTTTATATCCACACCCTATCTCTCAATCTCCCCTTGTTATTCTCTCTCTCTCTCTCTCTCTCTCTCTCTCTCTCTATCTCCCATGCCCTATCTCTCAAACCATCCATATTTTCCACATATCTCGATCTCCCTCTCTCTCAAGCCCTCCCTATTTTCCCATGAATCCCTCTCTCTCTCCCCCTCCTCTCAATTTCCATATTTGTCTCACACACTATCATGCCCTTCCCTCATCTCTCTCTCTCTGATGCTCCCTTTCTTTCTCTCCACTATCATGCTCCCTCTGTCTCTCCCCCACATTCTCTCCCTCCCTCCCTTGTGCTCTCTCTCAAACACTCCAAATTATCCCCCCTATCATTCTACCCACCCTCACATTCTAACCCTGTCTCTCTCTCTTTCTGCCCATCATTGTTTCCCTTGCTCCCTCTCTCGCCCTCCCTATCTCTCTATCCCTATCTCCCTGCCTCCCTCTCTTTCTTTCTCTCCCTCTCCTCTTTGCTTTCTCTCCCCTCTAACTCTCACCGCTATCCCTCCCTCCCTCTCTCGCTCTCAGCCCCCCTTACCCTCTTTCTCTCCCACGTGCCCTTCCTTCCTCTCTCTTTCTCGCTATCAGCCCCTGTCACACACTCTCTCTCTCTTTCTCACTCTCTCTCCCCCACCATTAGCTCCCTCTCCATATCCTTATCTCTCTTTCCCTCCTACTCTCTATCTCTCTCCCCCCAACCATATATTGACTTTCTCTCTCCCCTTCTCCCTCTCACCCTCCTGCTCTCTTCCCCTCTCACTCTCTTCCCCCCTTCCCCTCTCCCTCTCTCTTTATTTCTCTCCCCCCATCACTCTCTCCCTTGCACTTTCCCTCTCCCTCCCTCTCTCTCTCTACACTTAACTCTATCTCTCTCTCCCCCCACTTAACTTTCTCTCTCTCTGCCCCTCCTGCCTTCCTCCTCCTCCATCTCTCCCTCCCTCTCCTTCTTTATCCCTACCCTCCTCCTTCCCCTTCCCACCCTCTCTTCCTCTCTCCCTCCCTCTCCCTCGTTCTCTCTCTCCCTCTCCCCATCCCTCCCTATTTTCCACACTCGCTCTATTTCTCTCCCTCCTAGCCTTCCTCCTTCCTCCCACTACTCTTTCTCTATCTCCTACCCTCTCTTCCTCTCTCTCTCCATCCCTCTCCCTCTCTCTATCACTCTCTCTCACCCTCCCTCCCTCCTTTCAACACTCTCTCTATCTCTCTCCCTAACACCCTTCCTCCTCCCTCCCCCTCTCTCTCAAGCCACCCCCTCTCCATCCCTTCCTCGTTTTCTCTCTCCCCCTATCACTATGTCTCTCCCTACTCCTCCCTCTCTCCCACGCACCATTCTTCCCTCTCCCTCTATCTCCCTATCTATCTCTTTTTATCCATCCCTCCTTTATATGTTTCTCTACACCCTCACTCCCTTTCTTCTCTCCTTCCCACTCTCCCCCTGCTCTCCTCCTCTCTCCTTACCCCCTCCCCTTACATGTTAAACAAATTTGTATCAATAAAACAAACACAACACAGATACAAGAGACTCAATACAAATATAAACATATATTAAAAACTACAATTCATCATTATTCAAATATATATATATATATATATATATATATATATATATATATATATATATATATATATATATAAACATTTAATTAATTAAAATCAATTTATTTAAATAGATAGAAAAACACTTACAATATCACATACATATTAAATTAGAATAACCGTAAATTATAATTAAAAAAAAACATATTCCATAAACAAACTAAAAAAATCTTTAATTTTTTTACGATAGAATAAAATAATTACTATCTATATATATATATATATATATATATATATATATATAAAATATCTATTTGAATATCAAAATTAAGAAACAAAATTGAGAATCTATGCAAAAATAAATAATATAACAAAAACAATTTAAAGACGTTAAAAAATAAATTAAGCTAACAAAAAATATGTCAAATAAGTACATCGCCTCTTATTTTAAAACATGGCAATCTCCTCTTAAAACTACTGAAACTAAATTAATAAGAAAGTGTGAAATCTATCCAGCCCATCGTGAAAGGTTAAACAACTACAATAATCGCAAACCATATATTTTGCATTGAGATTAGCATAACTTATTGCAAGCATTATCCACGTAAACAACCAGCAGCAATAAACTAGGAATCAGAAAAGGCTAAACATTACGCCCTAGAGAGATTGTAAATATACATATTGCGAGAACTGTAGAGGAGGGTGGTTATTGGCCCAAGCCGAATTGATGGAAAGAGAAGGGAGAAGGCCAGAGACATTTGATTTTGCAATTACACAAAATGAGAGGAGGATTAATAATGAAAGAGATGTGGTCGATAAATGATACCAGGTTTGGCACCGAAAAAGGAGAGGCAGTATTTCAAACTCACTCCTAGATTTGAGTTTATTTTATTTTGGAAACACCTGAAACAGTATGAAAACAAAAGTTAAAAAAACTTGGAAGCACGAGACAAAAGCATACATACTTGGAAGCCCGAGATAGAAGCATGATTGGTTTCGGAAGCAACTCAATTTCATATAGTAGAGGTGGTTCGAGAGCGGAGCAGAGGTCCAAGTCCATTTACCCAGCAGAAGTGGTTTGAGACCAGAGCAGAGGTCCAATTCCATTTCCCCTGAAGGCCACCCTCCTCTATGCCAGAGTCAGACAGAGGACCAACCCTCCTCCTCTGTCACATATGGACTCGGGACAACGCAGACTCAATCTTGGATGTGTGGAGCGCTTCCAACACAACACAAAACAATGGTTTGACAACCGTGCGTGTTGTTATCACTCAAGTTGTCCTTTTGATCAGCTGCAAAAGGATATGGCCGAGGTAACCACATACCATCTTTGGCCTGCAGGTTCTAGCCCACCTACAATCAGAGAGGGCTCTCTCTTTCTGATTTATCTCTGTTGAAGATGATTTTAGGCTAAATATTGAGTTCTAGGGGTTTCGTTTTGATTTTGGTGGGAAGATTGATATTTTCAAGAAAGAGGCAGGTATAGTGTGAAAGTTTCGAACCATTGGGCATGGAGTCAAGGAGTGGGACTGCTGGTGCGTTTTCTTGGTCAAAAGAGAGAGATATGGAGCAAGGTAGCTGCACATGGAACAATGTTTCAGGTTAAAAGGATGGAAAGAATGCTAAGGGATGAGAGGCAATTAAGAATCTCTCAATCAGCTTAACAGAGAGGCGAATGAGCTCTATCTAGGAGCAGTAAAGAATCCCTAGACAACTGTCAAACACAGGTGAATTAGGGTAAATATGAGCCACAGGGAATTCATATTCATGTCCAATTCAGTTCAGATGAAAACATAAAGAAACAACAGAAATTGAGCCTAGAGTGCAGTTAAACAAGTTCTAAGCTAATCTTTCTTTCTACTATTTAGATGGTGAAAAAATGAAAACAGAGGTAAGAGGCACTTATTGAGTCATGTTGCAGCACAAGAATTCCACATTTACTTCTTCAGACCATTAGACACAGAGCAGACAGTCATTCCTCCAATCTTTTCTGCAATCTTTGATTAAGTAAAACATATCAGGTATACAGTGCGAGTCTCTAGTGAAAATTACCAATCGACCAACCCTTAAAACAATACAGAGGGCGGTATATATAGGGAAAATTCTCCAAAATGGTCTTATTACAGCTTGACCTAAACAGGTCTGAATGAAATGACTACTTTAACCTAGTCCTATTAGAAATAAATGCAAGAAAATAATTTTGGACTGCGCTGAGGGCCGCCATATCAAAACTGAGTAAATGTGTTGTCCTCAGTGGCTTGGTGTAGTGCTTCTACAATAACTGTGCTTGGGTCTCTGCTTCATTTCTGTTCGGTGGCTCTAAATGCTTTAATTGTGATTTGAGAGCTTTAAATGGCCGCCATGACTTTTTTTGACTTTGCTGGGGGGGCTCATCAATGTTCAGCTGCTTCGAGCCCCTAAAAAAATCTACACTGATACTCTTTGCCGCTTCATCGATGTGTTGTGGTACTTGAAATTATCAAATCAACATTCAAGGGCTGTTGTTCGGCCCTCTGTGTCTTTTAGAACTGTTTGTTTCTCCTTTATGAATGCCTCGCGAAGAAAAACAGGCCATTCTGCGACTTTCGGGCTTGTAGGGGGAGGGGAGACAGATAGGGAGCTATATAATAAAGTTAGAGGTTAATATGAAAATGACCAGCAAGTGCTAAGGTAAGGGGCCTTAGGCTATTAGGGGGAAAAGTGACTTGTAGAGGAGGAATGAACAATCCTTGAGTGAAGCAGATTTTCAACAAGGCAACTGATATGGAGAATGATGGAATTAAGAGGAATCAAGCAGATCTTGATCTCTTCAGGGAAATTAGTAAGTGATTTGGGGAAATGGGAGAATGGGGAAGTTAGAGATATCTAGCTTGAGCTCCTCCAAATGGAAAACTACATCATGACTATGATCTGAAAATATATAACACTTTGAATAACAAAATTGATCATAAATCATCATTCTGCAACCTCAAAACTACCTACCCAGCCTACTTTCCTAGCATTTTTTTCCTTCTTTTTGGTTTGGGTGCACTTAGACTTGCAGACCTAGCTTTACAATTTTCCTTTTTTCTGTCCTCCTATCTAAGTCTACACTTATTTCTGCCAAGGGCCCAGATTAAGCAGTTGGGCTCCTTTGATTCTCTACCTATCTACAAATCTGCCAAGATTAAGCTGTTTGGACAGATCTCATTCTCTATGTTCTAAGACAAGAAATTGAAACCTAGGGAGGCCAAGATTAAACTGTTTGGCCCTCCCTTTTATAGAACATTCTTAAAAAATGGTTAAGTCATCAAAATTGGAATTCAGTAGTGCCATTTGGACTAGCACACTTTCATAGTTTCTTCTCTGACCTCTTTTGGAAATATGGAACCTTGCAGCAGGAAAGATGACATATTTGGCATGTATAAAATGTCAATCATGAAATATGAACACCTGTTGCAACAGCAGGCTAACAATGGTGCCACTTGGGGATGGCTTTTCCTTGTGGAAAGCCAAGAACAACAAGTCAGAATTCCTGATCTTCTGTTGTTGTTGCAGATTGAAGAAACCTCTTTATGTTGGCTGTTAGATAATTGAAACTTTGTGATATGAATAATCTTCTTCTCAACTGAGATATTGTGAAATGCATAGCACTGCCTGCTTTCTTCTGCATGCTTGCTATTATGTAGAATTTTGCTTGAGCATTGTACCTTTGAAACATTCTCAAAACATGGATCAAAACTGATCTGTTTTCTTTACTTTTGCTTTGACAAAGGGTGCTGATATGAAACTAAAACACTTCCCTCTACCATGAATTGTTGTGATGTGACTGTGCTACTCTTGCTGTTTTGTTGAGATTAGTGCAGAAACAGAGCTTTTTTTTTTAAATGGGAATACTTGCATTGGCTGTGTCTTCATAAGATTTACTGCTGCTCCTCTAACATTCGGAAAAATAAAACAAAATGTTGATATATACAAATATTACTGTACAAAATATATATACAAAGCTGTGTTGTATCCCTAAAAAGGGATCATGGTAATGTTTTAGCATACGACCATTGACAGGGCCTTCTTCAGCAGTGCTGCCATCAACAGATTTGAGAAAATAAGTGTTATTTCCCTGAATAGCAGAAATAAAAAATGGTCCTTTCCATAAAAAATCAAACTTGGCATGCTTGCCCTTGTCTTCTCTTCGTGAGTCCCACCTTAGAACTTTGTCACCAATGTAGAAATCCTCAACTTTAACTCTCTTATCAAACATCTTTTTGAGTTTTTCTTGCAAAATTTGAGCTCTGTCATAAACTTTCTCTCTGGTTTGCTGAATATGAATGGTCTGATTAATCCTTCTTTGAATGTCATTTGGTTCAGCCTGAACTTCCTGTAACAGTCTAATAGTAGGGACACCCAAGGATGAAGGAAATCTGGCCTCCATGCCATATACTAACTCATAAGGGTTCATCCCAATGGATCTCTTTGTTAAAAGTCTGTCTGCCCATAGGGCATTCACCAGCTTTTTGTGCCAGTTCTTCTTGTTCTCTTCTAGCACTTTCTTTATGATGTTGATGAGGCTCTTGTTGGATGCTTCGGCCAAGCCATTACCTTGAGGGTAATAGGCTGTAGAGTGGCCTAAGGTAATATGAAATTGGTGGCAAAAATTGATCATTTTTTTGGATTTGAAGGCAGCAACATTGTCAGTGATGATTTTCTCAGGGCAGCCAAATCTAGAAAGGATATTTCACTCAAGGAATTGGATAATGATGGTGTCATTCGCTTGCCTATAGGGGATGGCTTCAACCCACTTGGTGAAATAGTCGGTGGTTGTTAAAATACATTTGTGCTGGCCTGAGGAAGAGGGATGGATTTATCCAATGAAGTCAAGACCCCATTGTCGAAAAGGTTTCTCGGTTGATATGGGTTTGAGGGGCAGGGGTAACAACTTTCTTTTTCCCTCAAAGATTTGGCATTTGTGACATGACATGGCAAACTTATTTACATCTGCAAAAAGAGAGGGCCAGTAAAAACCATCCCTTAATATCTTATCAGTAATGGACTTCCAATATAGATGTCCTCCACAGTCACCTGCATGGAATTATTTCATGACATTGTTAGTTTCATTCATGGTTAAACAGTTAAGCAATATACGTTCATGATTTCTCCAAAATAGTGCACCATCTATAACACAAAACTTTAAAGCCTTCATTTTCAAAAATCTTTTCTTGGTTTTGGACAATCCTGGGGGAGCAAACAGGTTTAACAATACAAAACATATATCAGCATACCATGGGGATTGCAAAAAGGTTTCATTGATCTGTGGAGTCGCCAGCTCCTGTTCATTGTCTAGTTGGTTAATGTCCAAGGCTTGAAAGTTTGTTTCAAACATCAGTTTGGCTAAACCTTGTCCCTTTATCAATTTGGTTGGTTTTATTTCTATGTCATACTCAAGGATGTTTGCAATCCACTTGCCTCTTTTGCCCTCTAATCCCTCTTGAGTTAGTATGTCTTTTACAGCAGCGTGTGGGACATAGGCAATCACATGTGAATATAATATGTATACTCGGAAATCCTTGATGGCCTTAACGAGTGCATAGGCCTGCTTCTCCATTATTGGGTACTTCAAAGGGGCATCTCTTAAGGCTCGGCTGAAAAAAGCAATTGGCTTTTCAGCTCCCTGTTCATCCTTTTGTAAAAGGACAGCAGCTATAGTATGATCAGATGCAAAAGAAAAAATGATAAAATCTTTGTCAAATTGTGGGCTGGTGAGGACAGGGGTTTGGGTTAAGGCAGATTTTATACTCTCAAAGGCCTGCTTGGTTTCAAGAGACCATTTTACCTTGGCATCCTTTTTTAACATGTTACTTAATAGTCTTATCAGCTCGGCTAGATTTGGAATAAATCTCCTTAGGAAATTGATCTTTCCAAGGAATGCTTGCAGCTCTTTTATGTTTCTTGGATATGGGATGTGGAGGATGGCTTGGATTCTTTCAGGATCAATTCTAATCCCATCTTTTGATATGATGTGGCCAAGTAATTTTCCTTCTTCAAGGCCAAAGAGAGGCTTCTTGGGATTGAGGGAAATGCCATATTTCCTACATGTCATGAATATTTGCCTTAATTGTTTAAGGTGCTCTTGATCAGATTTGGAAAATGGGGTCAAGTCATCAAGGTAGAGAACTAGGAAATCATGTATTTATTTGGCAAATGCAATATCCATTGCTCTTTGAAAGGTAGCACCAACATTTTTAAGTCCGAATGGCATCTTAACATACTTAAATGTTCCCCACGGTGTGGTAAAGGCTATCTTGTCTTTGTCATCCGGGTGAACAAGTATTTGATTGAAACCTGAAAAGCCATCTAGCAAAGAGATTCTAGATGAACCCACTACTCTTTGTAGGGTGTGATCCATCTTGGGCAAAGGATAGTGGTCTTTTAGGGAGAGTTGGTTTAAATTTCTCAGATCTACACAAAGTCTAATCTCACCTGTCTTCTTCCTTGTGGGAACAAGATTGGATACCCATTCAGAAAATCTGATGGGTGCTATGATACCTACTTCAAACATTCTTTTCACTTCCTTTTCAATCAAAGGGAGAAGCACATGATTGATTCTACTCAGTTTCTGTTTGAAGGGTTTTTGGTTTGGTTTTAAGGGAATGGTGTGTTGAATTACTAAGGTTTCATAGGACTTCAAGTCCTCATAACTCCAAGCAAATACATCTTGGAACTCTTTAAATAAATCAATATACTTGGGCTTTTGATCAGGTGGCAAATTTTTGGATAGTTTGATCATTTTTGGCTTCTCTGTTGTCCCAATATTGTGTTCCTCTATATCAGAATTCATTGGTTGCATTTTTTGTTTTTTAGGAACATCATTTGCATCGAACATGTCTTCTAATGGGGTTAGACCAGTAGGCAAAAAGTTATCCTTTAAGTCAATGATCTCTGTCTCTGTTTTCGCTATTTCCTCCAAATGCATTTGTTTCAACTGTTCTATGTTTGTTTTGTCAAAAACAGTTGGATTTAGGATTTGTTTGGCTGTTGCAACTGTTACAGGCTGCTGAATTTCATTTGTTTGTTGTTGGGAATCGTTCATAGCATCCATGTCAATGTTAATATTTTCAAATTCATGCTCAAGAGTAAGGAAATTATTAATCTGGGCATCATTTTCGAACACTTGCCAATCTTTAACATTATTTGGGACAACAGGCCTATGTTTTATTTCAGCAGTAAAGTGACGGTTTGGCTCAAAGGGAAGCTTGCATGTACTAGCAAAGGTGGCTAGGCTGTGTGCATGAATGTTATGCTCTCTTGAAATCTTGGCCAACTTGAATTCAGTGAATGCATTGAGTATATTAGTGGAAGCAGTCCTATAGGCCCTCATTCTATTGTCATTGGTAACAAAGTTACCTTTCATCTGTTGTATGATTAAATCGGAGTCACCTAAAATGGACACTCCTGTAGCTCCTAAAGCTTTGAGTAGTTTAAGGCCTAAAAGCAAAGCCTCATACTCTGCCATGTTGTTGGTGCATTTAAAGTTCAGTCTGTAGGCATGACCTTCTACATGATTGTTATGTGTATTGTGAATCCATACACCTACCCCTGCTCCTAACTTGTTGACAGAGCCATCAAACTCTAAATACCATGTGATTTCTTGCTTGTGGTTAGTAGTGAGAGTTTCAGTCATTCTTGCAGTGGGCAGATTTGAAATTTTTGTTTGGGGAGTTTCTTCTTGTATGGTAGTTGCATTAACTGTTTTGACAATTTCATCAGTATGTGCAACCGATTCTTCATTGATGTGTGCTTGTTGTTATAGAGCTAAAGGCTCATCCTCAGTTGGGGAATTTGTATTATCATTAAACAAAATAAAAGAATCCATACCAGAATGGATTGAGTAAATGGGAAAATTTTCAGGCTTGCTCTCACTACTTACCACATATTTCATGAGTGTTTCTCTGTACAGTCTCTTTGGTTGCCCAAAGACTGAAATGGTGGCATAGGAAAGGTTTAGCTGAAGTGATGCTTAGAGCTTTTCTCCCCATGATCTTGATAGGAGCATACCGTACTTTGGTGGGATGTCAGCCACCACCACATCCATGAGGATGGTCTTGTTGGGGTATTGGACTAAGGAGACACACAAGTCTTTGATCAGGCCTGAACATTTGACTTGACTTGAGTCAAAGGAAAATAGATCTTTGTAGGGTCTTGTGATATCAAGGTTCAAATTTTCCATAACTGCTTTGGGCATAAGATTGTACGATGCTCCTGAATCAAACATGGCATTATGCAGGATTTTGTCATGTATATGTAAACTGACATAAAAGGGCAAGACGGATCCATATGTTGACTTTCCATTAACTTCTGGACCAAACAGCAGTTCAGGGGTATCATCCAAAACATTTACATCGTCCTTATTCTCTGGGATTTGAAGTGATCTTTGAATTTTTTGCCTATATACGTCATGTTTGTCTAGTTCTGAGAGGGGGATGGATATCTTAAGTTTTCTAATTTCTGCTTCTAAATTAAATGGCTTTTCCAATGGAGTCTTGGTGTTGATAACGACAATTTTTTCTATTTCATTTGAATTATCAGCGATTTGCTCTTGTTTATCAGTATTATGGGAATTGATTGCTTGCGGTTTTTCAGCTTTAGGAGGGCTTTTCGGAATATTGGTCGAATTTTGCTCAGAGGAAGAAGGTGGCAAAGGCTGATCAATAGAAGGCTGTATTTTTGTTATGTCTTCTATAGTCACTTGATGCGGGTTTGGGATAGGTATACCAGCTGGTTCTGTTATGACAGCCTTGCCTTTAATCTTGTTGGGCTGTTTGCCATCCTTTGGTTTGCTAGGTTCAGAAATATCAATGGTCCTAGTTCTCAGCTTATATTGTTTGTGGACTTCATACACAACAATATCATAACCTTGTTTAAAATCAAAAGACTCACCAGACTTAGTCTGAAATTGACTAAAGTCATGCTCATCTTGGTCTTCTTGGGACAGAAAAGTTTGATGCTCACCCCTTAGATCCATCAGATTCATGTCAGTGTCTTCTATGGGTTCACTAGAAGTGGATGCTTCTACATAATTTTCTTGGAAAGGGGGTCTTATGTCATGATCTGGGCTTGACCTACCAACATTTCTGTTCTGCGTTTTCCTAAAATTTGGGTTCCTTATGGTATTGGACTATTGTCCTTCCCATGATGACTTCCTCTCAACACTTTCTACTCTATCTCCCAGCCTTTGCATGCCACTGATAATAGCATCAAGCTTTTGTTCTAAGGCTGAGGGTTCTTCCTTAAAGGTGGTTCTTCTTTCCATTCTGGCTCTGTTTCTTTTGGCAATTAGGTTGGCCTCTATGCTAACAACAACATTTTGCATGTCTGCAAGGGTCTCAGGAGCTCTTTCTTTTAACTGATATGCCATATCTGGGTCGAATCCATCAGGGAATTTATACAAGGCAAGGTCAGGTGGGGGTCTTAAGTTCTGTGGTATTGCATGATAGACATTATTGAACCTTGCACAGTACTCCAAAACAGTCTCCTGAGGACCTCTTTTAATTGTATCATATTCAGCTAGTATGTGCAAGGGGTCTTTCTTTTTCTCCCATCTATTGGTAAAGGATTGATAAAGCTCGTCAAGAGTGGTTATAGAATTTGCGGCAAGTGATCTGAACCAAGTTCTTACATCACCTGTTAGACTTTGAACAAAAATTTTCATTCTCGCGCTATCATCATCTATTTCGTAGTTTTCAAAATAGTCTCGCATCTTCTTGGTATGCTGTAGTGCAGTGAAATGACCAGTACTATCAAAATATGTAATTTTTGATTGGTAATCTTGAGGCAAGGCCCCATGATTAGGAGGCAATTGCAGGGGTGCATATCTATTAGCCATATTCACAGGGATAAGTGGAACAATAGGAACAACTGGAACAACAGGAACAGTTGTGAGGACAGTAGTGGTAGTTGTAGTATGTGCAGTGAATGAAGGTGTGGATGGAGTGCTTTGAGATGTGGATGATGAACAAGGGGAAGAAGGGGTTGAACGAAATAAAACTTTAACAGGGATTTGAACACAGCTTGGGTGAGCTATTTCAGGACTCAACTCAGCAAAATCTTCTTGTATTTCTTGCTTCCTAAGGATCTTTGGGATTAAGTTCAGATTTTCAAAAGCAGCTAGGGGATTTGGGTCTGGATTTGACATTGTGTATCGTGGATTTTTCTTGGGAGCCAGCTTCCAAATTTTTTTTGGTATTTTTTTGGGGATGCTTTTAGAATCAACCAGGGACTGATCAAATTTTGGAATAGCTATGTATAGCCTAAAACTAGCATGAAGATTGACTGAAGCAGCTTTTATTTACTTCTGTTAATGCAAAGCAAAAAACAGTTTCAAAGGCTTCCTGGCTGATATTCAGGCTTCATCTGTAGTTTTAAGGAATATACAACAATTAGAAAATCGATTTTTCCAACCTGATTTATAAAATTAACTGAGGATGGTCCCCAGTGAAGTCGCCATTATGTTATCACTCAGGTTGTCCTTTTGATCAGCTGCAAAAGGATATGGCTGAGGTAACCACAGACCAACTTTGGACTGCAGGTTCTAGCCCACCTGCAGTCAGAGAGGGCTCTCTCTTTCTGATTTACATCTGTTGAAGATGATTTTAGGCTAGATATTGAGTTCTAGGGGTTTTGTTTTGATTTTGGTGGGAAGATTGATATTTTCAAGAAAGAGGCAGGTATGGTGTGAAAGTTTCGAACCATTGGGCATGGAGTCAAAGAGTGGGATTGTTGGTGCATTTTCTTGGTCAAAAGAGAGAGATATGGAGCAAGGTAGCTGCACATGGAACAATGTTTCAGGTTAAAAGGATGGAAAGAATGCTAAGGGATGAGAGGCAATTAAGAATCTCTCAATCAGCTTAACAGAGAGGTGAATGAGCTCTATCTAGGGGCAATGAAGAATCCCTAGACAACTATCAAACACAGGTGAATTAGGGTAAATATGAGCCGCAGGGAATTCATATTCATGTCCAATTTAGTTCAGATGAAAACATAAAGAAACAACAGAAATTGAGCCTAGAGTGCAGTTAAACAAGTTCTAAGCTAATCTTTCTTTCTACTATTTAGATGGTGAAAAAATGAAAACAGAGGTAAGAGGCACTTATTGAGTCATGTTGCAGCACAATAATTCCACATTTACTTCTTCAGACCATTAGGCACAGAGCAGACAATCATTCCTCCAATCTTTTCTGCAATCTTTGATTAAGTAAAACATATCAGGTATATAGTGCGAGTCTCTAGTGAAAATTACCAATCGACCAACCCTTAAAACAATACAGAGGGCGGTATATATGGGGAAAATTCTCCAAAATGGTATTATTACAACTTGACCTAAACAGGTTTGAATGCAATGACTACTTTAACCTAGTCCTATCAGAAATAAATGCAAGAAAATATTTTTGGTTGTGCTGAGGGCCGCCGTATCAAAACTGAGTAAATGTGTTGTCTTCGGTGGCTTGGTGTAGTGCTTCTGCAATAACTATGCTTGGGTCTCTACTTCATTTCTGTTCGGTGGTTATAAATGCTTTAATTGTGATTTGAGAGCTTTAAATGGCTGCCATGACTTTTTTTGACTTTGCTGGGGGGGCTCATCAATGTTCAGCTACTTCGAGCCCCTAAAAAAATGTACACTGATACTCTTTGCCGCTTCATCGATGTGCTGTGGTACTTGAAATTGTCAAATCAACATTTAAGGGCCACTTTTCAGCCCTTTGTCTCCTTTAGAACTGTTTGTTACTCCTTTATGAATGCCTCGCGAAGAAAAACGGGCCATTCTGCGACTTTCAGGCTTGCTGGGGGCTGCGCGATGAGGGTCTTTTCACTTTGGCCCATTTCCCGTAGCCATGCGATTAGCGATAGGTGCTAATCGTGCATGAAAAACTACCTCAGAATTTGAATCCAGGCTTCCTAAGCACGATTTTCGGCTTCACGCCCTTTTTGCTGATGACGTCAGCATGACATCAGCATGACGTCAGTGGGTGGGACCCAGTACGGCGAATTACGTCAGCATGATGATATCAGCAGGGTGACGTCAGCATGTATGATGGTGACGTGGCATTGACACGGTGGCAGTGATGTGGCAGGGTGAGTTGGCAGTCCGGTGGCAGGGGGCCGACGCAGGCAGATGATGTTAGCTGGTGATGTGGCGCTGACGCAGGAGGGCGGAAGCGGTTTTGGTTTTGGGCGCACCGCCTTTAGGCAGATGGCGGTATCGGAGGAGGGGCTCCGCCACGACCTAGAGGGTGATGCGTGGTGGGAGTACGGCGGGAAAATCGCCCATCACCCGGATGCTAACCCTTGGGCTGTTTGGGATATGAGGAGGCCCGCCCACCATAGATCTGGGGCGCGGGCGATCGGACGGTCGGTGGCAAGGATGAGGCGGTTGAAGGTTAAGGGACGGGTGCACGAATATTCACTTTTTAATACAATGCCGCCGGGGGGTTTAAAACTTAGGGAATGTGGGTTTTTGGGGATTTCTAAAAGTGAGCGGGTCAAATATTTGGTGGGTAAGACCTTAGGATGAGGTGGAAAATCAGTTTTTTCAGGGTTAGGGCTTAGGGTAAATGGTTATTAGTTTGACCAGAGGTCAAACTAACCCCTGTAAGGACGCGGATGGGCTAAAAATAGCCCCAGCTGGACTGTTTTTTCCCAGACTTAGATGAATAGGGCTATAGTGCCGGGGAGGGGTATTATTTAGTATCTTTGGGATTTTTAAACATAGTTTTAGTAGTGGGAGGGGAGATAGATAGGGAGCTATATAATAAAGTTAGAGGTTAATATGAAAATGACCAGAAAGCGCTAAGGTAAGGGGCCTTAGGCTATTAGGGGGGAAAAGTGACTTGTAGAGGAGGAATGAACAATCCTTGAGTGAAGCAGATTTTCACCAAGGCAACTGATATGGAGAATGATGAAATTAAGAGGAATCAAGTAGATCTTGACCTCTTCAAGGAAATTAGTAAGTGATTTGGGGAAAGGGAGAGTGGGGAAGTTAGAGATATCCAGCTTGAGCTCCTCCAAATGGAAAACTGCATCATGACTGTGATCTGAAAATATATTATAACACTTTGAAACACAAAATTGATCATAAATCATCATTCTGCAACCTCAAAACTACCTACCCAGCCTACTTTCCTAGCATTTTTTTCCTTCTTTTTGGTTTAGGTGCACTTAGACTTGCAGACCCAACTTTACAATTTTTCTTTTTTTTGTCCTCCTATCTAAGTCTACACTTATTTCTGCCAAGGGCCCAGATTAAGCAATTGGGCTCCTTTGATTCTCTACCTATCTACAAATCTGCTAAGATTAAGCTGTTTGGACAGATATCATTCTCTATGTTCTAAAACAAGAAATTGAAACCTAGGGAGGCCAAGATTAAACTATTTGGCCATCCCTTTTATAGAACATTCTTCAAAAATGGTTAAGTCATCAAAATTGGAATTCAGTAGTGCCATTTGGACTAGCACACTTTCACAGTTTCTTCTCTGACCTCTTTTGGAAATATGGAACCTTGCAGCAGGAAAGATGACATATTTGGCATGTAAAAAATGTCAATCATGAAATATGAACACCTGTTGCAACAGGAGGCTAACTCGTGTCAAGGTGGAGATATAATATAAAATTTTGTTCCCAAATCACTTTGATTGTTTTTCTATCCATCAACTATTTTGATAAAGTGCTTTTCTTTCTTTCTCTAACTTTTCTTGCTTTTCTCTCTCTATTAAGTATAATTAAAAATTTGTTTTTCTGGCTTTTCTCTCCATTAGCTATCTTTATAAATTGCTTTTCTTGATCTTTTAACCGTTATAAATTATTTTTCTAACTGTTTTTGCTTTTCGCTCCGGCAGCTATCATAAAAAATTGATTTTCTTGCTTTTTTAACGTATCAATTTTTGGTGTGTGTGGAGCTTGGAGGGTTCGAAGCTGGAGTTGAGGCGGTTTAACTTGGGTGAAAAAAATGACATTTGAGCTTCATCATGTTCCTGCCATGGATGATTCTCTTCCTGCGACGTGTTTGAATTTCAGCTCATTTAAGAGTTGTCTCATAGACATTCGTTGCATATTTAATACAGATAATAAAGTGTTGTGCACTAAACAAAATAAAATAAATGTAGATAAGGCATTGTACGCTGAAATAAATACAGTAAACACTTGTAAAGCATTTTAGGCTTGAAAAGTCTGTAAAAAAAGAGATGAATAACTACACTAAGAATATTGCAAGCAATAAAATCAATGCGGAGATGCGTTCAACATATGTTATTTGTTACAAACAAAATGAGAGAGGAGGATTAATAATGAAGGAGTGGTGGTCGATAAAATTATACTAGGTTCAACTTATATAACATAGCATGCACTGAAAATGGTGAGGAAACCTTCCAAGCTCACTCCTACATTTGATTTGATACTTTGCTAGATGTCAAAGGGCTTCTTAATGGATATTTTTCTCAGTAACAATATTTATTGCATTTTAAGCTACTCTTAATTTCATATTCTCTATCTTAAATATTTAGCTGACATTTTTAAATTTTAAATCTGCTCTACCTTAGCTCTTAAAATTTCATAGCTTTTTAAAATTCTTTTTGTTTGTGTGGTCTACCCTAGTATGTTTTTTTTTTTTCTGTGTAAAGACTAAACTATTATATTAAAAAGAAGAAAAATATTTACAAAGAGGATTTAACCTCTGAGGGTGCATTAGCCCACCCTCCATCAGATAAGCAAAACAGGTGCCAGTGACAACCCGTATTACAAAAAGAGACCCCATCAAAATGAATAGCAGCAGGCAGAATTGTCAACCCAGTAAACAACAGGCAGAATTACAAAGGAGAGGAGTAAGGTGACCGTCAGATTCCAGAGCTCTGGAAACACCACGAGCTCTGAAAGGTCCCAAACCCCTGATACAACTGGACGCTACGCACAATGTAGAATCACCTCTGAAGAGCTCCAAAACAAGAAAAATGATCAAAAAGATGCTTCAGAAATTAAGCCTTCGAAGGCTCACCTTGAACACTTTCATTGGCATCGTGCGGGAGAGGTAACCAGTCAAGCATAACTCCATCTCCAATGTCTTCCAAACGAACTCCCGGTGGAAGAACCGGATACACATGAGTAACAAACCTATCAGCAGGAGCACAGGGAATAATGTCGTCCGGAGGAGGGGCCGTTTGATTACCAACTTCTTCATTACCGTCCACATCTTGCATCTGAGCCGAAACTTTGAGGGAAACTTTTTCAGAGCTGCTGTGGGAAGCACTAGCTCTCTGGGTCCGAACTTGCTCCCCACCGGCCGCATCTGAGCAGACCATTTCCTCATCTTCCTCAGAAACAATCACAGTGACAATGGCTGAAATTAGCGGCTGATTGCGCCGGCACTTAAAGGTGAATCTGGAGGTGTGTAAGTAGCTGTTGACAGAGGGGCCGGACTCCTCTGAGGGAGGAGAGGATGGCGCAACTATCGCTTGCGAGGAGACACGACGAGGAGCTGCTCTGGCACGAGCCCCCTGTCCTCTTCGTGTGCCCAAAACACCCCCCCTTCTCGGAATACCTCACTGCCGGGGAGCCATGAGCTGAGACGACCACAATTGAATGACACAGAGAGGCTGAATGCTGATACTGGTCACATAGCCAGTGACAACTAAACTGAAAGACAATTCAGTGACCCTATCGCTCAACCGATCCCCAAAAGAGGCTGAGACAAGATTTCTACACCATTTAATCCCCTGCATAACCGAGAGAGCAGAATTCCCCTCCCTAGCTTCTTTACCAGAGAGGGAGACTAACCTAATGATAACAGAGGACGCGAGCTGGTCGGAGTTGAGAGCTCTATGACCCCTCACTGAGCCAGAGTTGAACAAATTCCCACCATTAGCACTTAGAAAAGAAACAACAGACCTTGATTTAACCAAATGGGGAATGCGACTGCACATCAAGAGAAGAAACCCCATTAAATAGACTCCCACGTAGAATAATCTGGAACTGGACAGGGCAACGCCATCCGGATCGGAGGACCGAGTGATTAAATTCACCATACTTGAAACCTTAACCCACCTGCCTTGCAATCCTATCATCATTTATAACCATTAATGCTGAAACCATAACCGTTCAATGTGACATAAGCTTATGCCAGCGGCACGCTGTGCATGATATCCTCTCTTCTCAGGCTGACACCCGCATCCGGGTGTCTACCCTAGTATGTTAGGAGTTATTTGAAATCCCATTTTCAAGCCTGCTACCAAATTCACAACAACATACCAAAAATGGAAAAAAACATCAATGCCAATGCAAGGAATGAATAATTTGAAATGATTTATTGTTGGTAAAAACGTCAAGGAATTATTGTAAATCCTTTCTTTAGGTATGTATTCATCTATTGTAAATCCTTTCTTTAGGTATGCATGCATCTATGTTATCATGTTAACTCACCTCTTGCTGCATTTCCAATTTTTTTGTTTCTCTTTTGTTCCACATGTTACTAAAATGAAATGAAATCAAATCTAAGAATGAGTTTCTTAGATTATCTAAGGGACTTTCTCCATTTCCAATACATTTTGTATATGTCAAGCATGGTATAATTTTATCAATACCATCTCTTATATTATTAAACCTTCTCTGTCATTTTATATATATGTTGACAATAATCATGACTATAGTCACTTTGGTATCGTGGAAGCTTTATTTTGAGAGGGGGACTGTTGAGCAAAGAGTGTTCTCCTCCACTGGATATAACTTCTCCATTATTTTATAGTGCCATTGCATCTCCATCGTCCACCGGGAGGAAGGGTACCCAAATAGTAGGCTAGGAGGTAAGCTGATGAATCATTAACATTTGGTCAGAACACATCAACATTCACACGTGTACGTGGATGACGACAATGGAGCACAAGCAACAACCAATCTGAGAACCAAAACTCCACTCTTTGGTGAACGATCCATTGTGTATTAATAATTTTTGTTATATTATTAATGATGTCTTTATAATGACCAAAATGTAATGTGAATGTCATGATGATTGAATTTCAGAATATGACTATTGATGCATGTACCTCAAATTTATGTGTTTTCAATATTGATGAAACTCCATAATGGTCGTGGCTAACAAATGACTAGTTGATTAGAATGTTTATTTACTTATTATTATAGTATTGTATCTTAAATAGAAATTTCCCCCTATACCTAGTAACCTAATTTCTACTCTGATTAGTAAAAAGAAAATGGCATCATAGCAAGTGTCCCCACACATGGTATCATAGTCATAGATCTAGGACCCATGGACCCATAAAAGTTAATTTTCATCAATGATGTGATGCTCTCATTAAGCTATTGTTATAATGCATATATTGAGTTAAAATTTAGTATCTAATTTAAATAATATACAATATTGTTGTAAATCACAATCAATCATCAGAAACTATCCCAAGTGAAAACCCTATAATAAAGGTCAAACAATTAACCTATTTTATTTACATCATGAAATATTCTCAAAATTTATGAATCCAAACCTTTTTTATTTACATTATGAAATATTCTCAAAATTTATTAATCCAAATAAACTTCAACCAACGAAAAAAAAATCATGGACATAAAGGTACCATACAAAAATTTCAATATCATTTGTGATTGTGCAATTTTTCACCCAACATTCTCCCATTGAAAAAAGGGTGGAGGCCAACCATCTTCTTGGAAGAAAAAATCTCTATAGGAACATAGCCTAATAATGTTCCCAAACATTACCACATAAGGACTTAATGTTGGATTCATTAAAAATTCATTTGAAGATGCATCCTCCTATTGTATGTTATATTATGTTAACAACCATATTTTGCTTAATATCACTGTATGGACTAACCTTGTATAAGTACCTTTTATTTTTATGCATTTTCTTCTCTTCTTCTTAATATTTGGGCATCATAAGTCCTCCAGAATGTGTTCAATCATAGGAATATGTTGATATATTTCATGAGCTAATTCCTTTGATCCATACTTCATCACATATGGAGGGGACACATAGGAAGATAAGTCAAATGCTGAGCCCTAAATATTAACAAGGGATTCTACCTGGAATCCAATTCCCTTAACTGAATCATTTCTCAACCCTTCTCATGAATCTTAGCCTTTTTCTTGGAATCCCCTAGGATTACAAGGATGGATTGAGTTTTGCTTTGATCCAAAACAACATCCTTTAATGTAGACAATGTTTTCACAATAACATTACTAGGTGATCTCTCCTTATACTACCCATTCAATGGAGGATATGGATGAAAATATAGACAAACATTTCCGACATAACATTATGTTTTCCTTATAACAAAAACCCTCCAAAATTTGGTCTAACTTGAATTTTAGAGCCTACTATGGATCTTGTGATCATTCATTCCCCGATCGATTTATGGTTAGTTGATAAGTGTCAAAGTCACTTGCTGAAACATGCTTATTCTACAACAAGTTCTTTAGTGCACCCTTTTGTGCAGGCTTGAACAGGAAAAGTACAAGTCCATCAAGGTAGTGTCTATGCACTGTTCCACCTGTGTCGAAAGTCAGTGCACACTTTCATCAACAATCCCTCACTTTTTGTTGTGATTTTCATCAATGACGTGATGCTCTCATTAAACTACTGTTATAATACATATATTGAACTAATATTTAATATATAATTTAAATAATATACATTATTGTTGTAATTCACAATCAATCATTAGAAACTATCACGAGTGAAATCCCCATAAAAAAGTTCAAGCAATTAATTTATTAATCCAAACCTCTTTTATTTACATTATGAAATATTCTCAAAATTTATTAATCCAAACAAATTTCAACTAGGAAAAAATAAATTATCGTCATAAACATACCATACACAAATTTCAATGTGATTGGTGATTGTACAACTTTGCACCTAGCATCAACTTGCAATTGAAAACAATATCGGCACTACATTTTTGGCCTTCACCATTTTCCTTCTTACAAATCCTATCTTTGCCTTGGATTTGGCTTCCACTCCAGATCGATTCAAAGAGGAGAAGTGAGAATTATTTATGCATCTTCTAATCTTCATCTATATAACTCTTTTCTATGTATGCATGGGCATACTCTAGTTTATTGTATCTACGGTTTTGTGGTGCATAAACTGTATACTCACAATCAAGTTACGTTTATCAACCTAAAGTGCGTTAGTCAATCACTAAGTTTAATTACCTCCATAGGTATCCTCTACTTTGAAATGGTTTCTAAAATTTCTATCTTTTATAATAATAAAATATATATTTGATTTAAATTTCATAATATGGGAATATTTTTATAATAATATCTTCCTATTACAAAGGTTTAGTATTACATAAATTAAATAGAACATTATTATTTTAATCACTCGTAACAACTTTTATTGCCCATTTAATTTATATAACTATGCTAATTATTATGAAAATGCTATTTTATCATCCACCAAGCTCCAAATTGTCACGGTTGATTGTGCTACTTTCTCTTTGTCTTCACCCTTAATTTGATGTTTATAACCCTTGCATTATTCACTTTTACATTCCTGCTAAGGAATAGTTTTTATAATACTCTTATTCCTAATTTTTTTGTTCAAATACATAACATTATGTTGTTTGATTGTGCTACATTTTCTTTTTCTTCACAGTTAATTAAATGTTCATAATCCATTATGCACGTTTATATTCCTGAATAATGTTTATATTACTCTTATTCCTAGTTTTTTTTTTGTTCAAATAAATAGCATTTTGTTGTTCTCAACCCTGATTTATTTCCACAATGCTTGAAATACCTAATTTATCTCTGCAAAATAATGTATTTTGCAGTAACATTTATAATTGGTTGAATTGATGTTTAAATTTTATTTTAATAACCATTAATTATTTGTTTCCTTTTATTCCAAAAATATTTGTTTTCAAATTATGAGAGATCATTTATTTATTTGACATCACATTTTGTTTGCAACATCTATTTGGTTAGTTTTTATTTTACAAAGTTAATTTTTTTGGTTACTTTTTATTTAAAAAAAATATATTTATATTTTCAAAGCAAGTTAACGAAAGTGAAGATATATATCACTTTTTTATTCAACATTAGTTTTTTTCTTAGTTTATTTATCCATTAAAAATTATAACATTTATAGAAATTTACTATTTAAAATATTCTATTTTATTTTATTTCATTTTTTTTATTTATCATTTAAAATATAAATATTTTATATGAAAGAAATAAATGAGTGGTAAATTTTAATATATTTTATCTATAAATTTTGTTATACTATTATTATTATTATTATTATTTTTCTTCTTCAGAACGTAATATCTATAAATAAATCATAATATTAAAATGTTATTCCACGGCTTACTGAGTGCAATTAACAAAAATTTCACGATAATTTATACTTGGATTGATATATTTTATTAATATATTTTTATCTATATATTATATTTATTAATATATTTTCATATATATATTATATTTTATTAATATATTTTTATTAATTTATTTTATTTCATTTTTGTATCTTTTCCAGCATTGTTTAATTACTTTGTCTTTGGGGTTTTTGGTTTGAATTTGAGGAAGTAATTTTTGGCAAGTTTTTGTTATTTAAAATATGTTTTTGAATGCATCAATTACTATGGGATAAATTTGATGGGCACTCCCACCTGTCAAGTAAATTCTTGATCATGGGTTTCCTTTTAAAAGTGTCCTTCACATGCCTTTTGATTTTGATTTTTACCCATCATTTAAATATCATGTATTATTTGTTTTTGTTAGTAAGCTCAATAGTGGGGAATTAAATTCCATGGAATATTTTAGAATATTGATAGTAGTATACACAAATCAATGGTTGAGATTTATATGAAAAGTAGTTATGCTCTTTTAACCATTTTAATTAAATTGATTAATTAAAAGAAAAATGTCATATGAAGTGAGTTGAGATTTTTGGTACATGTGGTATTGATAAGGCATGGTATTGTCCAATGAGATTGTAACAAAGCCTATTTATAGATTAAGATTCTTCAATGTAAAGTAGAGGTAAATCTCCATGGTTAATAATCGTATTCCATGCTTTTTTAAATGTATGTATGTTTAAATTATATATTAATTATTTTTATAAATAGTAATGATATTTCAAATAATGATAATTTGTTTAGTTTTTATTAATTTTTACTTCTAGCAACATGAGATGCATATGGAGTAATTGTTTTGATTCTTATTATGGATTGTTGTAAATATGATTTTACCATCCATCTCTCTCTCTCTCTCTCTCTCTCTCTCTCTCTCTCTCTCTCTCTCTCTCTCTCTCTCTCTCTCTCCTGCATGATATCTCTCTCACCTTATCTCCCCACTCTCTCCCAACTCATCTCTATCTCACGATCCTTCCCCTTCAATTTATCTCACCATCTACTCCCTCTCCCTCTCTCTTTATCCCCCCACCTCTACCCCTCTCTCCTCCCTCCCTCACTCTATCCTTTTCTCCCAATAATTCCATCGCTCTTCCCCATCTCTTATGCATGTTCTCGATATCTTTTTGTCGAGACCATTCCTGTCAGTCTCCCCCTCTTATTCTGTCTCTATCACCCACGCCTTACGTCTCAAACTATCCCCATTTTCCCCATATCTCTCTCTCCCTCTCCCTCAAGCCCTCCCTATTTTCCCATCACTCCCTCTCTCTCTCCCTCTCCCTCTTTGCCACTTCTCCATGTTCATCTTTGTCTCACACACTATCAAGCTCTTCCCTCATCCCTCTCTCCCCTCCCTCTCTATCGTCTCTCTCTCCACTATTGTTTCCCTCCATCTAGTTGTCGCCATCCCAATCTCACTCCCTCCCTCTCTCCCTCTCAATCCTGCTGACCCTCTCTCTCCCTCCCTCCCTCTTTCTCTCTCTCTCAATCCCCCTTACCCTCTCTCTCTCACGCACCCTCCCTATCTCCCACTTTTTGTCTCACGCACTCTCTCTTCCCCACCATTAGCTCCCTCTCCCTATCCTTATCTCTCTTTCCCTCCTACTGTCTATCTCTCTCCCCCCAACCTTATGTTGACCTTGTCTCTCCCCTTCCCACTCTCACCCTCCCTCTCTCTTTCTCTCTCTTCCCCACCCCCACATATCTCTCCCTTACACTTCTCCTTTCCCTCTCTCCCTCTCTCCCTCTCTCCCCCACTCCCTACCATTCCCTTTCCCTCCCTCTCTCTCCCTCTTTTTCCCACTCCCCCTCCCTTCCTCCTCCTCCATCTCTCCCTCCCTCTCCTTCTTTCTCCCTTCCTTCCTCTCTCCCTTTCCCACCCTCTCTACCACTCTCCCTTTGTCTCAATTATCTTACAATGATACTTACATTTGTAATAACGTTGGACAATGGGTAATATGGTGAAATTTTTTAGCTGTTTTCTCTTGGAATATTGTTTAAGATATTATAATTCAAGCAAAGGTCATTACTCATAAAAAAATTGTTTATTTTAATGTGTTTAGACATTAATTTAATTGCGATGATTTTGATACAAGTAAAATTAGTTGAAGAATATACTCAAAAAAATGCTTTAAAATATTAAATTACCACTTTAAATTCAATACTACACAAATATATATGAGAATAGGTTTCACATTTTAAATCAATAAAATTGATATAAACCATCTTTTAATATATAACTATACATATTTGAAAGAAAAATTTATAAAATTCGTTAATCATAATATCTCTAATAAAAACAAATAATTAAACCAGCTTAGACACATCTTAACTTTGGATCTACCAAGGGATGAGAGGGATCAAATATTTTTCACCCTAAAAGAGGCTTGTACCTCAAAGAGATTTGATCCTTTTGGGTGCTTGGTAGAACCAAAGTTAAGATGCATCCAAATGCTTGGTAGATCCAAAACTAAAATGAATCTAGGATACTATAATTTATAAATAAAAATACATATTAAATTAGAATAACGGTTAAATTATAGTTTAAAAAAAGAAAAACATATTCCAAAAACATATTAAAAGAATTTTATTTTTTTAGAATAGAGTAAAATAGCCAGTAAGACTAAAAAAAAAATCATAATAAACAATAATTATTTGAAAATAAAGATTCAAAAAAAAAGTTGAGACTCTATGCAAAAATAAATAATCTAACCAAGACAACTTAAGCACAATCTAATAAAGAAAAAAATGAATGATAAATGCAACAAAATTTATGTGAAGTAGATGTATCTCTTCATATTTTAAAATATTAATTAATTGAAACTAGGCTAGCCTGATGACTAACTGCTGCTGAAACCAAATTAATAAAAAAGTGTAAGATCTATCAAACCAATCATGAAAGTTTAAACTACTACAATAAAGTTTAAACCTTATCTGTCATTTTATATATATGTTGACAGTGATTACGACTACAGTCAATTTGGTATAGGAGAGGCTTTCATTTGATTGGGGGACTCTTGAGAAAAGAGTGCTCTCCTCCACAGGCTATAGCTATCAATAAGAGTAATATAAACATTATTCGTTAGCAGGGAATATAAACGTGCATAATGGATTATGAAAATTTAATTAACAGTGAAGATAAAGAAAATGTAGCACAATCAATCAACATAATGTTATGTATTTGAACAAAAAAAAACTAGGAATAAGAGTATTATAAAAACTATTCCTTAGCAGGGATGTAAAAGTGAATAATGCAAGGGTTATAAACATCAAATTAAGGGTGAAGACAAAGAGAAAGTAGCACAATCAACCGTGACAACTTGGAGCTTGGTGGATGATAAAATAGCATTTTCATAATAATTAGCATAGTTATATAAATTAAATGGGCAATAAAAGTTTGTACAAGTGGTTAAAATAATAATGTGCTATTTAATTTATGTAATACTAAACCTTTGTAATATGAAGATAGAGTAAAATTCCCAAATACAACTCACAAAAATTGTGTATATTTTTAAAAATATTCTCATATTATGAAATTTAAATCATATATATATATATATATATATATATATATATATATATATATATATATATATATATATATATATATATATATATATTATTATTATAAAAGATAGAAATTTTAGAAACCATTTCAAAGTAGAGGATACCTATGGAGGTAATTAAACTTAGTGATTGAGTAACGCACTTTAGGTTTATAGAGTATGCCCATGAATACATAGAAAAGAGTTACATAGATGAAGATTAGAAGATGCATAGCTAATTCTCACCTCTCCTCTTTGAATCGATCTCGAGTGGAAGCCATATCCAAGGCAAAGATAGGATTTGTAAGAAGGAAAATGGTGAAGGCCAAAAATGTAGTGTCGATATTGTTTTCAATTGCAAATTGATGCTAGGTGCAAAGTTGCACAATCACCAATCACATTGAAATTTGGGTATGGTATGTTTATGACGATAATTTGTTTTTTGCTGGTTGAAATTTATTTGGATTAATAAATTTTGAGAATATTTCATAATGTAAATAAAAGAGGTTTGGATTAATAAATTAATTGCTTTAACTTTTTTTATAGGGATTTCACTTGTGATAGTTTCTCATGATTGATTGTGATTTACAACAATAATGTATATTATTTAAATTATATATTAAATATTAGTTCAATATATGTATTATAACAATAGTTCAATGACAGCATCACGTCATTGATGAAAATCACAACAAAAAGTGAGGGACTGTTGATGAAAGTGTGCACTGACTTTCGACACAGGTGGAACAGTGCATAGGTGGCTAACAAATGACTAGTTGATTAGAATGTTTATTTACTTATTATTATAGTATTGTATCTTAAATAGAAATTTCTCCCTATACCTAGTAACCTAATTTCTACTCTGATTAGTAAAAAGAAAATGGCATCAGAGCAAGTGTCCCCACACATGGTATCATAGTCATAGATCTAGGACCCATGGACCCATAAAAGTTAACCTTCGTCAATGATGCGATGCTCTCATTAAGCTATTGTTATAATACATATATTGAGTTAATATTTAGTATCTAATTTAAATAATATACAATATTGTTGTAAATCACAATCAATCATCAGAAACTATCCCAAGTGAAAACCCTATAATAAAGGTCAAACAATTAACCTATTTTATTTACATCATGAAATATTCTGAAAATTTATCAATTCAAACCTTTTTTATTTACATTATGAAATATTCTCAAAATTTATTAATCCAAATAAACTTCAACTAGCGGAAAACAAATCATGGACATAAAGATACCATACAAAAATTTCAATATCATTTGTGATTGTGCAATTTTTCAGCCAACATCAATTTGCACTACATTTTTTGCCTTCACCCTTTTCCTTCTTACAAATCCTATCTGTGCCTTGGATTTCACTCCCACTCGAGATCGATTCAAAGCGAAGAAGTGAGAATTATTTATGCATATGCTAATCTTCATCTATATATATATCTATATATATATATATATATATATATATATATATATATATATATATATATAGATATATATATATAGCATAAAGAAAATGTTTATTTCAGTTATTGAAATATCATATGTTTATTAATAAATTTAAATATGAAATTTTGATAGGGTTATTGCTATAGATAACCACATTATTGGAATTTTTTCAGTAGATCATACTTCCAATGCTACTTTCTCTTAAGCTTGAGATATAAAAGATTGTTTACCCCCTTTCAATAGGTTATTATCTAAGACATCCTTAACCCTTCCTTCCTCTAATAAAGAGGAGGTTTTATGTGTTTTAAGTTATACTTTTTCTCATATTCAAGTGACTCACTTTTCTTAGCATGGTCAGTATTCCTTGGAGATGAAATAGGGACTGCATTCAACCCTAGGGAACTCTGAAGTAGAGATTCCTATGAGAAAATTATAGAGGAAATTTAGGGGCATAAGTTGAAAGTTCATTGCATCATGAGTCTCCTTACATGGAGCATCATCATCAAGACCTTCTAACAAGAGTTTCTAGGGAGATGCCTATGTATTCACCATCATTACTTTATATCCAATCACCAAAACAAGTAAAGGATCTAATTCTTCCAATCACTTACCTTTATCTTGAGTTGACTTCAAAATCTTAGTCACCTCCTTGTGATTGGCATTCTAGTTAACTTTAAATTCTTCAATAATATCTTTAGTTTTTAGTCCCTCGAGAGACTTTCTAAAGCTTTTATGATTGCAGTGTTCAAGTCAAATTTTTCAATACCAACCACCATAGGAGAAATGCTCTTTTTTCAGTGAAGGTCCCTTTAAAATGTTGGAAGTAGGTGATTTTTTACCCTAACTTTTTATTGAAAATAAATGAGCAATATTTAGCTATATGAATTAGTTAATGTCATATTAACATATTAAGGGAAGAACATGGCAATCAAGCTCAGAAATAACAATAGGCAAGTCCTTCTAAATCACCATTCCCAATACTAATCCATCTCCAAAATAAATTCCAATCATAATTTGAGTGACCGTCGTATTCCTAGTCTTAATAAAATTCATGTTTGCCTCCAAATAATGACCTAAAGAGTTTCGTATCTTTGTAAAGACTCTGGAAAACCAATAATTGATATGTAAGCTAGGTATATTTCACCATCGATGAATGTCATCAACTGTTTCAAATTGTGAATGAAAGAAGAGAGGGAAAATTTTTAAATTGAGAATCACCTATTTCCATATTGAAAAAGAAGATGATTCATTTTCTACATTCTCCCATTGAAAAAAAGGTGGAGGCCAACCATCTTCTTGCAACAAAAAAACTCTATTGGAACATAGCCTAATAACGTTCGCAAACATTACCACATAAGGACTTAATGTTGGATTCATCAAAAATTCATTTGAAGATGCATCATCCTATTGTATGTTATATTATGTTAACAACCATCTTGTGCTTAATATCACTGTATGGACTAACCTTGTGTAAGTACCATTTATTTTTATGCATTTTTTTTTCTTCCTCTTCATATTTGGGCATCATAAGTCCTCAACAATGTGTTCAATCATAGGAATATGTTGATATATTTCATCAGCTAAGTCCTTTGATCCATACCTCATCACATATGGAGGGGACACATAGGAAGATAAGTCAAATTCTGAGCCATAAATATTAACAAGGGCTTCTACCTGGAATCCAATTCCCTTAATTGAATAATTTCTCAGCCCTTCTCATGAATCTTAGCCTTTTGCATGGAATCTGCTAGGCTTACAAGGATGGATTGAGTTTTGCTTTGATAAAAAACACCATCCTTTAATGTAGACAATGTTTTCACAATAACATTACTAGGTGACCTATCCTTATACTACCCATTCAATGGAGGATATGGATGAAAATATAGACAAACATTTCCAACATAACATTATTTTTTCCTTATGACAAACACCCTCCAAAATTTGGTCTAACTTGAATTTTAGAGCCTACTGTGGATCTTGTGATCATTCGTTCCCTAATCGATTTATGGTTAGTTGATAAGTGTCAAAGTCACTTGCTGAAACATGCTTATTCTACAACAAGTTCGTTAGTGCACCCTTTTGTGCAAGCTTGAACAGGAAAAGTACAAGTCCATCAAGGTAGTGTCTATGCACTGTTCCACCTGTGTCGAAAGTCAGTGCACACTTTCATCAACAGTCCCTCACTTTTTGTTGTGATTTTCATCAATGACGTGATGTTCTCATTAAACTATTGTTATAATACATATATTGAACTAATATTTAATATATAATTTAAATTATATACATTATTGTTGGAAATCACAATCAATCATCAGAAACTATCACAAGTGAAATCCCGATAAAAAAAGTTCAAGTAATTAATTTATTAATCCAAACCTCTTTTATTTACGTTATGAAATATTCTCAAAATTTATTAATCCAAATAAATTTCAACCAGGAAAAAACAAATTATCGTCATAAACATACCATACCCAAATTTCAATGTGATTGGTGATTGTGCAACTTTGTACCTAGCATCAATTTGCAATTGAAAACAATATCGGCACTACATTTTTGGCCTTCACCATTTTCCTTCCTACAAATCCTATCATTACCTTGGATTTGGCTTCCATTCGAGATCGATTCAAAGAGGAGAAGTGAGAATTATTTACGCATCTTCTAATCTTCATCTAGATATAACTCTTTTCTATGTATTCATGGGCATACTCTAGTTTATTGTATCTATGGTTTTGTGGTGCATAAACTGTTTTACTCACAATCACTATGTTTATCAACCTAAAGTGTGTTACTTAGTCACTAAGTTTAATTACCTTCATAGCTATCCTCTACTTTGAAATGGTTTCTAAAATTTCTGTCTTTTATAATAATATAATATATATTTGATTTAAATTTCATAATATGAGAATATTTTTAAAAATATACACACTTTTTGTGAGTTGTATTTGGGAATTTTACTCTATCTTTCGATTACAAAGGTTTAGTATTACATAAATTAAATAACACATTATTATTTTAATCACTCATAACAACTTTTATTGCCCATTTAATTTATATAACTATGCTAATTATTATGAAAATGCTATTTTATCATCTACCAAGCTCAAAATTGTCACGGTTGATTGTGCTACTTTCACTTTGTCTTCACCCTTAATTTGATGTTTATAACCATTGCATTATTCACTTTTACATTCCTGCTAAGGAATAGTTTTTATAATACTCTTATTCCTAATTTTTTTGTTCAAATACATAACATTATGTTGTTTGATTGTGATAAATTTTCTTTATCTTCATCATTAATTAAATGTTCATAATCCATTATGCATGTTTATATTCCTGCTAACGAATAATGTTTATATTACTCTTATTCCTAGTTTTCTTTTTGTTCAAATAAATAGCATTTTGTTGTTCTCAACCCTGATTTATTTCCACAATGCTTTAAATACCTAATTTATCTTTGCGAAATAATGTATTTTGCAGTAAAATTTATAATTGGTTGAATTGATGTTTAAATTTTATTTTAATAGCCATTAATTATTTGTTTCCTTTTATTCGAAAAATATTTGTTTTGAAATTATGAGATATCATTTATTTATTTGACATCACATTTTGTTTGCACCATCTATTTGGTTAGTTTTATTTTACAAAAATAAATTTTTTGGTTAATTTTTATTTTAAAAAAATATATTTATATTTTCAAAGCAAGTTAACCAAAGTGAAGAGATATATCACTTTTTTATTCAACATTAGTTTTTTTCTTAGTTTATTTATCCATTAAGAATTATAACATTTATAATTTATAGAAATTTATTATTTAAAATATTCTATTTTATTTTATTTCAATTTTTTTATTTATCATTTAAAATATAAATATTTCATATGAAAAAAATAGATGAGTGGTAAATTTTTAATATATTTTATCTATAAATTTTGTTATATTATTATTATTATTATTAATTAATTTATTTATTTATTTTTCTTCTTCAGAATGTAATATCTATAAATAAATCATAATATTAAAATGTTATTCCATGGGCTTACTGAGTGCAATTAACCAAAATTTCATGATAATTTCAATTTTTTGTGGAATATACTTGGATTGATATATTTTATTAATATATTTTTATCTATATATTATATTTATTAATATATTTTCATCTATATATTATATTGTATTAATATATTTTTATTAATGTATTCTATTTTATTTTTGTATCTTTTCCAGCATTGTTTAATTACTTTGTCTTTGGGGTTTTTAGTTTGAATTTGAGGAAGTAATCTTTGCCAAGTTTTGGTTATTTAAAATATGTTTTTGAATGCATCAACTACTATGGGATAAATTTGATGGGCACTCCCACCTGTCAAGTAAATTCTTGATCATGGGTTTCCTTTTAAAAGTGTCCTTCACATGCCTTTTGATTTTAATTTTTACCCATCATTTAAATATCATGTATTATTTGTTTTTTTTAGTAAGCTCAATAGCGGGGCCTTAAATTCCATGGAATATTCTAGAATATTGATAGTAGTATACACAAATCAATGGTTGAGATTTTGTCAAAAGTAGTTATAATCTTTTAACCATTTTAATTAAATTGATTAATTAAAATAAAAATGTCATATGAAGTGAGTTGAGATTTTTGGGACATGTGGTATTAATACGGCATGGTATTGTCCAATGAGATTGTAACAAAGCCTATTTATAGATTAAGATACTTCAATGTAAAGTAGAGGTAAATCTCCATTGTTAGGAATCGTATTCCATGTTTTTTTAAATATATGTATGTTTAAATTATATATTAATTATTTTTAAAAATAATAATAATATTTAAAATAATGATAATTTGTTTAGTTTTTATTAATTTTTACTTCTAGCAACATGAGATGCATATGGAGTAATTGTTTTGATTTTTATTACGGATTGTTGCAAATATGCTTTTACCATCCATCTCTCTCTCTCTCTCTCTCTCTCTCTCTCTCTCTCTCTCTCTCTCTCTCCTGCATGATCTCTCTCTCACCTTATCTCCCCACTCTCTCCCAACTCATCTCTATCTCACGATCCTTCCCCTTCAATTTATCTCACCATCTACTCCCTCTCCTTCTCTCTTTATCCCCCCACCTCTACCTCTCTCTCCTCCCTCCCTCACTCTATCCTTTTCTCTCAATAATTTCATCGCACTTCCACCTCTCTTATACATGTTCTCGACATCTTTCTGTTGAGACCCTTCCTCTCAGTCTCCACCTCTTATTCTCTCTCTATCACCGATGCCTTACGTCTCAAACTATCCCCATTTTCCCCATATCTCTCTCTCCCTCTCCCTCAAGCTCTCATTATTTTCCCATCACTCCCTCTCTCTCTCCCTCTCCCTCTCAACCACTTCTCCATGTTCATCTTTGTCTCACACACTATCATGCTCTTCCCTCATCTCTCTCTCCCATCCCTCTCTACCGTCTCTCTCTCCACTGTTGTTTCCCTCCCTCTGACTGTCACCACCCAAATATTCGCTCCCTCCCTCTCTCGCTCTCAATCCCGCTGACCCTCTCTCTCTCTCTCATGTGCCCTCCCTCCCTCTTTCTCTCTCTCTCAACCCCCCCTTACCCTCTCTCTCTCACGTACCCTCCCTATCTCTCTCTTTTTGTCTCATGCACTCTCTCTTACCCACCTTTAGCTCCCTCTCCCTATCCTTATCTCTCTTTCCCTCCTACTCTCTATCTCTCTCCCCCCAAACTTATCCTCACATTATCTCTCCCCTTCCCACTCTCACCCTCCCTCTCTCTTCCCCCCTCACTCTCTATTCCCCTTCCCCTCCCTCTCTCTTTCTCTCTTTTCCCCCCCGCCCACATATCTCTCCCTTACACTTCCCCTTCCCCTCTTTCCCTCTCTCTCTCTCCCCCACTCCCTCCCATTCCTTTTCCCTCCCTCTCTCACCCTCTTTCTCCCACTCCCCCTCCCTTCCTCCTCCTCCATCTCTCCCTCCCTCTCCTTCTTTCTCCCTTCCTTCCTCTCTCCCTTTCCCACCCTCTCTACCACTCTCCCTTTTTCTCCCTCTTTCTCTCACTCTCTCTCCCTCCTGCCATTCCTTCCACTACACTCTCTATATATCCTACCCTCTCTTCTTCTATCTCTGCCCCCGTCCCTCTCCCTCTTTCTATCACTCTCTCTCCCCCTCCCTCCTTATTTTCCACTCTCTCTATCTCCTCCGCCTCTCTATCTCCATCCTCCGTACCTCATCCGCCTCTCTCCCTCCCTCCTTCACCTCTCTCCCGCCTCCACCTCTCTCTCCAGCCGCTGCCTCTCCCTCCCTTCCCCTTTTTATCTCTCCCCCTATATCTATGTCTCTCCCTCCTCCTTCCCCTCTCGCACCCACAATTCTTCCCTCTCCCATTCTCTCCATCCCTACTCCCTCCCTCTATATCCCTATCTATCTCTTTCTATCCATCCCTCTTTTATATGTCTCTCTACACACCCACTCCCTCTCTCCTCTCCTTCCCACTCCCCCCCACTCTTCTTCTCTCTCCTTACCCCCTCCCCTTACATGTTAATTACATGTAAAAAAAATGTATCAATAAAGCAAACACACATACCAAAGAAACAATATAAATATACACATATATTAAAAACTACAATTCATCATATTATATATATATATATATATATATATATATATATATATATATATATATAAACATTTATTTAATTGTCAATTAAGAACAATTTATTTAAATTAATGATAAAACACTTACAATATCAGACACATATTACATTAGAATAACAATAAATTATAATTTAAAAAAGAGAAACCATATTCCAAAAACAAGCTAAAAAAGTCTTTAATTTTTTTATGATAGAATAAAATAATTACTAACGGTGAAAATTTATATATATATATATATATATATATATATATATATATATATATATATATATATATATATATATATATTTGAAAATCAAGGTTGACAAACAACGTTGCGAATCTATGCAAAAATAAATAATCTTACCAAAACAATTTAAACATGTTAAAAAATAAATTAAGCAAAGGATGAATGTAACAAAAATGATGTCAAATAGATACATCGATCTTTGTTTTATATTTTAAAACATTACTTATTTTAGAACATTGCGATCTCTAACAGCTACTCAAACCAAATTAGTAAGAAAGTGTGAGATCTATCGAGCCAAGCGTGAAAGGTTAAACAACTACAATAATCCAAAACCATATATTTTTCATTGGGATTAGCATAACTTATTGCAAGCATTATCAACGTAAACGAGTGTTTAGACATAAACAATTGTTTGTAGTAGCAATAAAGAAATAACCATAAAAGGCTAAACATTACGCCTTAGAGAGATTGTAAATATACATATTGCGAGAACTATAGAGAGTTTCGTGCTATTAAGAAACTGTAGAGAAGTGCGGTTAGTAGCAGCACCATGGAGAATTGAAAGGAGGACTCTATAAATCAACCCTGAGCCGAATCAATGGAAGAATGCGAGTGCGGTTAGTAGCAGCACCATGGAGAATCAAAAGGAGGACTCTCTAAATCAACCCCGAGCCGAATCGATGGAAGAAGGCAAGAGACATTTGTTTTTTCGATTACACAAAAATTGAGAGGAGGATTAATAATGAAAGAGTTGTGGTCAATAAAATGATAATAGGTTAGACCTATATAACGTAGCATGCACCAGAAATGGAGAGGAAATCTTTCAAAGTCACTCCTCAATTTAGGTCTATTTAATTTTTGGAAACACCTGAAACAGATCGTTATGAAAACAAAAATTAAAAAAAGACAAAAGCATACATACTCGAAGCACGAGACAAAAGCATGATTGGTTTCAGTAGCAACTCAATTTCATCCCACAGAGGTGGTTCGAGAGCAGAGCAGAGATCCAATTCCATTTCTACAGTAGAGGTGTTTCAGCAGCAACTCAATTTCATCCCACAGAGGTGGTTTGAGAGCAGAGCAGAGATCCAATTCCATTTCTACAGTAGAGGTGGTTCGAGGGCAGAGCAGAGGTCCAATTCCATTTCTCCTGAAGGCCACCCTCCTCCTTCACGCCAGACTCAAACATACGACCAACCCTCCTCCTCTATCACATATGGACTCGGGACCAACGCGGACTCCATGTGTGGGGGGATTCCAACACAACACAGATCAATGGTTTGAGAACTATGTCAAAATGGTGATACGATACCAAGAGTTTTCTCCACAAATCGTTTTTATTGCTTTTTATAAATTTCTTTTTTCTAATTTTAAACTTTTCTTGCTTTTCTCTCTATCACATATTAATAAATATTCCTTTTCTTGCTTTTTTCTTTTTTTTCTTTTTCTAACAAGTTTTGCTTTTCTCACGTTTCGAAGGTGGAGTTGAGGCTGTTTAACTTGGGTGAGAAAAGGACATTTGAGATTCCCCTCGATGATGTTTTTCTGACGACGTGTTTAGCTTTGAATTTCAACTCATTTGGCTGTTGCCTCATAGACATTCGCTGCATGTTTAACATTACGAAGGTTTTCTGCTAATACCGTTACATTCCAAATTACTACTACATTCTAAATTGTTTCATTACTAGTAGGCGATTAAGAAATCATCAACGAAATTGTTCTCACTCTAAGTTATATTTCTCTTGAAATTGGGGTTAGTTTTGTGCATGATTTGGTCCAAAATTGATTTTCTTGGATGCCTTTTCTAAAATGCAAATGGCTTGTTAATTTTAAATTATGCCGTACTGCATGTTTATGTTTTTGTATATAATACAACTGTTACTAAACATGAGGTTTAAGTTTAAATAGTGTTTACTTCCTTATTCACGGAAAATCAAACTCAAAAGAGTCATCCTACCTAGTTTAGGTTAGGTTAGGGTTGTGTCATTACAATCTATTTATTAGGTATTGTTTTTGAATCTTACACTTATACTTACAATATGTTTAGTAGGTATATTTTCATTTTATTTATAATATTATGGGAGTTATAATTTTATTTTATTTTAATTAATGGTTTTTAACTATGAAATTTATTTTTTTCCTGCCAGAAAGATTTGGTTGGGGATTTGAGTGCTATTTAGCAATCTAGGACAAAAAGCCAAGAGGCCTATGGAATTGAGGGTTTAATTACCAATTTGTAATTTTCATTTACTACCATCATGCTACCTCATCTTTCCACCATAAGCCTCAGAGAATTATTTGTAGGAAGCTCTTAGTAATGAACATATCATCAACCCATAAACTATTTCCACCATTTCCCCATCTCCACCTTCATATGTTGTGAAGCTTCTCCAAATAAGCATCTTGATATGTTGAAGAGATTTTCCAAATAAGCATTTTTCACAAGAACTTGATTCTCAAATTTTAGAGCTTTTTTCCTACTTATCCATTCTCTCATAATGATACTTACATTTGTGATAACATTTCATAATTCCTAGTATGTTCACTTTTTAAAATTAAATTTTGAGTTGTTCTCTTATAATATTGCTTAAGGTATTACAATTCATGGTGAGATCATCACTCAATTTAATTTTGAGTTTTTAAGAGTAAATTTAATTATGATCTTCATCCATTCAGAATCCTACAATTTTAACAGGAAATAAAATATATAGATATGCATGGGTATAATGATATCTTCCAAACAACTCTATTTAGCCTCTCCTAAAAATCAAGGTTCAAATACTTTATAAAATGGTACCACAATTGTAATAAACATTTTTTAAAATATTTTTTTCTTATTATAAAATAATTTTAATTTTACAAAATTTTATTAATTACAATTATTTGTCATAAATTTTCTATATTTTAACATTTAAATATTTAAACAATTTATCTTAGTTGGTGTTGTATATTTCAAAATTCATTTTGTAAATACTCCACCTATTAGCATCGTTACCATCAATCCTTTCAAATGTTGTGGAGCTTCTTGAGAAAAGCATTCTTCATGTGAAAGCCTAGTTTTTAGAGTTTGAAAATTAACTTGGTTAGTATCAATTCTCTTACAATGATACTTACATTTGTAATAACGTTGGACATTGGGTAATATGGTGAACTTTTTTAGTTGTTTTCTCTTGGAATATTGTTAAAGATATCATAGTTCAAGCAAAGGTCATTACTCATAAAAAAATTATTTAATTTAATGTGTTTAGACATTAATTTAATTGCGATGATTTTGATACAAGTAAAATTAGTTGAAGAATATACTCAAAAAAATGCTTTAAAATATTAAATTACAACTTTAAATTCAATACTACACAAATATATATGTGAATTGGTTTGACATTTTAAATCAATAAAATTGATATAAACCATCTTTTAATATATAACTATACATATTTTAAAGAAAAATTTATAAAATTCATTAATCATAATATCTCTAATAAAAGCAAATAATTAAACTAGCTTAGACACATCTTAACTTTGGATCTACCAAGGGACGAGAGGGATCAAATATTTTTCACTCTAAAAGAGGCTTGTACCTCAAAGAGATTTGATCCTTTTGGGTGCTTGGTAGATCCAAAGTTAAGATGCATCTAAATGCTTGGTAGATCCAAAACTAAAATGAATCTAGGAAACTATAATTTATAAATAAAAATACATATTAAATTAGAATAATGGTTAAATTATAGTTAAAAAAAGAAAAACATATTCCAAAAATATATCAAAAGAATTTTATTTTTTTAGAATAGAGTAAAATAACCAGTAAGACTAAAAAAAAAATCATAATAAACAATAATTATTTGAAAATAAAGATTCAAAAGAAAAGTTGAGACTCTATGCAAAAATAAATAATCTAACCAAGACAACTTAAGCCCAATCTAATAAAGAAAAAATGAATGATAAATGCAACAAAATTTATGTGAAGTAGGTGTATCTCCTCATATTTTAAAATATTAATTAATTGAAACTAGGCCAGCCTGATCACTAACTGCTACTGAAACCAAATTAACAAAAAAGTGTAAGATCTATCAAACCAATCATGAAAGCTTAAACTACTACAATAATACGAAACAACATATTTTGAAGATATAAATGTATACCAAACATTGAAATGAGCATTAACTTATTGCAAGAATTATCCACATAAATGATGGTTTGTTGTTGTAGCAATAAATTAGGAATCATAAAAGGCTAAACATTATTCCCTAGACAGATTGTAAATATACATATGGAAAGAACGATGAATAGAGAATGAACATGGAGAGCTACATGTTAGAAGGAAATTGTAGGGAGGGTAGTGATTAGCAACACCATGGAGAACTGAAAGGAGGACTCTTAACAATAAACTATAGAAAACATGAGTAAGACATTGTACACTAAACTAAAAAAACCTGGTAAATTTTTGTGCACTAAACTAAATATAATAAACCTAGGTAAGGCATTATACACTAAAATAAATATAGTAAACCCTAGTAAAGCATTTTATGCCTGAACAAAAAGTAAAGAAAGAGATCAATGCCTACACTAAGAATGTTTCTAGCAATAAACTCCATGTGCAGATGCATTCAACATATGTTTTTTGTACTCCTAAATAAACCCCAAGATGAATCCATGGAGTTAGGACATGTACATGGAAGGAGAAGGCAGGAGACATTTAATTTTTCAGTTACACACAAAATGAGAGAGGAGTATTAATAATGAAGGAGATGTTGTCGATAAAATGATGCCGGGTTCAACTTATATAACACAACATGCACCGAAAATGGTGAGGAAACCTTTCAATCTCACTCCTACATTTGATTTGATACTTTGTTAGATGTCAATGGGCTGCTTAATGGATATTCTTCTTAGTAATTGTATGTATTGAATTTTAAGCATCACTTAATTTCATATTGTCTCTATCAAAGATTTAGCTCACAATTTTTAAATTTTAAATCTTCTCTGCTTTGATCTATCTTAGCTTTTAAAATTTCATATTTTTTTAAAATTCATATTTTTTTTTGTGGGGTCTACCCTAGTATGTTAGAAGTTATTTGAAATCCCATTTTGGACCTCCCTACCACATTCACAACAACATAACATAAATGGAAAAAAACATCAATGCGAATGCAAGGAATGAAGAATTTGACATCAATTATTGTTGGTCAAAACCTCAACAAATTAATGTAAATCATTTCTTTAGATATGCATGCACCTCTCTTGTCATGTTAACTCACCTCTCACTGCATTTCCAATTTTTTTCTTCCCCATGTTACTAAAATAAAATGAGATGAAATCTAAGAATGAGTTTCTTAAATTATCAAAGGGACCTTCTCCATTTCCAATACATGTTGTATATGTCAAGCGTGGTATTGTTTTATCGATCCCATCTCCTCTATTATTAAACCTTATCTATCATTTTATATATATGTCGACAGTGATTATGACTACAGTCAATTTGGTATAGGCGAGGCTTTCATTTGAGAGGCGGACTCTTGAGAAAAGAGTGCTCTCCTCCACAGGCTATAAATTATCCAATATCTTATAGCCCCATTGCATCTCGAGGTTCCACGAGGAGGAAGGGTACCCAAGAGTAGGCTGGGAGGTGAACTGACGAGTCATTAACATTTGGTTCGAAAAAATCAACATTCACACATGAAAGTGGATGATGACAAGGGAGCATAAGCAACAACCAATCCAAGAACTGGAACTGCACTCCTTGGTGAACGCTACATTGTCTATTAATATTATTTTATATGATTAATGATGTATTTATAATGACCAGAATGTAATGTGAATGTCATGATGATTGAATTTTAGAATATGACTATTGATGTATGTACGTCAAATATATGTGTTTTCAATATTGATGAAATTTCATAATGGTCATGGCCATCAAATGACTAGTTGATAGAATGTTTATTTACTTATTATTATAGTATTCTAAGTTAAATATGAATTTTTCCCTATACCTAGTAACTTGATTTCTACTCTGACTAGTAAAAAAAATTAGCATCAGAGGGTGTGTCCCCACGCTTGGTATTAGAGTCGTAGATCTAGGACCTATGGACCCATAAAAATTAATTTTCATCAGTGACATGATTCTCTGATTGGACTATTATTATAATACATATATTGAACTAATATTTGATAGCTAATTTAAATAATATACAATATCGTTGTGAATAACAATCAACCATAAGAAGCTATCACAATTATAATCCCTATAAGAAAGGTCAACAATTAACCTCTTTTATTTACATCATGAAATATTCGCAAAATTTATTAATCCAAACCTCTTTTATTTACATTACGAAATATTCTCAAAATTTATTAATCCAAATAAATTTCAACAAGGGAAAAACAAATGATCGGCATAAAGGTACCATACAAAAATTCCAATATCATTTGTGATTGTGCAACTTTGCACCCAACATCAATTTACACCACATTTTTTGCCTTCACCCTTTTCCTTCTTACAAATCCTAGATGTGCCTTAGCTTTGGCCTCAACTGAAGATCGATTCAAAGTGGATAAGTGAGAATTATTTATGCATATGCTAATCTTCATCTACATAGACAGCATTAAGAAAAGGTTTATTTCAATTAATGAAATATTATATGTTTGTTAATAAATCTAAATATGAAAATTTGATAGGTTCATTGCTCTAATTAACCTCATTATTGGATTTTTTTATTAGATCATACTTCCAATGCTACTTTCTCTTCAGCTAGAGATATAAAAGATTGTTTGCCCCATTTCATTGGGTTATTGGATAAGACATCCTTAACCCTCCCTTCCTCTAATAAAGAGGAGTCTTTATGTGTTTCAAATTATAATTTTGCTCATATTCAGGCGAGTCATTTTGGTTAGCAGGGTCAATATGCCTTGGAAATGAAATAGGGACTCCATTCACCCCCTAGGGAACTCTGAAGGAGAGACTCCTATGAAAAACTTATGGAGGAAACATAAGGGCATAATTTCAAGGTTCATTGCATTGTGAGTCTCCTTCCATGGAGCATCATCATCAAGACCATCTAACAAGAGCTTCTAAGGATATGCCTACGTATTCACCATCATTCCTTTATATCCAATCACCAAAATAAGTAAAGGAGATAATTATTTCAAACACATACCTTTATCTTGAGTTGACTTCAAAATATTAGTCAAATCCCTGAGATTGGCATTCTATTTATCTTCAAATTCTTGAATAATATCTTTAGATTCTAGTACCTCCAAATACTTTCTAAATATTTTGTCATTGTTGTACTCAAGTCAAATATTTCAATACCAACCTCCATACGAGAGATTCTCTTTGCCAGGGAAGGACCCTTTAAAATGTTGGAAGTAGGTGATTTTTTACCCTATATTTTTATTGAAAGGAAATGAGCAATATTTAGCTATATGAATTATTTAATAGAATATAAACATATTAAGTGGACACCATGAAAATCAAGCTTGAAAATAACCATAGGTGGGTCATTCTAAATCACCATTCTCAATACTAATCCATCTCCAATATCAATTCCAACCATAATCTGAGTGACTATCATAATGTTAGTCTTAATAAAATTCATGTTTGCCTCTAAATAATGACCTAAAGAGTTTCCTATCTCTGTAAAGACTCTGGAAAACCAATATTTGATATGTAAGCTAGGTAGATTTCACCATCGATGAATGCCATCAATTGTTTCAAATTGTGCATTGAAGGAGACAGGCCAACTTTTTAAACTGAGACGCATCTATTTCCATAATGAAAAAGAAGACAATGCCTTTTCTACATTCCCCCATTGAATGGAAAGTGAAGGCCAACCATCGTATTGCAAGCAAAAAGGCCTTTTGGAACATAGCCTAGTAATGTTCCCAAACCTTACCAGATAAGTACTTAATGTTGGCTTCATTAAAGATTCATCATACTATTGTATGTTATATAATTTTAATAACCATATTGAGCTTAGTATAACTGCAAGGGCTAACCTTGTATAAGTACATTTTAGTTTTATGCATTTTCTTGTCTTCTTAATATTTGGGCCTCATAAGTCCTCAACAATATGTCCAATTGCAAGAATATGTTGATATATTTCATGAGAAAAGTCTTTCGAACCACACTTTATCACATATGGAGGGGTCACATAGGCAGATAAGTCAAATGCTGAGCCCTAAATATTTATGAGGGCTTATAGTTGGAATCCAATTCCCTTAACTGAATCATTTCTCAACCCTTCTTAGGAATCTTACACTTTTGCTTGGAATCCCCTAGGCTTACAAGGATGGATTGAGTGTTTCTTTGATCCATAACAACCTCCTTTAATGTAGACAATGTTTTCACAATAACATTACTAGGTGATCTCTCCTTATACTACCCATTCGATGGAGGATATGGATGAAAATATAGACAAACATTTCCCACATAGCCTTATTTTTTCGTTACGATAAACACCCTCCAAAATTTGGTCTAACTTGAATTTTGGAGCCTACTATGGATCTTGTGATCATTCATTCCATAATCACTTTATGGTTGGTTGATAAGTGTTAAACTCACTTTCTCACACATTCTTATTCTAAAACAAGTTTTTGAGTGCACTCTTTTATGCAACCTTGAACAGGGAAAGCACAAGTCCATCAAGGTAGTGCTTATGCAATGTTCCACCTGTGTCAAAAGTTAGTGCACACTTTCATCAACCATCCCTCACTTTTTCTTACGATTTTCATGAGTGACGTGATGCTCTCATTAAAATATTGTTATAATACATATATTGAACTAATATTTGAGATCTAATTTAAATAATATGCATTATTGTTCTAAATCACTATCAATACTATCAGAAGTGAAATCCCTATAAAAAAGGTCAAACAATTAATGTATTAATCCAAACCTATTTTATTTACATTATGAAATATTCTCAAAATTTATTAATCCAAATACATTTCAACCACGGAAAAACAAATGATCGGCATAAAGATACCATACACAAATTTCAATATCATTGGTGATTGTGCAATTTTGCACCAAGCATCAATTTGCAATTGCAAACAATATCGACACCACATTTTTGGCCTTAACCCTTTTCCTTCTTACAAATCCTATCTTCGTGTTGGCTTTGGCTTCCACTCAAGGTCAATTCGAGGTTGAGAATTGAGAATTATTTATGCATCTTGTAATATTCTATGTATTCATGGACTCACTCTCGTTTATTTGGCTTCCACTCAAGGTCAATTCGAGGTTGAGAATTGAGAATTATTTATGCATCTTGTAATATTCTATGTATTCATGGACTCACTCTAGTTTATTGTGTCTATGGTTTTGTGGTGCATAAAGTGTTTTACTCACAATCACTACATTTATCAACCTAAAGTGTTTTACTCAATCACTAAGTTTAATTACGTCCATAGTTATCCTCTATTTTGAAATGGTTTCTAAAATTTCTATATTTTATAATAATAAAATGTATATTTGACTTAAATTTCATAATTTGAGAATATTTTTAAAAATACACACAATTTTTGTGAGTTGTATTTGGGACTTTTACACTATTTTCCTATTAACGAGGTTCAATATTCCATAAATTAAATAGCACATTATTATTTTAATGACTCATAATAATTTTTACCACCCATTTAATTTATATAGCTATGCTAATTATTATGAGTAATCCTATTTTATCATCCACCAACCTCCCAATTATCATGCTCCTCTACAATTTCTTGATTGTGCTACATTATCTTTGTCTTCACCCTTAATTTGATGTTCATAACCCTTGCATAATTACTTTTACATTCCTACTAAGGAATAATGTTACTAATACTCTTATTCCTAATTTTTTTGTTCAAATACATAGCATTATGTTGTTTGATTATGCTACATTCTCTTTATCTTTACCATTAATTTGATGTTCATAGCCCATTATGCACGTATATATTCCTACTAAGGAATAATGTTTATATTACTATTATTCCTAGTTTTTTTGTTCAAATAAATAGCATTTTGTTGTTGTCAACCTTGGTTTATTTCCACAATGCTTGAAATACCTGATTTATCTCTACCAAATAATGTAGTTTGCAATAACATTTATAATTGGTTGAATTGATGATTAAACTTTATTTTAATAACCATTAATTATTTTTCATCTTTTATTCCAAAAATATTTGTTTCCAAATTATGAGACATCACTTATTTATTTGACATCACTTTTTGTTTGCAACATGTATTTGGTTAACTTTTATTTTAAAAAATGTATTTATATTTTGCAAGTTAACTGAAGTGAAGAGATAGATCACATTTTTATTCAACATTAGTTTTTTTCTTAGTTTATTTATCCCTTAATGGTTATAAGATTTATAATATATACAAATTTATTATTTAAAATATTGTATTTTATTTTATTTCAACTTTTTAATTTATCATTTAAAATATAAATATTTTATTTGAAAAAAAAATGAGTAGTAAATTTTTAATATATTTTATCTATGAATTTTGTTATATTAACTTTGTTTTCCCAATATAATATTTATAAATAAATCATAATATTAAAATCTTATTCCATGGGCAATTCAGACTTACTAGTGCAATTTACAAGAAAATTATGATCATTTCAATTTTCAGTGTAACATTTATAAATAAATTAGAATTTTAAAATCTTATCTATGTATTCATGGGCTTACTCTAGTTTATTGTATCTAGGGTTTTGTGGTGCATAAAGTGTTTTACTTGCAATCATTAAGTTTATCAACCTAAAGTGTTCTAATCAAATTTCTAGTATACATATTGATAGCAGGATACAAAATTCAATGGTTCAGATTTATCTCAAAAGTAGTTATGCTCTTTTAACAATTTTAATTAAATTCATTAATTAAAGAAAATGTCATATGAAGTGAGTTGTGATTTTTGGGACGTGTTGTATTGATAAGGCATGTTATTGCCCAATGGGATTGTAACAAAGTCTATTTATAGATTGAGATTCTCCAATGTAAAGTCCAGGTAAATCTCCATTATTAAGAATCTTATTCCATGTTTTTTTAAATATATGTATACTTAACTTATACATGAATTATTTTTATAAATAATAATATTATTTAAAATAATGATAATTTGTTTAGCTTTTATTATTTTTTACTTCTAGCCACATGAGATGCATATGAAGTAATTGTTCTAATTCTTATTATGGGTTGTCGTAAATATGCTTGTGCCTCTCTCTCTCTCTCTCTTGCATGATCCCTCTCTCACCTTCTCTCTCCACTGTCTCCCAACTCATCTCTATCTCATGATCCTTCCCCTTTAATTTATCTCCCCATCTGCTCCCTCTCCTTCTCTCGTTATCCCCCCACCTCTACCTCCCTATCCCCCATCCCCCATTCTATCATTTTCTCCTAATCCTTCCATCCCTCTCTCCCCACTCTCTTCTACATGTTCTCGATATCTTTATCTCCACACCCTATCTCTCAATATCCCCTTCTTATTCTCTCTCTCTCTATCTCCCATGCCCTATCTCTCAAACCATCCCTATTTTCCACATATCTCAATCTCCCTCTCTCTCAAGCCCTCCCTATTTTCTGATGACTCCCTCTCTCTCTACCCCTCTTCTCTATGTCCATATTTCTCTCACAAACTATCATGCTCTTCCCTCATCTCTCTCTCTTTGATTCTCCCTTTCTTTCTCTCCACTATCATGCTCCCTCTGTCTCTCCCCCACATTCTCTCCCTCCCTCCCTCCCTTGCGCTCTCTCTCAAACCCTCCAAATTATCCCCCCTCTCATTCTACCCACCCTCACATTCTAACCCTGCCTCTCTCTCTCTCTCTCCCTCTCTCTCTCTCCCCATCATTGTTTCCCTTGCTCCCTCTCTTGCCCTCCCTATCTCTCTATCCCTATCTCCCTGCCTCCCTCTCTTTCTCTCTCTCCCTCTCCTCTTTGCTTTCTCTCCCCTCAAACTCCCACCGCTGTCCCTCCCTCCCTCGCTCGCTCTCAGCCCCCCTTACCCTCTCTCTCTTTCTCTCTTTCTCACTGTCTCTCCCCCACCTTTAGCTCCCTCTCCCTATCCTTATCTCTCTTTCCCTCCTACTCTCTATCTCTCTTCCCCCAACCTTATATTGACTTTATCTCTCCCCTTCTCCCTCTCACCCTCCCTCTCTCTTCCCCTCTCACTCTTTGCCCGCCTTCCCCTCTCCCTCTCTCTTTCTTTCTCTCCCGCCCATCACTCTCTCCCTTACACTTTCCCTCTCCCTCCCTCTCTCTCTCTCACTCTCTCTCTCTCTCTACACTTAACTCTATCTCTCTCCCCCCACTTAACTTTCTCTCTCTCTCCCCCTCCTGCCTTCCTCCTCCTCCATCTCTCCCGCCCTCTCCTCTTTTCTCCCTACCCTCCTCCTTCCGCATCCCACCCTCTCTTCCTCTCTCCCTCCCTCTCGCTCGTTCTCTCACTCTCTCTCCCCATCCCTCCCTATTTTCCACACTCGCTCTATTTCTCTCCCTCCTACCCTTCCTCCTTCCTCCCACTACTCTCTCTATCTCTTACCCTCTCTTCCTCTCTCTCCCTCCCGCTCCCTCTCTCTATCACTCTCTCTCACCCTCCCTCCCTCCTTTCAACACTCTCGCTATCCCTCTACTTGACACCCTTCCTCCTCCCTCCCTCTACTATCTCTCTCCCTCTACCTCTCTCTCCAGCCACCCCCTCTCCATCCCTTCCTTGATTTCTCTCTCCCCCTATCTCTATGTCTCTCCCTACTCCTCCCTCTCTCCCACGCACCATTCTACCCTCTCCCTCTCTCTCCATCCCTATTTCCTCCCTCTATCTCCCTATCTATCTCTTTTTATCCATCCCTCCTTTTTATGTTTCTCTACACCCTCACTCCCTCTCTTCTCTCCTTCCCACTCTCACCCTGCTCTTCTCCTCTCTCCTTACCCCCTCCCCTTACATGTTAAACAAATTTGTATCAATAAAGCAAACACAACATAGATACAAGAGATTCAATATAAATATAAACATATATTAAAAAATACAATTCATCATTATTCAAATATATATATATATATATATATATATATATATATATAAACATTTAATTCATTGTCAATTAAAATCAGTTTATTTAAATGGATAGCAAAACACTTACTATATCACATACATATTAAATTAGAATAACCGTAAATTATAATTAAAAAAAAACATATTCCAAAAACAAACTAAAAAAAGCTTTAATTTTTTTACGATAGAATAAAATAATTACTAACATTGAAAGATTATAATTATAATTATATATATAATTAATATTTATTTGAAAATCAAGATTCAGAAACAAAATTGAGAATCTACGCAAAAATAAATAATATAACCCAAACAATTTAAACACGTTAAAAAATAATTTAAGCTAACAAAAATTATGTCAATTAAATACATGTCTCTTATTTTAAAACATAGCAATCTCCTCTTAAAACTACTGAAACTAAATTAATAAGAAAGTGTGAAATCTATCTAGCCCATCGTGAAAGGTTAAACAACTACAATAATCGCAAACCATATATTTTGCATTGAGATTAGCATAACTTATTACAAGCATTATCCACGTAAACAACCAGCAGCAATAAACTAGGAATCAGAAAAGGCTAAACATTACGCCCTAGAGAGATTGTAAATATACATATTGCGAAGAATCAGAAAAGGCTAAACATTATGCCCTTGAGAGATTGTAAATATACATATTGCGAGAAGTGTAGAGGAGGGCGGTTATTGTACCGAGCCGAATTGATGGAAAGAGAAAGGAGAAGGCCAGAGACATTTGATTTTGCTATTACACAAAATGAGAGGAGGATTAATAATGAAAGAGATGTGGTAGATAAATGATACCAGTTTTGGCACCGAAAATGGAGAGACAGTCTTTCAAACTCACTCCTAGATTTGAGTTTATTTTATTTTGGAAACACCTGAAACAGATCGGTATGAAAACAAAAGTTAAAAAAACTTGGAAGCACGAGACAGAAGCATACATACTTGGAAGCCCGAGACAGAAGCATGATTGGTTTCAGCAGCAACTCAATTTCATCTAGCAGAGGTGGTTCGAGAGCGGAGCAGAGGTCCAAGTCCATTTTCCCAAGGGAAGTGGTTCGAGACCAGAGCAGAGGTCCAATTCCATTTCCCCTGAAGGCCACCCTCCTCCTCTGTCACGTATGGACTTGGGACAAGGCGGACTCAGACAGAGGACCAACCCTCCTCCTCTGTCACATATGGACTCGGGACAAGGTGGACTCAGACAGAGGACCAACCCTCCTCCTCTGTCACATATGGACTCGGGACAAGGCGGACTCAATCTTGGATGTGTGGAGTGCTTCAAACAAAACACAAAACAATGGTTTGACAACCGTCCGTGTCAAAGTGGAGATTGAATATAAAAATTTGTTCCGAAATCACTTTGATTGTTTTTCTATCCATCAACTATTTTGATAAAGTGCTTTTCTTTCTTTCTCTAACTTTTCTTGCTTTTCTCTCTCTATTAAGTATAATTAAAAAATTATTTTTCTGGCTTCTCTCTCCATCAGATATCTTTATAAATTGCTTTTCTTGATTTTCTAACCGTTATAAATTATTTTTCTAACTGTTTTTGCTTTTCTCTCCGGCAGCTATCTTTAAAAATTGATTTTCTTGCTTTTTTTAACGTATCAATTTTTGGTGTGTGAGGAGCTTGGAGGGTTTGAAGCTGGAGTTGAGACGGTTTAACTTGGGTGAAAAAAAATGACATTTGAGCTTCATTATGTTCCCGCCGTGGAGGATGCTTTTCCCCCGACGTGTTTGAATTTTGCCTCATAGACATTCGTTGCATATTTAATATAGATAATAAAGTGTTGTGCACTAAACTAAATATAATAAAAGTGGAGGATGCTTTTCCCCGACGTGTTTGAATTTTGCCTCATAGACATTCGTTGCATATTTAATATAGATAATAAAGTGTTGTGCACTAAACTAAATATAATAAAAGTAGATAAGGCATTGTACACTGAAATAAATACAGTAAACACTAGTAAACAATTTTATGCCTGAAAAGGCTGTAAAGAAAGAGATGAATAACTATACTAAGAATATTGCAAGCAATAAACTCCATGATGAGACGCGTTCAACATATCTTATTTGTTACAAACAAAATGAGAGAGGAGGATTAATAATGAAGGAGTGGTGGTCGATAAAATTATACTAGGTTCAACTTATATAACATAGCATGCACTGAAAAAGGAAACCTTTCAAACTCACTCTTACATTTGATTTGATACTTGGTTAGATGTCAATGGGCTGCTTAATGGATATTCTCTCAGTAACGGTATTTATTGCATTTTAAGCTACTCTTAATTTCATATTCTCTCTCTTAAATATTTAGCTCACATTTTTATATTTTAAATTTGATCTATCTTAGCTTTTAAAATTTCATAGCTTTTTAAAATTCCTTTTGTTTGTGTGGTCTACCCTAGTATGTTAGGAGATTTGAAATCCCATTTTCAACCCTCCTACCACATTCACAAAAACATACCAAAAATGGAAAAAAAACATCAATGCCAATGCAAGGAATGAATAATTTGAAATGATTTATTGTTGGTAAAAACGTCAAGCAATTATTATAAATCCTTTCTGTAGGTATGTATTCATCTATGTTGTCATGTTAACTCACATCTTGCTGCATTTCCAATTTTTTTGTTCCTCTTTTGTTCCACATGTTACTAAAATAAAATGAAATGAAATCTAAGAATGAGTTTCTTAGATTATCTAAGGGACTTTCTCCATTTCCAATACATTTTGTATATGTGAAGCATGGTATAATTTTATCAATACCATATCTTCTATTATTAAAACACCTGTGTCACTTTATATATGTGTTGACAATAATTATGACTATAGTCACTTTGGTATCGTGGAGGCTTTCTTTTGAGAGGGGGACTCTTGAGCAAAGAGTGTTCTCCTCCACTGGATATAACTTCTCCACCATTGTATAGCCCCATTGCATCTCCGCGGTCCACCAGGAGGAAGGGTACCCAAAGAGTAGGCTAGGAGGTAAGCTGATGAATCATTAAAATTTGGTTAGAACACATTGACATTCACACAAGAACGTGGATGACGGAAATGGAGCGCAAGCAACAACCAATCTGAGAACCAAAAATCCACTCCTTGGTGAACGATCCATTGTGTATTAATAATTTTTGTTATATTATTAATGATGTCTTTATAATGACCAGAATGTAATGTGAATGTCATGATGATTGAATTTCAGAATATGACTATTGATGCATGTACCTCAAATTTATGTGTTTTCAATATTGATGAAATTCCATAATGGTCGTGGCTAAAAAATGACTAGTTTATTAGAATGTTTATTTACTTATTATTATAGTATTGTATCTTAAATAGAAATTTCCCCCTATACTTAGTAACCTAATTTCTACTCTGATTAGTAAAAATAAAATGGCATAAGAGAAAGTGTCCCCACGCATGGTATCATAGTCATAGATCTAGGACCCATGGACCCATAAAAGTTAATTTTCATCAATGATGTGATGCTCTCATTAAGATATTGATATAATACATATATTGAGTTAATATTTAGTATCTAATTTAAATAATATACAATTTTTTTGTAAATCACAATCAATCATCAGAAACTATCCCAAGTGAAAAACCTATAATAAAGGTCAAACAATTAACCTATTTTATTTACATCATGAAATATTCTCAAAATTTATGAATCCAAACCTTCTTTATTTACATTATGAAATATTATAAAAATTTATTAATCGAAATAAAATTCAACCAGGGAAAAACAAATCATGGACATAAAGATACCATACAAAAAATTCAATATCATTTGTGATTGTGCAATTTTTCACCCAACATCAATTTGCACTACATTTTTTGCCTTCACCCTTTTCCTTCTTACAAATCCTATCTGTGGCATGTCTTTCACTCCCACTCGAGATCGATTCAAAGTAGAGAAGTGAGAAAGTGAGAATTATTTATGCATCTGCTAATCTTCGTCTATATATTTATAGCATAAAGAAAAAAATTATTTCAATTATTGAAATATTATATGTTTATTAATAAATTTAAATATGAAATTTTGATAGGGTTATTGCTCTGGCTAACTGCATTATTGGAATTTTTTCAGTAGATCATACTTCCAATGCTACTTTATCTTAAGCTTGAGATATAAAAGATTGTTTAACCCCCATTCACTAGGTTATTGGCTAATACATCCTTAACCCTTCCTTCCTCTAGTAAAGAGGAGGTTTTATGTGTTTTAAGTTATACTTTTTCTCATATTCAGGTGAGTCACTTTTCTCAGCAGTGTCATTATGCCATGGAAATGAAATAGGGACTACATTCACCACTAGGGAACTCTGAAGGAGAGATTCCTATGAGAAAATTATAGAGGAAATTTAGGGGCATAAGTTGAAGGTTAATTGCATCATGAGTCTCCTTACATGGAGCATCATCATCAAGGCCTACTAACAAGAGTTTCTAGGGAGATGCCTACGTATTCACCATCATTACTTTATATCCAATCACCAAAACAAGTAAAGGATCTAATTCTTCGAATCACATAACTTTATCTTGAGTTGACTTCAAAATATTAGTCACCTCCTTGTGATTGGCATTCTAGTTAACTCCAAATTCTTCAATAATATCTTTAGGTACTAGTCCCTCCAAATACTTTCTAAAGCTTTTATGATTGCAGTATTCAAGTCAATTTTTCAATACCAACCTCCACAGGAGAAATGATATTTTTTCAGTGAAGGTCCCTTTAAAATGTTGGAAGTAGGTGATTTTTTACCCTAACTTTTTACTGAAAGGAAATGAGCAATATTTAGCTATATGAATTAGTTAATGGCATATTAACATATTGAGGGAAGAACATGGCAATCAAGCTCAAAAATAACCATAGGTAAGTCCTTCGAAATCACCATTCCCAATACTAATCCATCTCCAAAATAAATTCCAATCATAATTTGAGTGACCATCGTATTCTTAGTCTTAATAAAATTCATGTTTGCCTCCAAATAATGACCTAAAGAGTTTCATATCTTTGGAAAGACTCTGGAAAACCAATAATTGATATGTAAGCTAGGTATATTTCACCATCAATGAATGTCATCAGTTGTTTGAAATTGTGAATGAAAGGAGAGAGGGAAACTTTTTAAATTGAGAAGCACCTATTTCCTTAAAGAAAAAGAAGACGATTCATTTTCTACATTCTCCCATTGAGAAAAAGGTGGAGGCCAACCATCTTCTTGCAAGAAAAAATCTCTATTGGAACATACCCTAATAACATTCCCAAACATTACCACATAAGGACTTAATGTTGGATTCATTACAAATTCATTTGAAGATGCATCCTCCTATTGTATGTTATATTATGTTAACAACCATATTGTGCTTAATATCACTGTATGGAATAACCTTGTATGAGTACCTTTTATTTTTATGCATTTTCTTCTCTTCTTCTTAATATTTGGGCATCATAAGTCCTCAAAAATGTGTTCAACATAGGAATATGTTGATATATTTCATCAACTAAGTCCTTTGATCAATACCTCATCACATATGAAGGGGACACATAGGAAGATAAGTCAAATGCTGAGCCCTAAATATTAACAAGGGCTTCTACCTGGAATCCAATTCCCTTAACTGAATCCTTTCTCAACCCTTCTCATGAATCTTAGCATTTTGCTTGGAATCCCCTAGGCTTACAAGGATGGATTGAGTTTTGCTTTGATCCAAAACAACATCCTTTAATGTAGACAATGTTTTCACAATAACATTACTAGGTGATCTCTCCTTATACTACCCATTCAATGGAGGATATGGATGAAAACATAGACAAACATTTCTGACATAACATTATGTTTTCCTTATCACAAACACCCTCCAAAATTTGGTCTAACTTGAATTTTAGAGCCTAATGTGGATCTTGTGATCATTCATTCCCAAATAGATTTATGGTTAGTTGATAAGTGTCAAAGTCACTTGCTGAAACATGCTTATTATACAACAAGTTCGTTACTGCACCCTTTTGTGCAAGCTTGAACATGAAAAGTACAAGTCCGCCAAGGTAGTGTCTATGCACTGTTCCACCTGTGTCGAAAGTCAGTGCACACTTTCATCAACATTCCCTCACTTTTTGTTGTGATTTTCATCAATGACGTGATGCTCTCATTAAACTATTGTTATAATACATATATTGAACTAATATTTAATATATAATTTAAATAATATACATTATTGTTGTAAATCACAATCAATCATCGGAAACTATCACAAGTGAAATCCCCATAAAAAATGTTCAAGCAATTAATTTATTAATCCAAACCTCTATTATTTACATTATGAAATATTCTCAAAATTTATTAATCCAAATAAATTTCAACCAAGAAAAAACAAATTAGTGTCATAAACGTACCATACCCAAATTTCAATGTGATTGGTGATTCTGCAACTTTTCACCTAGCATCAATTTGTAATTGAAAACAATATCAGCACTACATTTTTGGCCTTCAGCATTTTCCTTCTTACAAATCCTATCTTTGCCTTGGATTTGGCTTCCACTCGAGATCGATTCAAAGAGGAGAAGTGAGAATTATTTATGCATCTTCTAATCTTCATCTATATAACTATTTTCTATGTATTCATGGGCATACTCTAGTTTATTGTATCTATGGTTTTGTGGTGCATAAACTATTTTACTCACAATCACTACTTTTATCAACCTAAAGTGCGTTATTCAATCACTAAGTTTAATTACCTCCATAGGTATCCTCTACTTTGAAATGGTTTCTAAAATTTCTATCTTTTATATAATAAAATATATATTTGATTTAAATTTCATAATATGAGAATATTTTTAAAAATATACACAATTTTTGTGAGTTGTATTTAGGAATTTTACTCTATCTTCCGATTACAAAGGTTTAGTATTACATAAATTAAATAGCACATTATTATTTTAATCACTCGTAACAACTTTTATTGCCCATTTAATTTATATAACTATGCAATTATTATGAAAATCCTATTTTATCATCCACCAAGCTCCAAATTTTCACGGTTGATTGTGCTACTTTCTCTTTGTCTTCACCTTCAATTTGATGTTTATAACCCTTGCATTATTCACTTTTACATTCCTGGTAAGGAATAGTTTTTATAATACTCTTGTTCCTAATTTTTTTGTTCAAATACATAACATTATGTTGTTCGATTGTGCTCCATTTTCTTTATCTTCACCATTAATTAAATGTTCCTGCTAATGAATAATGTTTATATTACTCTTATTCCTAGATTTTTTTTTTTTTCAAATAAATATCATTTTGTTGTTCTCAACCCTGATTTATTCCCACAATGCTTGAAATACCTAATTTATCTATGCGAAATAATGTATTTTGCAGTAACATTTATAATTGGTTGAATTGATGTTTAAATTTTATTTTAATAACCATTAATTATTTGTTTCCTTTTATTGCAAAAATATTTGTTTTCAAATTATGAGATATCATTTATTTATTTGACAAGCAATTTTTGGCAAGTTTTTGTTATTTAAAATATGTTTTTGAATGCATCAATTACTATGGGATAAATTTGATGGGCACTCCCACCTGTCAAGTAAATTCTTGATCATGGGTTTCCTTTTAAAAGTGTCCTTCACATGCCTTTTGATTTTTATTTTTACCCATCATTTAAATATCATGTATTATTTGTTTTTGTTAGTAAGCTCAATAGTGGGGGCTTAAATTCCATGGAATATTCTAGAATATTGATAGTAGTATACACAAATCAATGGTTGAGATTTATGTCAAAAGTAGTTATGCTCTTTTAACCATTTTAATTAAATTGATTAATTAAAAGAAAAATGTCATATGAAGTGAGTTGAGATTTTTGGGACATGTGGTATTGATAAGGCATGGTATTGTCCAATGAGATTGTAACAAAGCCTATTTATAGATTAAGATTCTTCAATGTAAAGTAGAGGTAAATCTCCATGGTTAAGATTGTATTCCATGTTTTTTTAAATGTATGTATGTTTAAATTATATATTAATTATTTTTATAAATAATAATGATATTTAAAATAATGATAATTTGTTTAGTTTTTATTAATATTTACTTCTAGCAACATGAGATGCATATGGAGTAATTGTTTTGATTCTTATTATGGATTGTTGCAAATATGCTTTTACCATCCATCTCTCTCTCTCTCTCTCTCTCTCTCTCTCTCTCTCTCTCTCTCTCTCTCTCTCTCTCCTGCATGATCTCTCTCTCACCTTATCTCCCAACTCTCTCCCAACTCATCTCTATCTCACGATCCTTCCCCTTCAATTTATCTCACCATCTACTCCCTCTCCTTCTCTCTTTATCCCCCCACCTCTACCTCTCTCTCCTCCCTCCACACTCTATCCTTTTCTCTCAATAATTTCATCGCTCTTCCCCTTCTCTTATACATGTTCTCAATATCTTTCTGTTGAGACCCTTCCTCTCAGTCTCCCCCTCTTATTCTCTCTCTATCACCCATGCCTTACGTCTCAAACTGTCCCTATTTTCCCCATATCTCTCTCTCCCTCTCCCTCAAGCCCCCCTATTTTCCCATCACTCCCCCTCTCTCTCCCTCTCCCTCTCTGCCACTTCTCCATGTTCATCTTTGTCTCACACACTATCATGCCCTTCCCTCATCTCTCTCTCCCCTCCCTCTCTATCGTCTCTCTCTCCACTATTGTTTCCCTCCCTCTAGCTGTCGCCATCCCAATCTCGCTCCCTCCCTCTCTCACTCTCAATCCCGCTAACCCTCTCTCTCTCTCTCATGCGCCCTTCCTCCCTCTTTCTCTCTCTCTCAACCCCTCTTAACCTCTCTCTCTCACAGACCCTCCCTGTCTCTCTCTTTTTGTCTCACACACTCTCTCTTCCCCACCTTTAGCTCCCTCTCCCTATCCTTATCTCTCTTTCCCTCCTAATCTCTATCTCTCTCCCCCCAACCTTATGCTAACTTTGTCTCTCCCCTTCCCACTCTCACCCTCCCTCTCTCTTCCTCTCTCACTCTCTATTCCCCTTCCCCTCCCTCTCTCCTTCTTTCTCTTTCTCCCTCTAACATTTTTAATTGGTTGAATTGATGTTTAAATTTTATTTTAATAACCATTAATTATTTGTTTCCTTTTATTGCAAAAATATTTGTTTTCAAATTATGAGATATCATTTATTTATTTGACAAGCAATTTTTGGCAAGTTTTTGTTATTTAAAATATGTTTTTGAATGCATCAATTACTATGGGATAAATTTGATGGGCACTCCCACCTGTCAAGTAAATTCTTGATCATGGGTTTCCTTTTAAAAGTGTCCTTCGCATGCCTTTTGATTTTTATTTTTACCCATCATTTAAATATCATGTATTATTTGTTTTTGTTAGTAAGCTCAATAGTGGGGGCTTAAATTCCATGGAATATTCTAGAATATTGATAGTAGTATACACAAATCAATGGTTGAGATTTATGTCAAAAGTAGTTATGCTCTTTTAACCATTTTAATTAAATTGATTAATTAAAAGAAAAATGTCATATGAAGTGAGTTGAGATTTTTGGGACATGTAGTATTGATAAGGCATGGTATTGTCCAATGAGATTGTAACAAAGCCTATTTATAGATTAAGATTCTTCAATGTAAAGTAGAGGTAAATCTCCATGGTTAAGATTCTATTCCATGTTTTTTTAAATGTATGTATGTTTAAATTATATATTAATTATTTTTAATAATGATATTTAAAATAATGATAATTTGTTTAGTTTTTATTAATATTTACTTCTAGCAACATGAGATGCATATGGAGTAATTGTTTTGATTCTTATATTGGATTGTTGCAAATATGCTTTTACCATCCATCTCTCTCTCTCTCTCTCTCTCTCTCTCTCTCTCTCTCTCTCTCTTGCATGATCTCTCTCTCACCTTATCTCCCAACTCTCTCCCAACTCATCTCTATCTCACGATCCTTCCCCTTCAATTTATCTCACCATCTACTCCCTCTCCTTCTTTCTTTATCCCCACACCTCTACCGCTCTCTCCTCCCTCCCTCACTCTATCCTTTTCTCTCAATAATTTCATCACTCTTCCCCCTCTCTTATACATGTTCTCAATATCTTTCTGTTGAGACCCTTCCTCTCAGTCTCCCCCTCTTATTCTCTCTCTATCACCCATGCCTTACGTCTCAAACTGTCCCTATTTTCCCCATATCTCTCTCTCCCTCTCCCTCAAGCCCTCCCTATTTTCCCATCACTCCCTCTCTCTCTCCCTCTCCCTCTCTGCCACTTCTCCATCTTCATCTTTGTCTCACACACTATCATGCCCTTCCCTCATCTCTCTCTCCCCTCCCTCTCTATCGTCTCTCTCTCCACTATTGTTTCCCTCCCTCTGGCTGTCGCCATCCCAATCTCGCTCCCTCCCTCTCTCACTCTCAATCCCGCTAACCCTCTCTCTCTCTCTCATGTGCCCTTCCTCCCTCTTTCTCTCTCTCTCTCTCTCAACCCCTCTTAACCTCTCTCTCACAGACCCTCCCTGTCTCTCTCTTTTTGTCTCACGCACTCTCTCTTCCCCACCTTTAGCTCCCTCTCCCTATCCTTATCTCTCTTTCCCTCCTAATCTCTATCTCTCTCCCCCCAACCTTATGCTGACTTTGTCTCTCCCCTTCCCACTCACACCCTCCCTCTCTCTTCCCCTCTCACTCTCTATTCCCCTTCCCCTCCCTCTCTCTTTCTCTCTCTCCCCCCCCCCCCCCCACATATCTCTCCCTTACACTTCCCCTTTCCCTCTCTCCCTCTCTCTCTCCCTCTCCCCCACTCCCTCCCATTCCTTTTCCCTCCCTCTATCTCCCTCTTTCTCCCACTCCCCTCCCTTCCTCTTCCTCTATCTCTCCCTCCCTCTCCTTCTTTCTCCCTTCCTTCCTCTCTCCCCTTCCCACCCTCTCTACCGCTCTCCCTTTGTCTCCCTCTTTCTCTCACTCTCTCGCCCTCCTGCCCTTCCTCTCACTACTCTCTCTATATATCCTAGCGTGTCTTCCTCTCTCTCTCTCTCTCTCTCCCTCCCTCTCCCTCTTTCTATAACTCTCTCTTCCCCTCCCTCCTTATTTTCCATACTCTCCCTCCCTAATCCGCCTCTCTCTCTCCCTCCTACCCTTCCTCACACTACTCTCTCTATATATCCTACCCTCTCTTCCTCTCTCCCTCCCCCGCTCCCTCTACCTCTTTCTATCACTCTCTCTCCCCCTCCCTCCTTATTTTCCATACTCTCTCTATCTCCTCCGCCTCTCTGTCTCCTCTCTCCCTCCCTCCTCCGCCTCTCTCCCTCCCTCCTTCACCTCTCTCCTGCCTCCACCTCTCTCTCTAGCCTTTTCCTCTCCCTCCCTTCCTCTTTTTCTCTCTTCCCCTATATCTATGTCTCTCCCTCCTCCTTCCCCTCTCCCACCCACAATTCTTCCCTCTCCCTCTCTCTCCATCCCTAATCCCTCCCTCTATATCTCTATCTATCTCTTTCTATCCATCCCTCTTTTATATGTCTCTCTACACCCTCACTCCCTCTCTCCTGTCCTTCCCACTCTCCCCCCAATTTCCTTCTCTCTCCTTACCCCCTCCCCTTACATGTTAATTACATGTAAAAAAAATGTATCAATAAAGAAAACACAAAAACCAAAGAAACAATATAAATATACAGATATTTTTTTTTCTCAATTAGTCTACTCCTATTATTTATACAAAAAGTGTTACAGCAAGGCCACTGCCTTGAAAATTCTTGCCATGAAGTTGGCATTTTACAAAAAGATGCTTGACGTCTGTCCATGGAGGAACCACAACAGTGCTTTTAACTCCCATAAAACTCAAAATTGACCCACAGTTATCCATCGCTAAACATAAAAAAAGCATTAAATGACAGAGACCTGAAACATACATTAACATCGAGATTCAAAAGGGAGGCGAACTCCTACTTCAGAAACTGCACAAAACAGAGGCACGGGCTGGTTCATTCGTCCTCTATGGTATACGGTTACTCAACGACCCTACACCCAAATTGAGCTGAGTCATCAGAGTCGGACGGACAGACCTCTGAGCCTGTAGGCTCTCCTCTTGCTGGCACGCTCAGAGCTACTTTGTCTTCAAAATTCACCACAGAAATGCCTCCTATGACCTGGCACTGGTTATCATTCGGATTTTCTGTCCTCTGATCTGCAGGAACCCCATGATGAGCTGCTCCCAAACCCCGGGAATTCTCACACTTTTCAATCGTGACGGAGACTATGAAGGAGGAGTTTTCCAAAGAACACGGGATGCGGAAACGGGTAGCGAGATGAGCATTATGCTCACAGTCATCGTCCCTAACTCGCCCTCTGCCCCTGCCTCTGCCACTTCTGGTGGCTGGATGATTGAAGCGACCAAATTCCAACGCATCCGAGGATGGGTTCGAGGTGGTGGTGGACCGCTGATGAGTGGCACGACCGCAGGAACCTCCACGCCTACTCCCCATTCTAGGCCTTTCACGCGGTATGATGTTATGCGCAAGCTTGACAGAGGAGCGAATGCACAGAGAGGGATGACTAAGAAATGAGTGCTCAGAGAGAAATGGAAAAGGAGCCCAGACAAGTCCGTGAGTCACTCGAACCAGAGCCAAGCGAAAGACGATGATAGAGAAAGACCTTGAGTCGAGCGAAGGATAGATGAGCAGAAACGAACTAACAGAGTGACTCAGGGAAACGCACAGAACAACGACCTTTGTGGCATCGATGGTCTGCGACGAAGCCGTGGGAGTGACAAACATATTGGGAGCCATGGCGCAAATAACCGGGAGACTGAAGGACGTAGTTAATGCAGCCATAAATAGAATTATGTGAGACCAACTCGCCAACCCATAACTGTAACCCGTGGCGCAGTTGGGCTAACACCTGTCCACTCACTGCGCCTTCAATGTACCCTGTGGCCTGTCAATCACCCGCATTCGAGAATAAATATACACATATTAAAAACTACAATTCATCATATTATCTATATATATATATATATATATATATAAACATTTATTTAATTGTCAATTAAAAACAATTTATTTAAATTAATGATAAAAGACTTACAGTATCAGACACATATTACATTAGAATAACAATAAATTATAATTTAAAAAAAAAGAGAAACCATATTCCAAAGACAAGCTAAAAAAGTCTTTCATTTTTTTATAAAAGAATAAAATAATTACTCACGGTGAAAATTTATATATATATATATATATATGAAAATCAAGGTTCACAAAAAATGTTGAGAATCTATGCAAAATTAAATTATCATACCAAAACAATTTAAACATGTTATACATCGATCTTTGTTTTATATTTTAAAACATTAGTTATTTTGGAAACTCAAACCAAATTAATAAGAAAGTGTGAGATCTATCCAACCAAGCGTGAAAGGTTAAACAACTACAATAATCCCAAACCATATATTTTGCATTGAGATTAGCATAACTTATTGCAAGAATTATCAACGTAAACGAGGGTTTACACATAAACAATTGTTTGTAGCAGCAATAAAGTAAGAGTCACAAAAGGCTAAACAGTATGCCTGAGAGAGATTGTAAATATACATATTGCGAGAACTATAGAGAGTTTCGTGCTATTAAGAAACTGTAGAGGAGTGCGGTTAGTAGCAGCACCATGGAGAATTGAAAGGAGGACTCTCTAAATCAACCCTGAGCCGAATCGATGGAAGAAGGCAAGTGCGGTTAGTAGCAGCACCATGGAGAATCAAAAGGAGGACTCTCTAAATCAACCCCGAGCCGAATCGATGGAAGAAGGCGAGAGACATTTGATTTTGCGGTTACACAAAAATTGAGAGGAGGATTAATAATGAAAGAGATGTGGTTGATAAAATGATACCACGTTAGACCTATATAACGTAGCATGCACCAGAAATGGAGAGGCAGTCTTTCAAACTCACTCCTCGATTTAAGTCTATTTAATTTTTGGAAACACCTGAAACAGATCGTTATGAAAACAAAAATTAAAAAAAGAGAGAAGCGTACATACTCGAAGCACGAGACAAGCATAAATACGAGACAGGAGAATGATTGGTTTCGGCAGCAACTCAATTTCATCTCGCAGAGGTGGTTCGAGAGCAGAGCAGAGGTCCAATTCCATTTCCCCAGTAGAGGTGGTTCGAGGGCAGAGCAGAGGTCCAATTCCATTTCTCCTGAAGGCCATCCTCCTCGTCTAGGCCAGACTTAGACATACGACCAACCCTCCTCCTCTATCACATATGGACACGGGACCAACGCGGATTCCATGTGTGGCGGGATTCCAACACAACACAAAACAATGGTTTGACAACTATGTCAAAATGGAGATACGATACCAAGAGTTGTTCCCACAAATCGCTTTTATTGCTTTTTATAAATTGCTTTTTTTCTAATTTTAAACTTTTCTTGCTTTTCTCTCTATCACATATTATTAAAAATTCGTTTCTTGCTTTTCTCTCTATCACATATTATTAAAAATTCCTTTCTTTCTTTTCTCTCCATCAGCTATCATTATAAATTTCTTTTATTGATTTTCTAACCGTTATAAATTCTTTTTCTTTTCTTTCTTTTTCTAACCGTTTTTGCTTTTCTCACCAGCAACTATCCTTAAAAATTGTTTTTCTTGCTTTTCTGACGTTTCGAAGGTGGATTTGAGGCTGTTTAACTTGGGTGAGAAAAGGACATTTGAGATTCATCACGTTTCCGCCCTGGATGATGTTTTTCCGGCGACATGTTCAGCTTTGAATTTCAACTCATTTGACTGTTGCCTCATAGACATTCGCTACATGTTTAACATTACGAAGGTTTTCTGCTAATACTGTTACATTCCAAATTACTGTTACATTCTAAATTGTTTCATTACTAGTAGGCGATTAAGAAATCATCAACGAAATTGTTCTCACTCTAAGTTATATTTCTCTTGAAATTGGGGTTAGTTTTGTGCATGATTTGGTCCAAAATTGATTTTATTAGATGCCTTTTCTAAAATGGAAATGGTTTGTTAATTTTAAAATATGTCGTACTGCTTGTACACATTTTTGTATATAATACAATTGTTACTAAACATGAGGTTTAAGTTTAAATAGTGTTTACTTCCTTATTCATGGAAAATCAAACTTGAAATGGTCATCATACCTAGTTTAGGTTAGGTTAGGGTTGTGTCATTACAATCTATTTATTAGGTATTGTTTTTGAACCTTAGACTTACACTTACAATATGTTTTGTAGGTATATTTTCATTTTATTTATAATATTATGGGAGTTATACTTTTATTTTATTTTAATTAATAGTTTTTGACTATGAAATTTATTTTTTTCCTCCCAGAAAGATTTGGTTGGGGATTTGAGTGTTATTTAGCAATCTAGGACAAAAAGCCAAGAGGCCTACGGAATTGAGGGTTGAATTACCAATTTGTAATTTTCATTTACTACCATCATGTTACCTCATTTTTTGACCATAAGCCTCAAAGAATTATTTGTAGGAAGCTCTTAGTAATGAACGCATCATCAACCCATAAACTATTTCCACCGTTTCCCCATCTCCACCTTCATATGTTGTGGAGATTCTCAAAATAAGCATCTTCATATGTTGAAGAGGTTTTCCAAATAAGAATTTTTCACAAGAACTTGATTCTCAAATTTTAGAAATTAATATCCTGCTTATCCATTCTCTCATAGTGATACTTACATTTGTGATAACATTTCGTTATGCGTAGTATGTTCACTTTTTAAAATTAATTTTGAGTTGTTTTTATTATAATATTGCTTAAGGTGTTATAATTCATGGTGAAATCATCACTCAATTTAATTTTGAGTATTTAGGAATTAATTTAATTATGATCTTCATCCATTCACAATCCTACAATTTTAACAGGAAATAAAGTATATAGATATGCATGGGTATAATGAAATCTTCCAAACAACTCTATTTAGCCTCTCCTTAAAATCAAGGTTCAAATACTTTATAAAATGGCACCACAATTGTAATAAACATTTTTTTAAATATTTTTTTTCCTTATTATAAAATAATTTAAATTTTACAAAATTTTATTAATTACAATTATTTTTCATAAATTTTCTATATTTTAACATTTAAATAATTAAACAATTTATCTTAGTTGGTGTTGTATCTTTCAGAATTCATTTTGTAAATACTCCACCTATTAGCATCGTTACCATCAATCCTTTAAAATGTTGTGGAGCTTCTTGAGAAAAGCATTCTTCATGTGAAAGCCTAGTTTTTAGAGTTTGAAAATTAATATGGTTAGTATCAATTCTCTTACAATGATACTTACATTTGTAATAACGTTGGACAATGGGTAATATGGTGAAATTTTTTAGTTTTTTTCTCTTGGAATATTGTTTAGGATATTATAATTCAAGCAAAGGTCATTACTCATAAAAAAATATTTAATTTAATGTGTTTAGACATCAATTTAATTGCGATGATTTTGATACAAGCAAAATTAGTTGAAGAATATACTCAAAAAAATGCTTTAAAATATTAAATTACCACTTTAAATTCAATACTACACAAATATATATGAGAACAAGTTTCACATTTTAAATCAATAAAATTAATATAAACCATCTTTTAATATATAACTATACATATTTGAAAGAAAAATTTATAAAATTCTTTAATCATAACATGTCTAATAAAAACAAATAATTAAACCAGCTTAGAAACATCTTAACTTTTGATCTACCAAGGGACGAGAGGGATCAAATATTTTTCACTCTAAAAGAGGCTTGTACCTCAAAGAGAATTGATCCTTTTGGGTGCTTGGTAGATCCAAAGTTAAGATGCATCTAAATGCTTGGTAGATTCAAAACTAAAATGAATCTAGGATACTATAATTTATAAATAAAAATACATATTAAATTAGATTAACGGTTAAATTATAATTTGAAAAAAGAAAAACATATTCCAAAAATATATTAAAATAAATTTATTTTTTTAGAATAGAGTAAAATAACCAGTAAGACTAAACAAAAAATCATAATAAAAAATAATTATTTGAAAATAAAGATTCAAAAGCAAAGTTGAAACTCTATGCAAAAATAAATAATCTAACCAAGACAACTTAAGCACAATCTAATAAAGAAAAAATGAATCATAAATGCAACAAAATTTATGTGAAGTAGATGTATCTCCTCATATTTTAAAATATTAATTAATTGAAACTAGGCCAGCCTGATGACTAACTGCTACTGAAACCAAATTAATAAAAAAGTGTAAGATCTATCAAACAAATCATGAAAGGTTAAACTACTACAATAATACGAACCAACATATTTTGAAGATATAAATGTATGCCAAACATTGAAATGAGCATTAACTTATTGCAAGAATTATCCACATAAATGATGGTTTGTTGTAGTAGCTATAAATTAGGAATCATCAAAGGCTAAACATTATGCCCTAGATAGATTGTAAATATACATATGGAAAGAACTACCAATAGAGAATGAACATAGAGAGCTACATGTCAGTAGGAAATTGTAGGAAGGGTAGTGATTAGCAGCACCATGGAGAACTGAAAGGAGGACTCTTAACAATAAACTATAGAAAACGTGAGTAAGACATTGTACACTAAACTAAAAAACCTAGTAAATTTTTGTGCACTAAACTAAATATAATAAACCTAGGTAAGGCATTGTACACTAAAATAAATACAGTAAACCCTAGTAAAGCATTTTATGCCCGAAAAGAAAGTAAAGAAAGAGATGAATGCCTACACTAAGAATATTTCTAGGAATAAACTCCATGCGCAAATGCATTCAACATATTTTTTTTGTACTCCTAAATAAACCCCATGCTGAATCCATGGAGTTACGACATGTACATGGAAGGAGAAGGGAGAAGGCGAGAGACATTTAATTTTGCAGTTACACACAAAATGAGAGAGTAGTATTAATAATGAAGGAGATGTTGTCGATAAAATGATTACAGGTTCAACTTATATAACACAACATGCACCGAAAATGGTGAGGAAACCTTTCAATCTCACTCCTACAATTGATTTGATACTTTGTTAGATGTCAATGGGCTGCTTAATGGATATTTTTCTGAGAAATTGTATGTATTGCATTTTAAGCATCACTTAATTTCATATTGTCTCTATTAAAGATTTAGCTCACCTTTTTAAAATTTTAAATCTTCTCTGCTATGATCTATCTTAGCTTTTAAAATTTCATAATTTTTTAAAATTCATATTTTTTTTTTGTGTGGTCTACCCTAGTATGTTAGAAGTTATTTGAAATCCCATTTTGGAACTCCCTACCACATTCACAACAACATAACATAAATGGAAAAAAACATCAACGTGAATGCAAGGAATGAAGAATTTGACATGAATTATTGTTGGTCAAAACCTCAACAAATTAATGTAAATCATTTCTTTAGATATGCATGCAACTCTCTTGTCATGTTAACTCACCTCTCACTGCATTTCCAATTTTTTTGTTCCCCATGTTACTAAAATAAAATGAAATGAAATATAAGAATGAGTTTCTTAATTTATCAAAGGGACCTTCTCCATTTCCAATACATGTTGTATATGTCAAGCATGGTATTGTTTTATCAATCCCATCTCCTCTATTATTAAACCTTATCTGTCATTTTATATATATGTTGACAGTGATTACGACTACAGTCAATTTGGTATAGGAGAGTCTTTCATTTGATTGGGGGACTCTTGAGGAAAGAGTGCTCTCCTCTACCGTAGCCTTAACTAGCCTACTCTACCCTATCTTAGATTACTCTAACCTATCTTGGCCTATCCTATCCCACTCTAGCTTAGACTACTCTAACTTAGCCTAGCCTATTATAGTCTAGCCTAAACAAATCTAGCATAGACTACTCAAGCAAAACTTACTCCACACTTGCCTACCCTAGTCTACTCTAGCCTAACATAGCCTAGCCTAGACTTGTCCTACCCTACCTTATCTAAGCTCTACCTTAGTATAACCTGGCCTAGCACTACCCTACTCTACCCTAGCCTATCTTATCCCTACCCTAACCCATCATAGCCTACTCTATCTTAAACAAGCCTAATCTAGCCTACTCTAGCCTAGACTAGCCTACTCTAGCCTTGCCTAGCCTTCTTTAGCATATTCTAGACTAGTGTAGCCTAGTGTAGCCTACTACAACCTAACCTAATGTAACTTACTATATCATGTAGCCTAGACTACTATAACCTATCTGACTCTGCCCTACCCTACCCTACCATGGCTTACTATGTCCTATCCTACTCCAAAATAGCCTAGCCTAGCCTACCCTACTCTAGCCTAGTCTAGCCTAGGATACTCTAGCCTAGCCTACATTATAATACCCTAGGTTAACCTATAATACTCTAGCCTAACATACCCTAACCTACTATAGCCTAGCCCCTACTCAATCCTAGAAAAGTCTAGTGTACTTTAACCTAGCCTACTCTAGCCTAGCTTAGCTTACTCTAGCCTAGCCTAGGCTACTTTATCCAACACAAGCCTAATTTAGCTTAACCTAGCCTAGAATACACTCGCATAGCCTAGCCTAGAATACTCCAGCATCGCCTACTACAACCTATCCTAGACTAGCCTAATGTATCATAATCTAGCCTTAACTAAAGTACTCTAGCATAGCCTAGCCTACTCTAGCTTAGCCTAGCCTACTATAGTCTATCATAGACTACTTAGCCTAACCTACTCTAGACTAGCCTGGCCTAGCCTAACCTACCCTACTCTACATTATGTTAGCATAACATACCCTAACGAGGGAAAATTTTAATGATACAAATTTATTTTAAATTTTAGAAAGCTTTGCAAATATTACTAGTTGCTAACATGCAAAGTATAAAATGTTTGAATATACATTTGTAAAAATATTCGAATTTATAATGATTTTATATAGTGTTTGTAATTTTTTGGTAACTTTTAAGGTAAAATAATTTTATATTATAAAATTCGGGCGAATGATTTTTAGAAAAAGACGGAAATTAGTGAATATTTCTTTAAAAAAAAACATGGAAAAATAGCTCACCTGCAAATATTAGAGCTTAAAATTTTCCCTTAGCCTAGCCTAACCTGCTCTAGCCTAGTATAGTCTAACCTAGTCTAGCATATCCTAACCTACTCTAACCTAGCCTAGCCAAGCCTGATCTAAGCTAGCCTCACCTAGCGAAGCCTGACCTGTTGTAGCCTAACCTAACCTACTCTAGCCTAGCCTACTCTAGCATAGTCTAGTATAGCCTAGCCTAGCAAACTCTAGCATAACATAGCCTAGCAAACTCTAGCATAGCATAGCCTAGCCTAGGCTAGCCTATCCTAACCTACTCCAACATAGGTTATCCTAGCTTAATCTAGCCTACTCTAGCTTAACCTAGCCTACCCTACCCTAGCCTACTCTCCTCTACTCTAGCCTAGCCTAGCCTACTCTACCCTACTCGAGCCTAGCCTACTCGAGCCTAACCTAGCCTAGCCTACTCTAGCCTAACCTACTCTAATTGAGCCAAGCCTAGATTTGCCTACTCTATCCTGACCTAAAATGGTCTAGCGTAGCACAATCTAGCCTAGCCTAGCCTAGACTGTTATACCCTAGCTTAGCCTAGCCAACTCTATCCTAACCTATTCTAGCCTTGCCTAACATAACCTAGCCTAACCTACTCTAAGCTAGCCTAGCCCAACCTACTCTAGACTAGCCTAGACCAACCTACTCTATCCTAATCTACTTTAGCCTAAACTAACTTAATCTATCCCATCCAAGCCTGACCTACTTTAGCCTCACCTAGCTAAGCATGACCTACTCTAGCCTAGCCTAACCTACTCTATCCTAGCCTAACCTACTCTATCCTAGCCTATCCTATTCTACTCCAACTGGGCCTAACATAGAGTACTCTAACCATGCCTAACCTAGCCTAGCCAGCCTAGCTTACTCTAGCCTAGCTTAGGCTATCATAGCCTAACCTCCTCCACCCTAGCTAATCCCAGCCTACTCTTGCCTAATTTCGCTTAGCCTAGCCTAGCATACTCTAACCTACCCTAGTATACACTAGTCTACTCTAACCTACCCTAGCATACACTAACCTAGCCTGACCTACTCTAGAATAGCCTATAATAACCTACTCTAGCCTAACCTAGGCTAGCCTACTCTACCCTACCCTAGACTATCCTAGTCTAGCCTACTCTACCCTAACCTAGCCTAGCCTAGCCTACTCTAGCCTAACCTATCCTAGCCTACTCTAACCTACTCTAGCCTTGCCTACTCTAGCTTAACCTACTCTACCTTAGCCAAGCCTAGCCTAGCTTACTCTAACCTAACTGAGCCTACTATAACCTTGCCTAGCCTAACATACTGAAGCCTAGCCTACCCTAGATTAGCCTACTCTACCCTAGCCTAACCTAGTATAGCGTAGCCTACTCTACCCTAGCCTAGCTCACCCTACTCTACCCTAGCCTAGCCTAGATTAGAGTAGCTAACTCTATCATAACCTACTGTAGTTTTTCCTAACATCAGCTAGCCTAACCTACTCTTGCCTAGCGTAGAGGAACCTACTATAGCCTAACCTACTCTAGCCTAGACTAACCTCAGCTAACATAGCCTAGCCGAACCTACTGTAGCCTAACCTACTCTAGCCTAGACTAACCAAAACCCAAAAATAATGTTTCAAGTCAAATTTTGAATTATCTAAGAGAGCAACCAACCAAAAACCAAAATATCAGCTAATAGTCATATATGGTAAACATCAAAATATAAACAGTTTTTCACCTTGGGCTTCTTTTGTACCAAATTTAGTACTTATGGTTCTACACCCAATTCGATACTTACGATTATGTACTAAGTTCGGTACTTAAGGTTTTGGACCTAGTTCAATACTTATGGTTCTAAACCCTATTTGGTACTTATGGTTATGCACCCAATTCAGTACTTACAGTTCTTCACCTAGCTCAATATTTATAGTTCTGCACTTAGTTTAGTACTTACGGTTCTGCACCTAGTTCGATCTTTTTAGTTCTGCACCTATTTTGGTGCTTTTGGTTTTACACTCAATTCAGTACTTATAGTTCTCCACCCACTTTAGTTCTTACATTTCAGCACACAGTTCACTTACGATTCTACACCCAGTTTGGTACTTATGATTTTGGACACAGTTTGGTACTTAAGGTTTTATACCAAGTTCAGTACTTTTTGTTCTGCACTTAGTTTGGTACCTTTGGCTCCACACTTAGTTTGGTAATTATAAAATTTTCTTCGAAGATGGGAAGTGTTGTGTGAGAGAGAGAGAGAGAGAGTTATTCATGATTTAATGAAATTTTTAGGCTGCTAAAAGTGAAGATGAATCGAAACGATGTAAGAACATAAAAAATTTTAATTGTTATTGTTGTCAACTTGAAGAGTATGTGAGTTATTTATCCTTCCCATTTAAAACTTATATTTATTTTGAGTTTGTTTAAGTATATACATATACCTGGCAATTGCCCAAACAATTCAGTTCTGAATGGTTACGTCCTCCACAATGGGTTCCAATTTGATGTGAAAAATGAGATTGTGCCATCTGGGTGGGGCTTCCTACTACAGATCCACTAGACCATACTCTCCTTGACTCATTAATTATTGAATATTTTTCCTAACAACTTGTTGTTACTTGAGCAGTGGTTAGTTCTTCGTTGACAATTTCTTGCTTAACTAGTCATCCTTTCGAAGTTTTAATTGAGGTGAATTGTAGTGAATTAGCACGAGATATCTATTTTTTGATATTTTCTGATATCTTTGAAGTTATTAATGTACATACTTTTGATAAACGTGTATGATCTAAGGTTCAAATATTATAGAAACTACAAAAGAGTCAAAACTTTTTACTTAAGGAATTTGGTAAAAACAATTCAAAAATTACTTGTGGTCAAGGTCGTTTGTTTAAGATGTTCATAGAGGTTATCCACCATTGAAGTGTGCCTTAGACTCGTCGGAAGTCATTGGTAAGGATCAGACCTGGGTCCTAGAGCATTTTGAAGGTTAGATTTGTTGAAAAAAAATATTTTCTAAACATTAAATGATCCAAAAGTACATGGGTATAAATTTACATTGCTGAGAATATTTTAAATACAAAGATAATATGACATAAATGCTCCAAAAATCTGAAAAGAAAGGAAAATATATCAGTTTACAAGGCCTCCTTTGCCACTTCAAACCCTTTCAAAGTATCTGAACCTTTTCTACCTTCAAAGAAAGAAGGGTTCCCAAAATAAAACGCTTTGAGATAAAATCTGAGCAAACCGACCTAATTATCCATTGTAACCTATTTATATGATGTAGTTTTAAGTTTCCACACAACTACAATACATCTCGTTGAATGTCAATATTTCGACGTAGAGGAAAATTTTCATTATTTAGCATTCATCATGGATTTATTTTCATATTTTCCCATCAAATTGAAACTAGATGATGTGAAGTAATTTATTTTTGTGCATAACAAACTAAAAGTGAAGATCACAAGCCTTTTTCTGATGTAAATCTAATAGACATGACTTCCTCCAACTCTGGAAAGCAAAACAACATTGGATTTACATCCAAGGCAAGATGCATAATCCCTATTTGAGGGCTAAAGCCAAGCTCACTATTACCATTAATCTTGACAGAAGGTTTGGGATATTACCTTGTTGAATGTAAATATTCAATCTATTTTCTTGTTGGCAATATTTTGTAACACAATAACTTCTCGCAGGAAGTCATTGCATGTCACAACCTTAGGTGAATTGTTCCTCAATTCTTCCTCGCTCAATGGCTTGAGCCACCCAACCAAATCAGAAAAATAACCATAGAAGGATCAAAATCCAGAAAAAGTACTATAAATAAAATGCAAGTAAAAAGGGAACAACAGTGAAAAACCTGCATACCTGCAATGGAGTAGAACCTGGATATTGACACCTTGTCCTTCTCGTGTCAGATGAACATTTTTGTTGTAACCTCAAATAATGGATGAAGAAGATTCAAAGGAAGAAACCTAATAGAGGTTTAGGTAAGGGCAATAGGGTTTGGGAATGGTGGAAGAAAAAGAGTTATATTTTGAAAATCTATGTTCCCACTCGCATCCTAAGTGCCCTACACTCCTACACTTTTTGATTTTGAGAGGGTTTCTTTCTCTATTTGGGTTTATTTCTATATTTTCTTTGTATTATCTCTCTCTAGACTTCACGAGACATATGGTTGAGAAGGAAACATCGATGTATGTATTGAATTTCAACTCTCAGACCTTCTCCCTTAATGCTTGTTTTTTTGGGAAAACTTCTCTCTTTATGTTAATACTATCAATTGCTCCAAAAAGGTGCAAAGAGACCCCAATAAGAATGTTAAGTTGAAAACTTTTCTATTTTAGTTTTCATAATTAATTAAATATAAGTTGATATATTAGATTTAAAATTTTAATGTTTTTTTATTTTTATCTTTTTTATTTTTTTGTTTTCTTGGAAATATTTAGGCAAGATCCACAAAGAAACCAAGGATCCAACACCACCACATGTTACATAATATTTTGTCACACTTCCCATCCCATATCATGAAGCATCAAAATGATGAAATCTATCAATGTATGGACCATGAAACATATACAAAAGCATCGTTGAAGGAAAGAAGAAAACTTGCCCTGAAAGAGTTCTAAAGAAACTTTCCTAAAAACCTTGTTTTCGGGATCAACGCATTTTGCACCATCGGTGACCCATGCTGGTAACTTGTTGCACTATACTAGACTAGGACTTCCAACATGAATTTTATAAGGAAAACTCGTGTTGAACCTCTTCAAGCATCTTTTCCTAAAGTGGAGGAGAAGCTTCTATTACTAGAAGTCTCAAGAATGGTGAGCTGGTTACAGGTGAATAAGGATTAGAGCGAGATATCCAATTCTTGGTCCTTGACCCTAATTTAATGGATCTTTCCCTTTAGTTTTGGAACCTATCCCTCCTTTTATGGATCCTTAACTCCCTCTCCTTCCCTATAAATGAGATCCCTACTATCCACAACGGGTTGGCTATTGCTTGATTGCCTTCTTAGTGTTGAACTATGCCTGAATGCTGCCCATTTCGCTAAGGAGATAGGAGTGCTTCAAGTTTAAGGCTAGGACTTGGAAAATAACCTAAAGGAGGCTTCCAGAATCAAGGCTTAAGTGGTTGTAATGCTCCCTTGACCATTCTATTTATAATACATTATGTGTTTTCTTTCCATAAATGTGTCTATCATTGCTCATTTAGTATAATACTTTATCCGTTATATGGTTTATATTGGGACAATTTTTGCTATGTATGCATTTCTTGTCTCAACATGATTTTCCTTGTAGGTATTGATCTACATCAACAAAGAGGATATTGAGCTTGGAAGCAGAAGAAAAAAGGATCATCTATCCTCTTTTGTGATTTCTGGTATAAACTAGGAAAGCTTGCACATATTTATCCAGTTTGTTGTTAGATCCTCCCATAGGATAGAGGGATCATTTTTGTCTGGAGAAAGGATTTCTAGCACAACACCATGGATCATGAGCAAGATAACTCAAAGAAACAGTAGTCACCTACTACCAAATCCGCACCTTCAAACTTAGCATAGCCTTATGTTGGGCCATCTCAACCCTTAGTAGAGGACTCTCATTCTTCCATCAATATTAGGCACATAAGTAAGTTGCATTCCCATTCTTCTTAAATAAGTTACATTCCTCTACTGACTTGCAAAATAATTTGAATCCACACAAGTTAGTGCCTTTCCTTCATCTAGTAATGACCACACATTGTCACATATGATCACAACATCATCCTCCATATATTTAACTGGCCTTCTGTCTGTAACAAGTTCTAACAACAACACCCCAAATCCATACACATCATATCTTTCATTTATCTTAAGGCTCTGACAAGAAAATTTGGGTGCCATATATCCTAATGCACTCTGTATTTTACTACTAAGAATGTATCTATCAAGCATGGGAAACAACATTGCAAGGCCATAATTTGCAACTTTAGGGTTGCAATTCTCATCGAGCAAAATATTGATGGATTTTATGATATAGTGTATGACTGGTAGTCTACAAGCATAGTGAAGATGTGCAAGCCCCACTGCACTCCTCATAGCTATATTAAACTTATTTGACCAACTTAACGGGGGATATATTTGGGATATTTCATGGAGTTGACTATACAAACTTCCACTTTGAATCTAGTCATATATAAGAAGCTATAACTGAGGTGTACAATAGTAGCCTTGTAAATTCATTATATTTGGATGCTTGACTTTGTGCAAAAGTTTTATCTCCTTCTCAAAGTATTCTTGTGATTTAACCAAATTTGGAACCATCATATTCTTTATAGCAACTACTCACTCATCCCCTAGGATTGATTTGAACACAATTTAAATATCTCCCCTTCCAAGCTCACAACATTTGTTAATCAACGCGTGAGAACTAGTCATCCAATCCGTCGATGCATGATCAAAGTTGGGTGTAAACATAACCAGTTTTCCTAGAGCCATATCAGTGGATGGGGACTAAGAAAATCTATCAAGCATAAGATTCATCGATTTTGAATTGGAATGGTCTTTTATATTCAGTATAGTCACAACAACAACACCAAATGCAGTCGTACTTGCTGCAGATATTGCAATTGTTGTAGAAACACATTTGCAGATATTAAAATTCTACAGATATTCTTGCAATCTTAGCTTCTGCAGATATCACATTTCTGCTGTGTGTATATCTAATCACATGAATTCCTCCTCCGGTTGGACTCCCTCTCATATTTTGATTTATAACTATTGGGTTAGACATAACCATGGGACAAGTAACATTCACTCCCGATCCACATAGGCCTGCATTTTATTTGAAATAATTCTTGTTTAATGTGTTTAATATACGTCTTGTTGGTATCCTCCCTTTAAGTTTGTTGTGTGAAATGGTTACCCATAATATATGACCCAAGTTCCCTAATTGCTAGGGTAATTCTCCAGTAAGATTGTTCATTGCCAAATTAAGCTTTATCTGTCGACTCAACTTGGATAATTACTTGGGTACATTTCCAATCAAACTATTATTTTCTAAGCTCAACAAAGCCAAACATGAAGATTCACCAATTTCTGTAGGAATTCATCGAGATGAGAAATTTCCATCAGTAGCAACACTAAAAGAGCATTGGCATTACCAAGTCCCACATGTATGGATCCAAACATATGATTGTAACTTAGATCCAAAGACACCAACAAATTCAAATTACCAATCTCCGACATAATATTTGAGGTGATAAGGTTATATGAGAAGTTCAATAGCTTTAAATTGGAGCACTGAGTGATTTATGGAGATATTTCCCCACTCAACTTACTATGTGAAAAATCTAGTTCTTCCATAAATTGGTATAATTTTGTGAACCATCTTGGAGAATGCTTCCACTAAGAAAATTTCATGATGGATATATGTTTTTTAAACCCAACAAAAGAAATCACCAGGAATGCTTCCAGTAAAGCCATTCCTACTGAAATAAACCGAGTAAAGGTTACTACAACTTAGTAAAGATTCTAGAATGGGTCTAGAGAGATTACTATATGATACATTTATGAGCATAACATTTAGTAGGAAGGATGTTGGATTAATGGGTCCTGACCTAGCTTCAGACTTAGTTGCGCCAAACAAATCCCTACACTACTGTCCCTTTTGGCATCAATCCACGGAGCACGGACTCATGTCCTACCCGAAGCAGTATGGGGGGATGCTGGGACCAAGTTTCCGCACCCAAAGATTATCTTGATGTCGTTTTGTGCCCTAAATCTACCCTCACGTAGATCGATAAGTCCTTATGTCTTATCAATGTAACTCCCTTTAATTAGCCTCTAGACCTCCGCGAAGGTATACGACTGCCTTATGCGGACATTGAACATGTGACTTAACTAGTTATGTACCTTGTAGATTACTCTTAATCCCATATTTACTCATATTTGCTTAAGTGTTCGATAACTTTAACATACAACTATATAATCTTCGCGTAATCACTTAACATCATTTGTGTTCGTATAACAATATAAATCAAGTAAGTTCACGCATCAATACATCATTATTTCATAGAACCATTATTCATCACATCATAAGTACATTTATACATAATAGAAGTAAAGAGATAATCACACGTATTTCTACCACAATATTCTTTATTAATATTCAATTAAGCTTATAGACTCAAGACTTCCCTGTGGACTCAGTTGCGGACACTACTCTAGGCCTCTACTCTCACAGCTATAGAGCCTTTCTTCTTACTCTTCTACACTAACTTAGACTCCTTTCATCATACCCATAAACAACTCTACTCTTCTATCATGCCTTACACTCTCTAAGACACACCTATATCTACAATCCCATGGTCCGTGGACCATGGATAGATCTTCAAAAAGCTGACTTAACTTACATAAAGAAGGGTAAACCCCTTTTTGACTCTTTTACTATCTACACGCTCCATGAAAACAATTTGCGGAGACTTTACATCCTTTTACATAAAACTTGGGATCTTGCCCCAAAACTTGGGCTTTTTCCCCAACATTGACCCTGGGGACCCCAACCCAATAGGTCCCCAACACAAATATCGTGACTCGCCCTCGAGTCACTCAGCTGGTGTGGAGATCTTGCTACGAAGATCCCCCAGCTCTACTTGTGCAATCACTGCTTCAACCGTGCTCTGTGTGGCTACTTGCTTAATCTATTCTACTGTCTGCTCTATGGCTAGTCCTGCACTGTCCTGCTTAATCTTCTGTTGTGTAGTCTAGAAGTTTGCCAACTTTTTCTGTATGTTAGCTGAGATTATTTAGGCTTCATCCAACCAAGGCCCCAACCTAGCCTTAAGGACTGCCTCTTTCTTCTACGCTGCTTCCACCTGTGTAAGCAATTGCTTAGCCTCGTGCAGCTTGGTGAGGCATTGTGCTGTAGAAATGGTGTGCATTGTCACCCTAATTTCATCGTATTGTTGTTGTAGCTTGCAGACCTTTTTATTTAGTACCTACCGGGTGGGATATTCCTGCAGGCTCGTCACTGCTTCCATGGCCTATTCAAACAGCACGCTGTAGTCCATAACTGTGACATCCACCGTAGAGACTCCATCTTTAACAGTAATGGTGCATGGCAACACTATTGCATAGGTAGGAGTGTAGGCAATAAATTCTGTGAAAGATACATTAATTGTCTAAAAAATCTCTTTATTTTGAGTAATTCCATATTTCATTATTTTCCCTGGAATGTCCCATGAGTCAAATGGTATCTGACAATCATTTTAAACATGAAGGGTATTGAGAGGAACACCCTTGGCCCCTCCCTCATTAAATTTTGAAGAGGTTTGATGATACAAAGGATTTATTGTAAAATAAAATGTATAGAAGAAAAGCTAATGCAATGTAACATTACATATGATAGGCTTTCCACATATAAGTTTCAAGACCCTAACTTTATGAACGAAATAGAATGAGCCATCCCTCCATGAAAAGAAAATTAAAATATTACCATCAAACTTCTTTAAATTCATTGAATCAAAAAGAGCGGAGGTTATGGAGATGCACACATTCCAAAGACACAAGTTAAAGCAACAAAGAACTCAAGGCATTTCATTTGGTTCTTGTCTAAATCATACTTCGGAAAAAATGCAAAAATACGAAAACACCATAAGCAACTTCCAATTACCCATGACACAGTTTTGATTATGCCCTTAAATTTAATGGCCCTTTTTTCAAGAAACCATTGCTAGCTCTTAGAAAGGGGAACAACATTTTCCATCACATTTCCATTACAGGGCCATTTTGACATGGGAGCAAACCTCCAACTCCATTTCTAGCGATATAAATGTAGACTATCAACTGTATTTTGTTCAGAGGTGGAGCATATCTATAGTAGTTCCAATGATGAATTTCATTCCCTGTGAGGGTTTTCCACCATAAACGATTCTTCCCCTCTGTTCTCTCTGTGAACGTTTATATGTTTCTTTTATAGATCAATATTGTAGTCATGTTGATGCCATGATTCTAGAAGTAGGGTCCAAGGGCATCACAAACAGGTTGCATCACATGTAACCAAAGTTATCTATTTTTAATTCAAGAGTATGAACGTGAACACAGAAGGCTAGATTAATAAAAATAAAAAACAAGGATCCTATAGTTCTAAAGCTTGGGTGTAGTTTGGATATTTGTACCTTGCAAAGTGGGACACCCTCACATGCCATGTCCTTTTGAGATATCATGACTAGAAATCTCCCCAACTACTACTCTATCTTAATCTCTTGCATTACAGATCATGCGAATATGAAAGAAGTATGAAACAACTTCATAGTTCTTAGTAGCAGAAATTATAAAATAAAAAGAGACATACACGTCCCTTTGAGCTTCTTAAGTTTCTGACTAGTTTGGAAGAGATACTATAAGTTCTCCATCACACAATAAGCTCTTCACCGTGAAAAATAATTCCAAGAAAATGAACATACAAGGAGAGAATGTGGACTCCAAATAAATGCAACGTTGTATTTTACACTGAGCGCAACCACATTAGAATAAAAAATATGCATTATAATTGAGCCCAACAACCTCATAATCAAGGAGAGGAAAAAAACCAATAGAATATTGTAAATAATATTCTACTTTTCTTTGAGAAGTCAATGAAAAAAAAGTAGAATAATATGAAAAGCAAAAGAGAATGCAAGCATGTTGAGTACCTTGGTCCTGGAATACAACCTAAAACTGCTTTTGCTTGGTTAACAACTCATCTTCCTTAGATGTAAGAAAACAGGTTAACAACCTACGAACCACATGCACCTAGCAAAAGTGAAAGTCGATACCCTTACAAACTACTAGTGGGTTGTTCCAAGTGGGGTGCTTTTCCTTCAATAATGGTGATGCATGAGCTTGCATTTGTAGATAGCATCTAGAGATCATCGTCCCCATTACTGATTTGACAAGTGAGTTATGATATACTTTTCAAATTATTTTAAAAATGTTGATTACCTTAACCAACATTATCATTATCAATTAGAGGGATATCGGAATATTTGTTTGGAAACTTCTTTTAAGTGCAAGGTAGAAACCATGAGGCCCTTTTAGTTCCTTTTGGGGTGTTGTATGTTCATAATTTTTTAAGAATGGTGTGTTAATTGTGTTCAAAATGAACTTTCAAGGGAGAAGAATTGGTAAACCCTACACACTACCCCAGCTTAAGTTTTTTTTCGCCTAATGTAACTTATTTTTAAAAAGTCAGATTATATGTGTTCCCCACTCACCACAACAACAAAAACAGGGTAAAGAAAAAATATCCCCATGATGCAATAAGCTCTTCATGATGCAAACCAGTTTCAAGTCCATGAACATACAAGGATAGAATGTGGATGTTGATTAAATATGAGGCTATATTTTATCCCTCTGCCCAACCAACGTGGAATGAAAAAAAGGGCAACAAACCAAAGAATAACATAAATAAGTTTCTATTTTTCTTTGAGAATTCAATTAAGAAGAAGTAGAATAATATAAAAAGCAAAACAGATTTCAATCATATTGAGTACTTTGGTCCTGGAGTACAACCTAAAACTGTTTCTATTTTACTAACAACTCATCTTTCTTAAATGAAAGAAAGCAGGTTAACAATGCAAGTCCCAGAGGCCCTTGGCATACATGAAAGTCTTCCTCCTTAAAGATCACTAGTGGCTTATTCCAAGTGGTGTGGTTTTCCTTGAATAATGATGATGCATCAACTTGCATTTGTAGATATCTATCAGTAATGGTTGTCCCATTACTAGTTTGACAATCAAGTTATGCTAAGTTTTTCCTATTGTTTTAAAAAACCTTACTTCCTTAACCGGAATTGTCATTATTGTTTAGAGGGATATCATAATATATCTTCGAAAGATTATTTTAAGGATAGAGAAGACACATGAGGCCCTTTTAGTGCCTTTTGGGGTGTTGGATTTTCATAATTTATTGAAAAGAACTGCATTAATTATGTTGAAATGAACTTTCAATAGAGGAGAATTCGATAAACCCTACGCAATACCCCAAGTTGAGCTTTTCTTAGCCTGATATAATTTATTTTGTTTTAATTAGATTCCATGCATTCTCCACTCACCCCCAACAAAAAAATGGGGTAAACACAAAAATTGACCAAAAAAGGAAAAAAAATTGCAAGAAAGAGGGCATTGAGTAGATTTGGGCATACCAACTTAGCTATCTCCTTTCAGAAAATTGTACGAGCTTGATTGTGTAATAAGCATTGTATAGTGCAATCTCCTAATCCTTATCCCATCCCTTCTAGCTCCATCCACCCAGCAGTGGCATGGATTTTTTCACTCGTGTTTTATTCATTGAGGCATACTTTCCTAAATCACTGCTTTCGGGATTCGAACACTCGCCCTCATCTCCTACCTCTATTACTTTTTTCTCAGAATCTGTATCAGAAACCACATTTTTTATGATAACCGCATTTTTCTTTCACTCTATGAGCTTGGTGAAAAATTCATGGCTGCTCTTGGTGTCTCGATAATTACAGAGTAACCAAGCTACATCTCCAAATTTTTATTATCACTATTGGGCTTTGCACTGTGATCCAAAATCCTAGCTGGTATTCTTCGTTTTTCGATGCCCACCTTCTCTGAACTATTGGAGTTTTGTTTTTCCTCTGTAGCGCATGTTCTTAGCCTTTTTCGTCACTTGGATTTGGAGTGACCAACATCTTCCATGATACATTAAGTGAGCTCAAAACAGGGAATAAGGTCTCATGAAACAATTATTTTGAATTACCACACATAATATCACAATATCTATGGGGATGTTTGGATTCTAAGGGGATTTTTGTCACCATTGGTATGGTTTCATGATAATATGGTTTATGGGTCTCAAGAATGTACTATTTTCAATGAGGAGAAAAAGGGTCTTGGGCTCCAAATAAAGATTCTGGTGTTCAAGTAACATGAAGTAACTCTCAAAAAATTACATATATACTTTCTAAGAGATATTGGGATTTCAACTTGGATATGGGAGTCATGGCATGCTATTCTACATAAATAGCAACAAGAATGGTGACGATGTATGGTTTTCTAGTAACAGTGTGTGCATATTCTAAGAATGTGAATGCGCTATTAGAATTTGTGCACATTTTTTGTAATGCATATATCTATAGAATTATTTTTATAATAATATAGATTTACACTAATCTAGATTTATATTAATTGACAAGTTTAAATGAACATATTTTGAATTCAAATTAATAAAATCATTGTCTTTATGAATCTAGTGCAATAATCAACCATGATATGTAACAACACCACAAAATCCCTAGAACGGTAGTGTGTCATCTCTCTAAGATTTGAGGAACAAATTCTTCTTAAAGTTTCAAACTCTTTTTCTTGCCCCTTCTTCCAAATGGAGTATAAAACTATTATATATTGTAAACTTATACTTTATATTGTATAAAATTGTTATAATTTTAGCATAATGGATGGATTCATAGACCCTTTAAAGGGGGTTGTTGAATCTATTTCCTAAATTTTAACATTTCAAACATATTTAGAAGAGGGACTCTAAATTTTAACACTGTAGATGGATTCAGAGACCCTATTGATGGATTTAGAGGACCCCTTAAGGGGGTTGCTAAATCCATATGCAGTGTTAAAATTTAGTGAAATGTAACACTTTAGTATCAAAATTGCAATTTTCCATTTATGGAGTGACACAATTAAAATGACCAGCATAAGTGACTAATTCATATACTTGGTGTATTTGTTAGTGGGTGATATTTTTATTCTTGGACTATAGTATTCATTTATGTTAATCATTTTTTATTTTGTCACTTATTATCTAGGCATACATTTTAGTCCTGGACTAAATTAGTTATTTAAGTTAGTCTCTTTTATTTGGGCCACTTATTACCTAGTCATTTATTTTATCCCTAGACTAAATTAGTCTTTTAAGTTAGTTGCTTCTAGTTGGGTCACTTAAAATTTCTCAATTTTAGTAGTAATTCACTTGAAATAATTATCGTGAATAACATTTTTAGTCATGTAGTCATGAATCTCTTATTTTTTACTAGTTCTCTCTATCACTCTCCCTCTCTCTCCCTCTCTCCCCCCTCTCTCTCTCCCTCTCTCCCATCTCTCTCTCTCTCTCCCTCTCTCCCATCTCTCCCTCACTACCTCTTTCTCCGTCCCTCCCATCTCTCTCTCTCTCTCTCCCCCCCTCTCTCTCTACCTCCCTATCCCATCCCACCCTCTCTAGCTCCCTATCCCATCCCACCCTCTCTCTCCCCATCCCTCTCTCTCTCTCTCCCTATCTCTCTCTCTCTCTCTCTCTGTCTCTCTCTCTCTCTGTCTCTGTCTCTGTCTCTCTCTCTCTCTCTCTCTCTCGCCCCCTCTCTCTATCTCCCTCCCCCCATCTCTATCCCTCTCTCTCCCTCCCTCTCTCTCTCCCTCTCTCTCTCTTGCCCCCTCTCTATCTCCCTCCCCCTCTCTCTCCCTCTCTCTACATCCCTCTCTCTCTCCCTCTCTCTTTATCTATCTCCCTCCCTCTATCTCTATCTCTCCCTCTCTCTCGCCCCCTTCCTCCCTCTCCCTGTCTCTCTCTCCCCCTCCCTCCCTCTCCCTCTCTCTCTCTCCCCCTCCCTCCCTCTCTCTCTCTCTCTGCCTCTCTCCCATCTCTCTCTCTCTCCTCTCTCTCTCTCTCTCTCTCTCTCTCTCTATCTCTCGCTCTCTCTCTCCCCCCACTACTCCCCCTCACTCTCCCCACTACAACTCTATCTTAATCTCCCTTTCTCCCTCCTTCTCTCCCTCTCCTTCTCACAATCCCTCTTGCTAGAATTGAATCTCTCTTCTTGAAACTACCCCTACCCCCGATTTCCTAAGGTTTCAAAACAGCCCTGTCGAGTTATTTCATGTCCCTATCCTTCTCCTTCTCCCTCTCTCCCCCTCTCCCCACTAAAAATTTATCTCTTTCTCCCCACTACAACTATATCTCTCTCTCCATGTCTCTCTCACTCCCACTCTTTCCCTCTCTCCCTCACTCTCTCACTCTCTCTCCCTCCCCCATTCTTCTCTCCCTCTCTCTCTCTCTCACACACACACACACACACACTTTCCCTCTATTGATACCTCTTTGTCTCCCCACTAACTCTCTCTTGCTCTCCCCATCACTCTCTCTTAATCTTTATCTCACTCCCCCTCTCTCTTTCTCTCTCCCACCTCTCTCGTTCTCTTTCTCTTCCTGTCTCTCACTCTCTCCCTCCCTCTTTGTCGCCCTCCCTCTCTCCCAGCCTCTCCCTCTCTCTCTATCGCTCACTTACTCACACTCACACTCTCTATCTCTCTCTCACTCTCTCTCCCTTGCTCTCTCTATCTCCCCATCCCTCTCTATCTTTCCCTCTCTCTCTCCATGCATCAGACTATCTATCTATCTCCCTCATTCTCTCTCACTCTCTATCTATCCTCATTGCTCTCTCTCTCTCTATCTGTCTCCTCTCGATTTGCCTCTCCCTCTCCCTCCCTCTCTCTCCCTCTCTCTCTCACCCCCACTCTCCATCTCTCTCTCTCTCTCTCCCTCGGACTCTATATCTCCCTCTCATAACCTCTCCTTTCTCTCTCCATACTCGTATACCTATTGTTTTTCTCACTCTCCTTATCCCTCTCACTTCCCTTTCTCTCTCTTAATCTTTTTTTTCCCTCTCCCCCTCTCTCCCATCTCTCTCTCTCTCTCTCTCTCTCTCTCTCTCTTGCTCTTTGTATCCCTCACTCTTTATCTCTCTCCCTATTTATATCTCTCTCTTTCTCCCTCTTTCCCCCTCTCTCCCATCTATCTCTCTCTCTCTCTCTCTCTCTCTCTCTCTCTCTCTCTCTCTCTCTCCCTCTCCCTCTCCCTTCCTCTCCCTCCCTTTCCCTCCCTTTGTTATCCCCCCCTCTCTCCCTCCAACTCCAATCGCTCCCTTTTCTCTCCCCCTCCCTCTCTCTCTCTCTCTCTCCCTCTCTCTCCCTTTCTCTCTCTCCCCACATATACCCCCCTCTCTCTATCCCTCTTTCTCTCTCCCTCCATCTATCTCTCACTCTCCCTTCCTCTCTCTCTTTCTCTCTCTCCTTCTCTCCCTCCCTCCCTCCCTCTCCTTCTCTCCCTCCCTCTCCTTCTCTTCCATCTCTCTCTCTCTCTCTCTCTCTCTCTCTCTCCCTCTCCCTACCTCTCTCCCTCTCTCTCGACCTCTCTATCTCTCTCCCCCTCCCTCTATCCTTCCCTCTCTCCCTCCCTCCCTCTCTCTCCCATCTCTCTCTCCCACCCTCTCTCCCATCTCTCTCTCCCCCCTCTCTCCCATCTCTCTCTCTCTCCCCCCCCTCTCTCCCATCTCTCTCTCTCTCTCTCTCTCTCTCTCTCTCTCTCTCTCTCTCTCTCTCTCTCTCTCTCTCTCACACACACACACACACACTCCCTTCCTCCCTCTCCCATCCCACCCCTCTCTCCACCCCTCTCCCATCCCCCCCCTCTCTCCACCCCTCTCCCATCCCCCCTCTCTCTCCCTCTCTCTTTCTCCCTCGATCTCCCTTTCTCTCTCTCCCCCCTCTCTCTATCCCTCCCCCCACCTCTCTCTCTTCCTCACTCTATCTCTCTCTCTCTCTCTCTCTCTCTCTCTCTCTCTCTCTCTCTCTCTCTCCCCCTCTCTCTCCCTTTCTCTGTCTCTCCCCCTCCCTCCCTCTATCTTTCTATCTCCCTCCCTCTCTCTCCCCCCCCCGCTCTCTCTCTCTCTCTCTCTCTCTCTCTCTCTCTCTCTCTCTCTCTCTCTCTCTCCCTCTCCCTCTCTCCCTCCCCCTCTCTCTTTCCCTTCCCCCTCTCTCCCTGTATTTGTCTCCCCCTCCCCCCCTCTCTCCCTCCCTCTCTCTCTCTCCCTCTCCCATCCCCCCTCTCTCTCCCTCTCTATTTCTCCCTCGATCTCCCTTTCTCTCTCTCTCCCCCCTCTCTCTATCACTCCCCGTCCTCTCTCTCTCTCCCCCTCTCTCTCCCTTTCTCTGTTTCTCCCCCTCCTTCCTTCTATCTCTCTATATCCCTCCCTCTCTCTCTCTCCCTCTCTCTCCATCTATCTCTCTCTCTCTCCCCCTTCCCCCCTCTCTCTCTCTCCATCTCTCTGTTTCCCTACCCCTGTCCCTCGCTCTATATGTCTCCCCATCCCTCCCTCCCTCTCTCCCTCATCTCTCTCTCTCTCCCCCTCCCTCTAACCTAAGCTAACATAGCCTAGCCTACTATAGTGTAGCCTACTCTAGCCTAGCGTACCCTAGACTACTCTAAACTATTGTAGCCTAGCCTACTCTAGCATAGCCTAGCATACCCAAGCCTACTATAGCCTATCCTACTATAGCCTCACCTACTCTAGCCTATCTACTCTAGCCTAGCCTACTATAGCTTAGCATAACCTAGCATAATCTACTCTCACCTAGCCTAGCCTAACCTAGCCTAGCCTACTCTAACCTGCTATAGCCTAGCCTATTTTAGGTTAGCCGACTCTAACCTACTCTTGCCTAGCATAACCTAGTGTAGCATAGCATAGCCTAAACATAGTCTAACCTAACCTAACTTAACCTACTCTAACCTAGCCTACACTATCGTACTCTAGTCGAGTGTAATCCAACCTAGCCTAACCTACTCTAGGCTAGGCTATCCTAGCGTAACCTAACCTACTCTTTCCTAGCCTAACCTACCCTACCTTACCTTTGCTAGCATAGCCTACTCTATTCTTGCCTACCCTAGCCTACCCTAAACTAGGACTACCCTACTCTAGCCTAGCCCTAACCTACTCTAGTGTAACTTTCCCTATCCTATTGTGGCCTAACCTAGCCTATACGATCCCTACTCTACTCTAGCATAGCCTAACCTACTCTAGTATAGCATAACTTAGCCTACTCTAACCTACTCTAGCCTAGCCTACTCTAACACACTCTAGCTTACCTTAGCCTATTCTAAAGTAGCCTAGCCTAGCTTATCCTATTCTATCCTTATGTAGCCTAGTCTATTTTAGTCTATCTTAGCCCACTCTAGCTTAGCCTAGCCTATTCTAACACAATCCACACACACACATATATATATATATATATATATATATAGAAAAAACATATTCAAAATAAATCTTAAAAATCTTTTACATTAGAATTTAATTTTGTCATATAAATTTAAATATGAAAATTTATCAGTTCATTATTTAAATTCAAACATTTCTTCCATATACAATATATTCTAATTAAATGAATATACCATATAGTACTTTATAGCTTTAAGAAAATATAATATAAAATATTTTTAAAAATAAATTTAGTTTAATAATATTAATATGGAGAAATTATTTAAAAATAAATCAAAATAAATACGAGTAGAAGAAATTAATATAATAAAATTTCTAACTAGAACACAGATTTTCTGTCATTAAATTTCTAACCCTGGATGAATCAGTAGGCAGTAAACAAAAATACATTATATACAGATTTGAAAAGAAAATTTGAAACGCTGATTTGAATAGAAATTTACAAATTATTTTTCTCAACGAGAATAGGGAGGATTAGGATTAGATGCGCCAAAATCGGTGAAACGTAAATTGGTGAATCTTAAAATCGTACAGTAAATAAATGCATAATTACATTAAAAATCTATAAAGAAAACTGATAAATAAATACTAACCAGAAGATGATCCAACCATAAAGATTTGGATATTTGCATAATTACATTCAAAATTTGCTATCCAGAAAACGATAAATTTTAGATATACCTCCATGAAAGAGTACATCCATGAAAGTAGTAATTCCTCCCACTAAAGCGTGACATCAAACTGCCCATCAATTTGTGACCTCTTAGGCATCTTCTCTCTTATTATCGGATAACAAGAGAAAGAGACGTGACAAAAGCCAAAAAGGGAAAAAATGCACAGAACTATAAAATATATAACAGAAAAAAGATGAAGAAACACAGGAAAAAACATGCAGAAAGACAGAAAACAAAGGAAAAATGCAATTACAAAATCCACAGAAACATGGCCAGCCATAATAACAAAACGTGTAGAAAGATATCAACAAAACATGGAATAAACACAGAAGCATTTACAAGATAATACGTGAATGGGTGAATGATATAGGTGAGCGTCTAGATAGCAGATCTGTGGTCTGTGGGATCGGATAGCTTTTAGATTTTTTAGCTAACGGACAGCTTTTAGCATTTTTAGCCTTTTTTAGCTAACTAGACCTTAACTTGCTCTACTAATCGTCCTCTAAGTTTCAAAGTTCTCTAGTCCAATATGTGAACTAGTTCAACCATCATTGTGCCCTTGTCTGAGACCTGCAAATGACTAAAGTAAATAACATGTGGAGGATCTAAAATATAATTACCTAATATAGACACATGGAACACATCATGCTTACATGCTAGAGATGACTGTAAGGAAAACCTATACACAACTAGTTTTTTCCTTTCTATGATTGCAAAAGATCCCACAAAATGTGGAGACAATTTGTCTTCCTTCCAAAACCCTATGGATCTCTTTTGGGGACTTAAACTAAAAAAACCATAAAGTTCTCAAATTCTTCCGAAACTAGTGCCAAATCATAGATCTTGTCGTTTTGATTCCAATGACGCTTTAATCACCTCAATATGACACCTATGTGAAAGTTATCACATTCTGAAGTTTTTTGCAAACAACTAAAAAGTCAACATGCAGGGTTCATTGGTCAGTCCATACGATGACATCATGCTAACGTCAGCAGACTCACTGGGAGATATGGTGGTTGGATGAGCCAATCCGGGATTGAAAAGTGGTGAAGTGCAATTGGTTGTGTTTATTTTGGTTGGGCCAACCACTAGACATCAGGTGGCCCAATGCGAGGTTGCCACATGACTCTGTGGTATTGGGAAAAAATGTTTTATGGTTATCAACTGACCCCGCAGTAACTGAATCCATGACCTCATAGTTAACAACTAACCACCATACCGTTATGACAACTTCGGTGCTCATTACAACTACTCGACCAATTCAAATTTAAGTTTGAGCAGTTGCTGCATTGGTGAGAGGGGGCAGAGCATGTAGCCCTAGCCCTAGGTTCTATAATACCCATGTGACCATGGTGATGGTGAGATGGGAGGGGAAGGAATCCCTATCTTGGGGTTCCATTGAACTCCACATGACCATCGGCAGGGGCTTCAGAGGAGGGTTGGTGCGTGGCCCCAGCAAAAAAAATACATGGATAGCCCATATACCCTTTGGCCTTTGGCTTGTGCTCTTGGCCACATTGAGTGCCACGTGACCGATCAGAGGGCAGAGAAATAAGGTGTGGGGGCTAACTAACATTCTAACATCTTTCACAATCAACAACAAAATTAGTGTCAAAACCATGCGAAACTGTCATGTGGAGAATCCAACAAGAAGGGTATTCGTTGCCAATTTTGTGAATTTGTAGTCATTAGCAAGAAAATGAAGGATGAGGCATAACTTGGACATTTTTCATCCTTTTTTAGCCCACGAAGAGCCTACACAGGGGTATTTGGGTGTTTTGGACACAATGGCAACATTATTTTTTTGATTTGATCATTTTATATTGATATAATTGGTATATTGAGCATATAATTTAAAAGCCAACATTGGAAGCTGGACGCAGAGATGTATCCTAGGAGGGGTGAGCTCCATTATAAAATTGTTGTTTTAAGATGTTGCTCGTTGTCTTTTTTTCTCTATTTAAATATTCAAAACTGATCTAAAATCACTAAGTTTATGTTCTTTTGCAATACTGATCCATTGCCCACAAGACATAAAATAGATTGCAAACTTTTTCAAGAAACCTTTAATTTTTAATTTCAGATTAGTTTGGTATCAAAGCATGCCTGTTCTGAAGGTTACAGTTTTTGCAAGTGTTTTCTTAAATGATTATAAGGTCTAAGTTGAGAACAAGAGAATGAATTCTTGAAGAACCAAACTCTCAATTTCATTCAAGGATGTCATAAACTTCACCAGTCATCTCACATGAAGAACAAGAGCTAATGTTTGAGGATGACAAAGTTTTTAGAAATACTTTCTATGATATGTGAGAGATGGTAAAAGTGTTGTACAATGAGAGGACAACAAGGTTGCAAAGAGAAAATGCAAATCATCTAAAAGGTAATGGTGGTGATGGGAGCAAGTCTCCAGGGAAAATTTTAAGAACCACCATAAATTTATATGTATAATAAATGGGCTAATCCCCATGATACATAGGAAAAATGGGAGGCGATTTAATCAATAATATAATATGCATATATAATTTTTTTGGCGAATCTCTCACCAGATTATACTATCTTCTACAATGATGGAGAATCTTTTATTGAATTATAAAATCTTGTAAGATCTTGGCAAATCTTTTACTGAATAATAAAACATTGTGAAGTCTTGTAGGAATTTACAGGGTAAGTTCCTCAAATAGAAGACCAAAGGACACCGCTCACAAACAGATCACAGATCAATACACCAGTACTTTTGAGGTGTTTAAAACCCTCAAAGAGGGAAATAGTCCACTGCCTGAGCCAACGCGGCCACTTCAGGCAATTTATTAATAAAAGAATGAAAATTTACATAAGCTTCTCTCACGAACGGTTAACCTACAAATGACCCTCCATGCTCTTTAAATAGAGATCATGGACCAATCGGGTGTTAAGCCATGGATCAAGTGTCGATAATACCAAGGAGAGAATGAACCATCGGATCACTACATATCGTGACCGTCGGATTGTAAGTTACAAAATGTACATAGTAAAGAAACACACTTTACCTAACTCTATACTAGACCAAGTTATACTTAACTATTTCCTATGTGTCGGAATATACTAACAACCCCCCTTAAGAACAACTTGGGATAGGATTGAAGGATTTACAAATATGAAACAATAGGAGAAGGAAGGAGGCTCTAGAGCCTATCCCCCCTTAGTGAAAACTTCCTGAACTCCAACCATAAATCAAAGTTTAGTGAACTTCTCCTCTGTGAGAGCCATTGTAAAGATGTCTGCAACTTGATCATTTGTTGAACAATATTGCACTTCAAGCACATGGTCGTGGATGAGATTTCTGATGAGGTGCATGTGCAATTCAATGTGTTTGCTGCGCTGATGTTGGACTAGATCTTTGCATATTTGAATGACACTTTGATTATCACACCAAAGTGTAGTCGGATGCTGCTGCTGAAAGCCAAACTCTGACAGGATTTGACGAAGCCACAAGGCTTCCTTACTAGCTCCTACGGCACCACGATACTCTGCTTCTACTGAGGAAAGAGAAATGGCACCTTGCTTCTTGCAAGCCCATGTAATAGGTCCTGAACCAAGAGTGAACAGATAACCTGCAATAGATTTCCGATCATCAAGGTCACCAGCCCAATCGGAATCAGTGAAACCAACCAATAGAGGAGATGCTTCGGCACTGTAATGAATCCCAAATTGAACTATACCTCGAACATAACAAAGTATTCTTTTAGCTGCTTTCCAATGAATTTCAAGAGGGTTTTTCATAAACTGAGCATCAAGGCCAACAACAAAGGAAATGTCAGGACGAGTATGGGTTAGATACAAAAGTTTTCCTACAAGTTGACAGTATAAGGTAGCATCAACTTCAGGAGAAGTACAAGTGACTGAAAGTTTAACTCCAGACTGAAAGGGAGAAGGGGCTGGCTTACAGTCCTCCATGTGAAAATGGCGTAGAATATCACAGGCATACTTGGACTGGGAAATGGAAATACCTTCCTTGGACTGCAAGAATTGAAGACCAAGAAAATAATGTAAGTGTCCTAAGTCTGTGATTTCAAACTTCCTTTTAAGGCTTGACTTCACATGGTTTATAAGGTTGGGATCACTACCAGTCAGGATAAGATCATCAACATAAAGAACCAGAATGATAAGAGACTTGCCCACTTTCATGGTGTAGACAGTATTGTCAGAATGACACCTAGAAAAACCATTTTCTAAGAGAAAGTTATCCATTTTCGCATACCAAGCTCGAGGAGCTTGCTTGAGACCATGAAGGGATTTCTTAAGCTGACATACAAGGCTGGATTCTATTTGTATAAAGCTAATAGGTTGTTCCATATAGATTTCTTCATGCAAGTCCCCATGCAAGAAGGCAGATTTAACATCCATCTGATGGACTTCCCATTTGAAAGAGGCAGCAAGGGAAAGAACAAGGTAGATAGAGTTCATTTTGGCAAAAGGGGATAAGGTTTTAGTGTAGTCAATGCCTTCAACTAGTGAAAAACCCTTAGCAACAAGACGAGCTTTATGTTTATCAACTTTCCCATCTGGTCCATACTTGGTTCTATAAACCCATTTGCATCTAACAAGTTTTTGTCCCTTTGGTAGAGGAACAAGATCCCATGTATCATTTGCCAATAATGAATGATATTCTTCATTCATAGCTGCTTCCCAATCTGGATGGCCTGAAGCTTCTACAAAGGTGTCAGGATCGTAATTCACTGAAGCTTGAGCCAGTAAAGAAGAGGCTCTCTCGAACTGAGAACGTGTACTTCGATGATCTGTAGGATCACCGGCAAGATCACCTGCTGCATCCCGAGTAGCACGAACCCATTTTGGAAGCTGAGGAGCTGAAGGAGGATCCTGTGAAGGTGGGGGAGGATTTTCATCCTCGCTTTCATCATCTGAAGAAGAAATATTTTCAAAAGCAGAAGAGATAGGAAGAGGTGGCACATCTGCCGAACTAGGCTCGTAGGCCGATATATTTTCAGCAAAATTTACATCTCTTCTAATGATAACATTCTTGGACTTAAGTTGAATAAGTCTATATCCTTTGACATCTTCAGAATATCCAACAAAAATACATTTTTCACTTTTAGGTTCTAAAGCTTTATGTTTCTCATCTGGAATATGGGCCCATGCTTCACTTCCAAAAACACGAAAGTGACTTACATCTGGTTTAATTGAGCTCCATGCTTCTTCTAGAGTGATATTCTTTAAAACCTTAGTAGGAGTGCGATTTATTATGTAATTTGCACAGTTAATTGCTTCTGCCCAATAATTAAGACTAAGTCCTTTAGATTGAAGCATACAATTAGCCATTTCCTTTAAGGTGCGATTCTTCCTTTCAACTACACCATTTTGTTGTGGAGTATATGGAACAATATGTTGCAATTGAATTCCATTCTCAGTGAAAAAGTTGATGAATTTGTTGTTAGCATATTCTCCGCCATTATCAAATCTTAGCTTAAGAATTTGATGTCCATATTGCTTTTCAACAAAGGCCTTAAAGGCCAAGAACATGTTAAATACTTCACTCTTGAGTTTTAAGAAGTATACCCAAGTTCGTCTAGAGAAATCATCAATGAAAGTTAAGAAATACTTGTAGCCAGAGAATGAAACAACTGGAAGTGGACCACATAAATCACTATGCACGAGCTGTAAAGGGGCTGAGGCATGCCAAGAGGCACGTTTTTCAAAATAGTCCCGATGATGTTTTCCGAGTACACATCGGGAACAGACACCATCTCTGCAAGATACCATTGGAAGACCTGTCACCATATTTTCTTTACATAGATTCTGAAGAGAGCGATAGTTTAAGTGACCAAATCTCTCATGCCAAAGTTTGCTCACTTCATCATTATGAGCAACAAATACCGAGGGAAGATTTGATGACCCAAAGTTGTGAAACTTATACAACTTTGTAGAATCATCAACAATGCTAGTAGCTAAAATCTGTCTAGGATCTCTTAGGTCCTTAATGACAACATCGTGAGGTGAAAATTCAATGATTTTACCTTCACCTGAATGGGTTATCTGATATACAGATAGAAGGTTGCAGGATAAGGTTGGAACACATAATACATCATTAAACTAACCATTGTCTATATGAACAGTTCCAGTCCCTACAACACTAAGAGATCTATCATCACCAACATATATATTTTTGGTGTTACAATCATTTAAAGAAGAAAACATGGCTTTGTTTTTGGCCATGTGATAAGAAGCTCCAGAATCAATGAGCCACTCATGAGAATGAGAAGAAGAAGATACATTTAGTGCATAGCCAGACCGAGATGCTTGACAACCACATGAAGAAAGTGCCATTCCTGAAGATGAAGTTGAAGTTGAAGAGTGCTCCAAATGGATGTTATGCTTCTTCATTGCTGCTTCCAAGGCTTCCATCTCCTTAAAGCATTTGGATTCTAAGTGGCCATCTCGATTACAAAAGTTGCAATGTCTATCAGTCTTCTTCCCTTTGTTTTTATTTGTCTTATCATTTTGTTGAAATGATTTTTCATTTTGAGGCTGAGATTGCTTAGGACCCTTGTTTGGTTTAGGGCCATTCCTTTTAGGATACAACTTCTTAGGATTCTTTGGATTTGGTTGCTGTTAGGTGGCTAACGCTTTCTTAGAAGAGTTTCCAAGATTAAGAAGACCAAGGTGTAAGAGTTTTTCTTGTTATCTTATTAAAGAATCACAAAAAGAATCAAAGGAAGGGGACTTGTAGTCTTGTCCTTGAGAAATGAAGGCTTCTCTTGTAGAATGGAAGGTGGAAACAAACACAGAGTAGGCTGGTCCCAACTTAGTAAGAATGGAATAGATAAGGTTACTATCTTCTTTCTTAACCTTAACACCTTCCAAGAGAAGTCTAAGGGTCTTGAACTTGGACAAAAAATATTCAATGCAAGAAAAATTATTGGGGTCCAATGTAAGCAACTCATTTTCAAGTTGATGGGCTCTAAGTTCATTTTTTATTCCAAAACCTTTAGTAATCTGTTTCAATGCTTCATCAGGAGTATCAAGTTCTGCAATATGGAATCTAAGATATGGAGAAATAGACATCCCTATTAACCCACGTGCTTAATCTTGCCTATTTTCCCATTTAGCTGCCTTATCTTCATCTTTCAGTTTGGTTTCTTGGCCTGTGGTTATTCTATAGAGACCTTTACTTCTAAGTAAATCCACAATGCAGGACCACCATTGGAAGTACTTGGTGCTGTCAAGAATGAATTGGCATGGACTTTCCATTTTAACAGAAACTGAAGCTATAGATGCTAAAACTAAGTGTTCCAATGGAACGATCTCGAAAAATTAGGCTGTTTAAAAAAAAAAAGGTTCTGAAAACGGCTTCCGGATGAAGAGTTTATGGATTTTTGAAGAAAATTTGATGAAGTCGCCGACGAAGTGCGAGAATGTGCGGAAATGAAAAAATTCCACCCCCACAAAAAGGAGACTTGAACTCAAGACCTCTACACTCATAAATTAGCTTTGGACCAAGTGAGCTATACAAAGAGTTTGAGAGAGAGAGAGAGGGGGGGTGGTTGAAGCTTTGGGTTGTGTGCTTGCTTTGAGAAAGCTCTTTTTCCCTACAAAACAAAAAATAGGAAACCCAACACGGACATACAAAAAAATGAACCTTGCGGCTCGAAGTTAGCTTTAGCCAGAAACTAAATATTTTCCTCAATGTTTCTGATTTTCCGAGATCACACTAAGGCGCGACGGAAAAGAGCATACACATGAGAAAAATCCTTCCTTTCAGTTTTTGATTTGCCTAGATCGCACAGAGTCATGGGGCAAAGAGCATACGTAGAAATGAAAGGTATAGATCCGGTAATAAAAAAAACAAAATAAACCGAAACCGAAATAAACAGAGAGAAAATAACTGTAAACTGCAAATAAACATTGTATACCTCCAGGTCTTAAAAATGATGCAGCTAGGGCTACCAGAAACCTTTTCGCGTGAAACGAAAGGGGTTCCTCACTGGAAAAGATGCTACCAACACAACAGAGTAGTCCTCTCGGCTCAAAAGCAGTCAAAAGCAGTAGATCTAGGAAACGGTAGTCGGATGCAGTTCTACTGGCTTCAAATTTGGATCACCAAGGGACGTGGCCCTCAAATAGCTCTGATACCATGTAGGAATTTACAGGGTAAGTTCCTCAGACAGAACACCAAAGGACACCGCTCACAAATAGATCGCAAATCAATACACCAGTACTTTTGACGTGGTTAAAACCTCAAAGAGGGAAACAGTCCACGGCCTGAGCCAACGCGGCCACTTCAGGCAATTTATTAATAAAAGAATGAAAATTTACATAAGATTCTCTCATGAACGGTTAACCTACAAATGACCCTCCATGCTCTTTAAATAGAGATAATGGACCAGTCAGGTGTTAAGCTATGGATCAAGTGTCGATAATACCGAGGAGATAATGAACTGTCGGATCACTACATATCATGACCGTCGGATTGTAAGTTACAAAATGTACATAGTAAAGAAAAACACTTTACCTAACTCTATACTAGACCAAGTTATACTTAACTATTTCCTATGTGTCGAAATATCCTAACAAGTCTTGGCGAATGTTTTGTTAAAATATGAAACCATATATGATAATAAGAAAGCATATTCATTAAACTATAATATACCAACATACATGTTTGGAAAAAAGAAACATAATTTTCTCTTCCTGCAAACAATGTTCCAAGTTTCAGTGGTCGTGTTTGTCAAGGTTCTTACAATACACTCTTTCATATCCTTCTATTAGTTTTGATAATATTCCACAACAAAGTTCTTGTAGATGTTGATATTGACAACGAGTTCTGTCAAGGTAGGAGAGATTAATCTTTTCTCTACAACTTTTGTCAAGCTACCACTTTTTTCAAGTTATCAAATTTCTTTCTTATTCCATAGACTCCAACTGCGAGATAAAAAAAGACACATCAAGTTTGTTTACCCCAACATGCCAACAAGTAGCAAGCCACAAGTTTATTATATAAGAAAGTATTAGGTATCCCAAAGGCTTGAAGGGGATCTAATTGAAAGAAGTGACCATTGTGAGAATCCTTCCAATCAATATATGAATATATAAATGTAGATTTATTATTATTTTAGTTGGAAATCTTCAACTAAATAATAAAATTTAATTACGTCTCTCCCAATCTAAATTGCTTATTAGCATAATTCACTACCCTCATAGGTCTCACATTTTTTAACAATGTTGTAACATGTAGATTAATTCCCTTTTTGGTGAACAATCTCCACTTTTTAGGAAAATATGGTGTAGTGGCTTCAACCCCTGCAGATCATTAGCAAAAACTAATAATAGCACAAAAGATGAAAGGTTGTAAAAACTAGCTTATTTTTCAAACAACTAATCCAACATCAGTACCTAAACTTTTTCATGAAGATATCATATTGAGAATGTTTGAAAAATTGTGAGAAATCTTTTGCGAGGGTGATGTGGAAAGAGTGATAAGGTTTCATTGTTTTGAATTCTTTTTGTTAAATCAGAAAAAGTTAAAAACCAATATTAATGGAGATATTGATATTTTTTACTAAATTTTGTGAAGTGACTAAATGTAGCTTTAACCATTCACCTTAAGATGTTTTTACAATAGGATTTCCTAAGTCTATTTAATATCTTCATTATCATAAAAACCAACCTATATCAATCTTAACTCTACATCTACCACTCTTAGGGGTATCAAATCTATTTATCCCTCTAAGCACTTGGTAAACCCAGAATTAAGATCGATCTAAGCTGATAGAATTTCCCCTTTAAATAGTCTATGCTCACATGAATACCATGGTATTACCATGTGTTATCAAAAACCTGAAGCTTAAAAATTACTATTAGTAATTTATAAAAATTAATAAAATTAATAATTGATTTTTATTTTATTTTTTATTTTAACCAAGTTAAAATTTTTAACATACATTAAATTACAACGTCCATTTTTACTCTCGATCCACCAAGCCCCGAGAGGGATCAAATATTTTTCACTCTATCCTAGTTTGCATATCACAATATTTGATCCCTGTCGGGGCTTAGTAGATCCAGAGTAAAGATGGATCTATGTTGGTTTAATTCCCCCATTTAAATAGGCTACATTCCACGTGAATACCATGGGTCAATACCATGTGCCATTTTTAGTTTTATTAATACTAATATTAGGGTTAATAATGTTTTTCTGCATCGTATTAATAATAATCTAGCCCATGGTATTTGGCTCATAGTATTTTGCCCATAGGTTTCACCTAAATATAACGCATTTTTTTAGTGTTCGTAAATATAAGGTGACTTATCGAGTAAATATAAAAAAAATGTTTTATTTGTTTACCATACCTCTCGTTTATTTATATTTTTATTAATTTACCATAACTCTTTTACAAATATGGCATTTGGCCCATAGGATTCACTTAAATAAAACCTCTTTTTTGAGCCTTTATAAATAGAAAGAGGGTTATGGACTAAATATAAAAAGAGGTTTTATTTATTTACTCTACGTCTAGTTTATTTATATTTTTATTTATTTACCATACCTCCACTTTATTTATATTTTTATTTGTTTACACCTATGCAAGTCTCTATTCCCTCCAGCTCCTCCTTCACATCCATCGTTACCTCCATCCTCACCTCCTTATTCACCTCCTTTAACACCTAAACATACTCCTCCTAAACCTGAAAAAGGACGTGCTAAGTCTCTTTTGCTTAATGTTGTTTTCTGAATATAATATTTATAAATAAATCATAATATTAAAATCTTATTCCATGGGCAATTAAGACATACTAGTGCAATTTACAAAAAAAATTATGATCATTTCAATTTTTAGTGTAATATTTATAAATAAATCAGAATATTAAAATCTTATCTATGTATTCATGGGCTTACTCTAGTTTATTGTATCTAGGGTTTTGTGGTGCATAAAGTGTTTTACTTGCAATCATTAAGTTTATCAACCTAATGTGTTTTACTCAATCACTAAGTCTATCTATTTTGAAATGGTCTTTAAAATAATAAAATGTGTATTTCATTTAAATTTCATAACTTGATAATATCTTTAAAAATATACACAATTTTTGTGAGTTGTATTTGGAACTTTTACTCTATTTTCCCATTACAAAGGTTCATTATTACATAAATTGAAGAGCACATTATGATTTAAAATATTTACTTTATTTTATTTCAACTTTTTAATTTATGATTTAAAATATAAATATTTTATATGAAAAAAATGAATGAGCGGTAAATTTTTAATATACTTTATCTTTAAATTTTGTTATATTTAAGTTTCTTTTTATATCCAGAATATAATATTTATAAATAAATCATAATATTAAAATCTTATTCCATGGACGATTCAGACTAACTAGTGCAATTTACAAAAAAATTGATGATTTCAATTTTTGGTGTAATATACTTTGATTTATATATTTTTATCTATATATTATATTTTATTAATGTATTTTATTTTATTTTTATATCTTTTTCAGCAGTGTTTAATTATTTTCTGTTTGGAGTTTTCGGTTTGAATTAGAGGAAATATTTTTTGGTAATTTTTTGTTATTTACAATATGTTTTTTGAATGCATCAATTACTAGGGTGTAAATTTGATGGGCACTCCCACCTGTCAAGTAAATTCTTGATCATGGTTTCCTTTTAAAAGTGTGCTTCACATGGCTTTTGATTTTTAGTTTTACCCATCATTTAAATATCATGCATTATTTGTTTTTGTTAGCAAGATCAATAGTACGGACTTAACTTCCATGGAATATTTTAGAATATTGATAGTAGTATACAAAATTCAATGGTTGAGATTTATCTCAAAAGTAGTTATGCTCTTTTAACAATTTTAATTAAATTCATTAATTAAAGAAAATGTCATATGAAGTGAGTTGTGTTTTATTAAATATATGTATGCTTAACTTATATATGAATTATTTTTATAAATAATAGTATTATTTAAAATAATGATAATTTGTTTAGTTTTTATTATTTTTTACTTCTAGCTGCATGAGATGCATATGAAGTAATTGTTCTAATTCTTATTATGGGTTGTTGCAAATATGCCTTTACCCCTCTCTCTTTCTATCTATCTCTTGCATGATCTCTCTCTCACCTTCTCTACCCACTGTCTCCCAACTCATCTCTATCTCATGATCATTCCCCTTTAATTTATCTCCCCGTCTGCTCCGTCTCCTTCTCTCCTTATCCCCCCACCTCTACCTCTATGTCCTCCCTCCCTCACTCTATCATTTTCTCTCAATCCTCCCATCCCTCTCTCTCTACTCTCTTCTACATGTTCTCGATATCTTTATCTCCACACCCTATCTCTCAATCTCCCCTTGTTATTCTCTCTCTCTCTCTCTATCTCTCATGCCCTATCTCTCAAACCATCCCTATTTTCCACATATCTCGATCTCCCTCTCTCTCAAGCCCTCCCTATTTTCCCATGAATCCCTCTCTCTCTCCCCCTCTTCTCAATGTCCATATTTGTCTCACACACTATCATGCCCTTCCCTCATCTCTCTCTCTCTGATGCTCCCTTTCTTTCTCTCCACTATCATGCTCCCTCTGTCTCTCCCCCACATTCTCTCCCTCCCTCCCTTGCGCTCTCTCTCAAACACTCCAAATTATCCCCCCTATCATTCTACCCACCCTCACATTCTAACCCTATCTCTCTCTCTCTCTCTCTCTCTCTCTCTCTCTCTGCCCATCATTGTTTCCCTTGCTCCCTCTCTCGCCCTCCCTATCTCTCTGTCCCTATCTCCCTGCCTCCCTCTCTTTCTTTCTCTCCCTTTCCTCTTTGCTTTCTCTCCCCTCTAACTCTCACTGCTGTCCCTCGCTCCCTCTCTCACTCTCAGCCCCCCTTACCCTCTTTCTATCGAACGTGCCCTTCCTTCCTCTCTCTTTCTCGCTATTAGCCCCTGTCACACACTCTCTCTCTCTTTCTCACTCTCTCTCCCCCACCATTAGCTCCCTCTCCATATCCTTATCTCTCTTTCCCTCCTACTCTCTATCTCTCTCCCCCCAACCATATATTGACTTTCTCTCTCCCCTTCTCCCTCTCACCCTCCCTCTCTCTTCCCCTCTCACTCTCTGCCCCCCTTCCCCTCTCCCTCTCTCTTTATTTCTCTCCCCCCATCACTCTCTCCCTTGCACTTTCCCTCTCCCTCCATCTCTCTCTCTTGATCTCTCTCTTTCTACACTTAACTCTATCTCTCTCTCCCCTCACTTAACTTTCTCTCTCTCTGCCCCTCCTGCCTTTCTCCTCCTCCATCTCTCCCTCCCTCTCCTTCTTTATCCCTACCCTCCTCCTTCCCCTTCCCACCCTCTCTTCCTCTCTCCCTCCCTCTCCCTCGTTCTCTCTCTCTCTCTCCCCATCCCTCCCTATTTTCCACACTCGCTCTATTTCTCTCCCTCCCAGCCTTCCTCCTTCCTCCCACTACTCTCTCTCTATCTCCTACCCTCTCTTCCTCTCTCTCTCCATCCCTCTCCCTCTCTCTATCACTCTCTCTCACCCTCCCTCCCTCCTTTCAACACTCTCTCTATCTCTCTCCCTAACACCCTTCCTCCTCCCTCCCTCTACTATCTCTCTCCCTCCCCCTCTCTCTCAAGCCACCCCCTCTCCATCCCTTCCTCGTTTTCTCTCTCCCCCTATCACTATGTCTCTCCCTACTCCTCCCTCTCTCCCACGCACCATTCTTTCCTCTCCCTCTCTCTCCATCCCTATTTCCTCCCTCTATCTCCCTATCTATCTCTTTTTATCCATCCCTCCTTTATATGTTTCTCTACACCCTCACTCCCTTTCTTCTCTCCTTCCCACTCTCCCCCTGCTCTCCTCCTCTCTCCTTACCCCCTCCCCTTACATGTTAAACAAATTTGTATCAATAAAACAAACACAACACAGATACAAGAGATTCAATACAAATATAAACATATATTAAAAACTACAATTCATCATTATTCAAATATATATATATATATATATATATATATATAAACATTTAATTAATTAAAATCAATTTATTTAAACAGATAGAAAAACACTTACAATATCACATACATATTAAATTAGAATAACCATAAATTATAATTAAAAAAAAACATATTCCAAAAACAAACTAAAAAAATCTTTAATTTTTTTACGATAGAATAAAATGATTACTAACATTGAAAAATTATATATATATATATATATATATATATATATATATATATATAATATCTATTTGAAAATCAAAATTAAGAAACAAAATTGAGAATCTATGCAAAAATAAATAATATAACAAAAACAATTTAAAGACGTTAAAAAATAAATTAAGCTAACAAAAAATATGTCAAATAAGTACATCGCCTCTTATTTTAAAACATGGCAATATCCTCTTAAAACTACCGAAACTAAATTAATAAGAAAGTGTGAAATCTATCCAGCCCATCGTGAAAGGTTAAACAACTACAATAATTGCAAACCATATATTTTGCATTGAGATTAGCATAACTTATTACAAGCATTATCCACGTAAACAACCAGCAGCAATAAACTAGGAATCATAAAAGGCTAAACATTACGCCCTAGAGAGATTGTAAATATACATATTGCGAGAACTGTAGAGGAGGGTGGTTATTGGCCCAAGCCGAATTGATGGAAAGAGAAGGGAGAAGGCTAGAGACATTTGATTTTGCAATTACACAAAATGAGAGGAGGATTAATAATGAAAGAGATGTGGTCAATAAATGATACCAGGTTTGGCACCAAAAATGGAGAGGCAGTATTTCAAACTCACTCCTAGATTTGAGTTTATTTTATTTTGGAAACACCTGAAAGAGTATGAAAACAAAAGTTAAAAAAACTTGGAAGCACGAGACAGAAGCATACATACTTCGAAGCCCGAGATAGAAGCATGATTGGTTTCGGCAGCAACTCAATTTCATCTAGCAGAGGTGGTTCGAGAGCGGAGCAGAGGTCCAAGTCCATTTCCCCAGCAGAAGTGGTTTGAGACCAGAGCAGAGGTCCAATTCCATTTCCCCTGAAGGCCACCCTCCTCTATGCCAGATTCAGACAGAGGACCAACCCTCCTCCTCTGTCACATATGGACTCGAGACAACGCGGACTCAATCTTGGATGTGTGGAGCGCTTCCAACACAACACAAAACAATGGTTTGAAAACCGTGCGTGTTGTTATCACTCAGGTTGTCCTTTTGATCAGCTGCAAAAGAATATAGCCGAGGTAACCACATACCAACTTTGGCCTGTAGGTTCTAGCCCACCTACAGTCAGAGAGGGCTCTCTCTTTCTGATTTAGCTCTGTTGAAGATGATTTTAGGCTAGATATTGAGTTCTAGGGGTTTCGTTTTGATTTTGGTGGGAAGATTGATATTTTCAAGAAAGAGGCAGGTATAGTGTGAAAGTTTCGAACCATTCGGCATGGAGTCAAGGAGTGGGACTGCTGGTGTGTTTTCTTGTTCAAAAGAGAGAGATATGGAGCAAGGTAGCTGGACATGGAACAATGTTTCAGTTTAAAAGGATGGAAAGAATGCTAAGGGATGAGAGGCAATTAAGAATCTCTCAATCAGCTTAACAGAGAGGTGAATGAGCTCTATCTAGGTGCACTAAAGAATCCCTAGACAACTGTCAAACACAGGTGAATTAGGGTAAATATGAGCCACAAGGAATTCATATTCATGTCCAATTCAGTTCAGATGAAAACATAAAGAAACAACAGAAATTGAGCCTAGAGTGCAGTTAAACAAGTTCTAAGCTAATCTTTCTTTCTACTATTTAGATGGTGAAATAATGAAAACAGAGGTAAGAGGCACTTATTGAGTCATGTTGCAGCACAAGAATTCCACATTTACTTCTTCAGACCATTAGGCACAGAGTAGACAGTCATTCCTCCAATCTTTTCTGCAATGTTTGATTAAGTAAAACATATCAGGTATACAGTGTGAGTCTCTAGTGAAAATTACCAATCGACCAACCCTTAAAACAATACAGAGGGCGGTATATATAGGGAAAATTCTCCAAAATGGTCTTATTACAGCTTGACCTAAAGAGGTCTGAATGAAATGACTACTTTAACCTAGTCCTATCAGAAATAAATGCAAGAAAATAATTTTGGGCTGCGCTGAGGGCCGCCATATCAAAACTGAGTAAATGTGTTGTCCTCAGTGGCTTGGTGTAGTGCTTCTACAATAACTGTGCTTGGGTCTCTGCTTCATTTCTGTTCGGTGGCTCTAAATGCTTTAATTGTGATTTGAGAGCTTTAAATGGCCACCACGACTTTTTTTGACTTTGCTGGGGGGGCTCATCAATGTTCAGCTGCTTCGAGCCCCTAAAAAAATCTACACTGATACTCTTTGCTGCTTCATCGATGTGTTGTGGTACTTGAAATTGTCAAATCAACATTCAAGGGCTGTTGTTCGACCCTCTGTGTCCTTTGGAACTGTTTGTTTCTCCTTTATGAATGCCTCGAGGAGAAAAACGGGCCATTCTGCGACTTTCGGGTTTGCTGGGGGCTGCGCGATGAGGGTCTTTCCACTTTGGCCCATTTCCCATAGCCATGCGTGATTAGTGCTAGGCGCTAATCGCGCATGAAAAACTACCTCAAAATTTGAATCCGGGCTTCCTAAGCACGATTTTCGCCTTCGTGCCCTTTTTGCTGATGACATCAGCATGACGTCAGCGGGTGGGACCTAGTATGGCGGATTACGTCAACATGATGACATCAGGAGGGTGACGTCAGCATGTACGGTGGGTGACGTGGCAGTGACACAGTGGTAGTGACGTGGCAGGGTGAGTTGGCGGTACGGTGGCAGGGGGCCGACGCAGGCAAATGATGTCAGCGGGTGACGTGGCGCTGACGCAGGAGGGCGGAAGAGGTTTTGGTTTTGGGCAGATGGCGGTATCAGAGGAGGGGCTCCACCATGGCCGAGAGGGTGACGCGTGGCGGGAGTACGGCGAGAAAATCGCCCATCTCCTGGATGCTAACCCTCGGGCTGTTTGGGATATGAGGAGGCCCGCCAACCGTAGGTCTGGGGTGCAGGCGATCGGATGGCCGGTGGCAAGGACGAGGCAGTTGAAGGTTAAGGGATGGGCGCACGAATATTCACTTTTTAATACAATGCCGTCGGGGGGTTTAAAACTTAGGGAATGTGGGTTTCTGGGGATTTTTAAAAGTGAGCGGGTCCAATATTTGGCGGGTAAGACCTTAGGATGAGGCAGAAAATGGGTTTTTTCAGGGTTAGGGCTTAGGGGAAATGGTTATTAGTTTGACCAGAGGTCAAACTAACCCCTGTAAGGACGCGGATGGGCTAAAAACAACCCGAGCTGGACTGTTTTTTCCCGGACTTAGATGAATAGGGATATAGTGCCGGGGAGGGGTATTATTTAGTATTTTTGGGATTTTTATACATAGTTTTAGTAGGGGGAGGGGAGACAGATAGGGAGCTATATAATAAAGTTAGAGGTTAATATGAAAATGACCAGCAAGTGCTAAGGTAAGGGGCCTTAGGCTATTAGGGGGGAAAAGTGACTTGTAGAGGAGGAATGAACAATCCTTGAGTGAAGCAGATTTTCAACAAGGCAACTGATATGGAGAATGATGGAATTAAGAGGAATCAAGCAGATCTTGATCTCTTCAGGGAAATTAGTAAGTGATTTGGGGAAAAGGGAGAATGGGGAAGTTAGAGATATCCAGCTTGAGCTCCTCCAAATGGAAAACTACATCATGACTATGATCTGAAAATATATAACACTTTGAAACACAAAATTGATCATAAATCATCATTCTGCAACCTCAAAACTACCTACCCAGCCTACTTTCCTAGCATTTTTTTCCTTCTTTTTGGTTTGGGTGCACTTAGACTTGCAGACCCAGCTTTACAATTTTCCTTTTTTCTGTCCTCTTATCTAAGTCTACACTTATTTCTGCCAAGGGCCCAGATTAAGCAGTTGGGCTCCTTTGATTCTCTACCTATCTACAAATCTGCCAAGATTAAGCTGTTTGGACAGATCTCATTCTCTATGTTCTAAAACAAGAAATTGAAACCTAGGGAGGCCAAGATTAAACTGTTTGGCCCTCCCTTTTATAGAACATTCTTAAAAAATGGTTAAGTCATCAAAATTGGAATTCAACAGTGCCATTTGGACTAGCACACTTTCATAGTTTCTTCTCTGACCTCTTTTGGAAATATGGAACCTTGCAGCAGGAAAGATGACATATTTGGCATGTATAAAATGTCAATCATGAAATATGAACAGTTTTTGCAACATGAGGCTAACAATGGCACCACTTGGGGATGGCTTTTCCTTGTGGAAAGCCAAGAACAACAGGTCAGAATTCCTAATCTTTTGTTGTTGTTGCAGATTGAAGAAACCTCTTTATTCTGGCTGTTAGATAATTGAAACTTTGTGATATGAACAATCTTCTTCTCAACTGAGATATTGTGAAATGCATAGCACTACCTGCTTTCTTCTGTGTGCTTGCTATTATGTAGAATTTTGCTTGAGCATTGTACCTTTGAAACATTCTCAAAACATGGATCAAAACTGATCTGTTTTCTTTACTTTTGCTTTGACCAAGGGTGCTGATATGAAACTAAAACACTTAGATCTGTTTTGATACTTTTGACTGAAGACTGCAAACAACTTCCCTCTACCATGAATTGTTGTGATGTGACTGTGCTACTCTTGCTGTTTTGTTGAGATTAGTGCAGAAACGAAGCTTTTTTTTCTTTAAATGGGAATATTTGCATTGGCTGTGTCTTCATAAGATTTACTGCTACTCCTCTAACATTCGGAAAAATAAAACAAAATGTTGATATATACAAATATTACTGTACAAAATATATATACAAAGCTGTGCTGTATCCCTAAAAAGGGATCATGGTAATGTTTCAGCATACGACCATTGACAGGGCCTTCTTCAGCAGTGCTGCCATCAACAGATTTGAGAAAATAAGTGTTATTTCCTTGAATAGCAGAAATAAAAAATGGTCCTTTCCATAAAAAATCAAACGTGGCATGCTTGCCCTTGTCTTCTCTTCGTGAGTCCCACCTTAGAACTTTGTCACCAATGTAGAAATCCTCAACTTTAACTCTCTTATCAAACATCTTTTTGAGTTTTTCTTGCAAAATTTGAGCTCTGTCATAAACTTTCTCTCTGGTTTGCTGAATATGAATGGTCTGATTAATCCTTCTTTGAATGTCATTTGGTTCAACCTGAACTTCGTGTAACAGTCTAATAGTAGGGACGCCCAAGGATGAAGGAAATCTGGCCTCCATGCCATATACTAACTCATAAGGGTTCATCCCAATGGATCTCTTTGTTAAAAGTCTGCCTGCCTATAGGGCATTCACCAGCTTTTTGTGCCAGTTCTTCTTGTTCTCTTCTAGAACTTTCTTTATGATGTTGATGAGGCTCTTGTTGGATGCTTCGGCCAAGCCATTACCTTGAGGGTAATAGGCTGTAGAGTGGCCTAAGGTAATATGAAATTGGTGGCAAAAATTGATCATTTTTTTGGATTTGAAGGCAGCAACATTGTCAGTGATGATTTTCTCAGGGCAGCCAAATCTAGAAAGGATATTTCACTCAAGGAATTGGATAATGATGGTGTCATTGGCTTGCCTACAGGGGATGGCTTCAACCCACTTGGTGAAATAGTCGGTGGCTGTTAAAATACATTTGTGCTGGCCTGAGGAAGAGGGATGGATTTATCCAATGAAGTCAAGACCCCATTGTTGAAAAGGTTTCTCGGTTGATATGGGTTTGAGGGGCAGGGGTAACAACTTTCTTTTTCCCTCAAAGATTTGGCATTTGTGACATGACATGGCAAACTTATTTACATCTGCAAAAAGAGAGTGCCAGTAAAAACCAGCCCTTAATATCTTATCAGCAATGGACTTCCAATATAGATGTCCTCCACAGTCACCTGCATGGAATTATTTCATGACATTGTTAGTTTCATTCATGGTTAAACAGTTAAGCAATATACCTTCATGATTTCTCCAAAATAGTGCACCATCTATAACACAAAAATTTAAAGCCTTCATTTTCAAAAATCTTTTCTTGGTTCTGGACAATCCTGGGAGAGCAAACAGGTTTAAAAATACAAAACATATATCAGCATACCATGGGGATTGCAAAAAGGTTTCACTGATTTGTGGAGTCGCCAGCTCCTGTTCATTGTCTAGTTGGTTAATGTCCAAGGCTTGAAAGTTTATTTCGGACATCAGTTTGGCTAAACCTTGTCCCTTTATCAATTTGGTTGGTTTTATTTCGATGTCATACTCAAGGATGTTTGCAATCCACTTGCCTCTTTTGCCCTCTAATCCCTCTTGAGTTAGTATGTCTTTTATAGCAGCGTGTGGGACATAGGCAATCACATGTGAATATAATGTGTATACTCGGAAATCCTTGATGGCCTTAACGAGTGCATAGGCCTGCTTCTCCATTATTGGGTACTTCAAAGGGGCATCTCTTAAGGCTCGACTGAAAAAAGCAATTGGATTTTCAGCTCCCTGTTCATCCTTTTGTAAAAGGACAGCGGCTATAGTATGATCAGATGCAAAAGAAAAAATGATAAAATCTTTGTCAAATTGTGGGCTGGTGAGGACAAGGGTTTGGGTTAAGGCAGATTTTATACTCTCAAAGGCCTGCTTGGTTTCAAGAGACCATTTTACCTTGGAATCCTTTTTTAACATGTTACTTAATAGTCTTATCAGCTCGGCTAGATTTGGAATAAATCTCCTTAGGAAATTTATCTTTCCAAGGAATGCTTACAGCTCTTTTATGTTTCTTGGATATGGGATGTGGAGGATGGCTTGGATTCTTTCAGGATCAATTCTAATCCCATCTTTTGATATGATGTGGCCAAGTAATTTTCCTTCTTCAAGGCCAAAGGGAGACTTCTTGGGATTGAGGGAAATGCCATATTTCCTACATGTCATGAATATTTGCCTTAATTGTTTGAGGTGCTCTTGATCAGATTTGGAAAATGGGGTCAAGTCATCAAGGTAGACAACTAGGAAATCATGTATTTCTTTGGAAAACGCAATATCCATTGCTCTTTGAAAGGTAGCACCAGCATTTTTAAGTCCGAATGGCATCTTAACATACTTAAATGTTCCCCACGGTGTGGTAAAGGCTGTCTTGTCTTGGTCATCCGGGTGAACAAGTATTTGATTGAAACCTGAAAAGCCATCTAGCAAAGAGATTCTAGATGAACCCACTACTCTTTGTAGGGTGTGATCCATCTTGGGCAAAGGATAGTGGTCTTTTAGGGAGACTTGGTTTAAATTTCTCAGATCTACACAAAGTCTAATCTCACCTGTCTTCTTGCTTGTGGGAACAAGATTGGATACCCATTCAGAAAATCTAATGGGTGCTATGATACCTACTTCAAACATTCTTTTCACTTCCTTTTCAATCAAAGGGAGAAGCACATGATTGATTCTACTTAGTTTCTGTTTGAAGGGTTTTTGGTCTGGTTTTAAGGGAATGGTGTGTTGAATTACTGAGGTTTCATAGGACTTCAAGTCCTCATAACTCCAAGAAAATACATCTTGGAACTCTTTAAATAAATCAATATACTTGGGCTTTTGATCAGGTGGCAAATTTTTGGATAGTTTGATCATTTTTGGCTTCTCTGTTGTCCCAATATTGTGTTCCTCTATATCAGAATTCAGTGGTTGCATTTTTGGTTTTTTAGGAACATCATTTGCATCGAACATGTCTTCTAATGGGGTTAGGCCAGCAGGCAAAAAGTTATCCTTTAAGTCAATGATCTCTGTCTCTGTTTTGGCTATTTCCTCCAAATGCATTTGTTTCAGCTGTTCTATGTTTGTTTTGTCAAAAACAGTTGGATTTAGGATTTGTTTGGCTGTTGCAACTGTTACAGCCTGCTGAATTTCATTTGTTTGTTGTTGGGAATCGTTCATAGCATCCATGTCAATGTTAATATTTGCAAATTCATGCTCAAGAGTAAGGAAATTATTAATCTGGGCATCATTTTCGAACACTTGCCAATCTTTAACGTTATTTGGGACAACAGGCCTATGTTTTATTTCAGCAGTAAAGTGACGGTTTAGCTCAAAGGGAAGCTTGCATGTACTAGCAAAGGTGGCTAGGCTGTGTGCATGAATGCTATTCTTTCTTGAAATCTTGGCCAACTTGAATTCAGTGAATGCATTGAGTATATTAGTGGCAGCAGTCCTATAGGCCCTCATTCTATTGTCATTGGTAACAAGGTTACCTTTCATCTGTTGTATGATTAAATCGGAGTCACCTAAAATGGACACTCTTGTAGCTCCTAAAGCTTTGAGCAGTTTAAGGCCTAAAAGCAAAGCCTCATACTCTGCCATGTTGTTGGTGCATTTAAAGTTCAGTCTGAAGGCATGACCTTCTACATGATTGTTATGTGTATTGTGAATCCATACACCTGCCCCTGCTCCTAACTTGTTGACAGAGCCATCAAACTCTAAATACCATGTGATTTCTTGCTTGTGGTTAGTACTGAGAGTTTATGTCATTCTTGCAGTGGGCAGATTTGAAATTTCTGTTTGGGGAGTTTCTTCTTGTATGGTAGTTGCATTAACTGTTTTGACAATTTCATCAGTATGTGCAACCGATTCTTCATTGATGTGTGCTTGTTGTTCTAGAGCTAAAGGCTCATCATCAGTTGGGGAATTTGTATTATCATTAAACAAAATAAAAGAATCCATATCAGAATGGATTGAGTAAATGGGAAAATTTTCAGGCTTGCTCTCACTACTTACCACATATTTCATGAGTGTTTCTCTGTACAGTCTCTTTGGTTGCCCAAAGACTGAAATGGTGGCATAGGAAAGGTCTAGCTGAAGTGATCCTTGGAGCTTTGCTCCCCATGATCTTGATAGGAGCATAACATACTTTGGTGGGATGTCAGCCACCACCACATCCATGAGGATGGTCTTGTTGGGGTATTGGACTAAGGAGACACACAAGTCTTTGATCAGACCTAAACATTTGACTTGACTTGAGTCAAAGGAAAATAGATCTTTGTAGGGTCTTGTGATATCAAGGTTCAGATTTTCCATAACTGCTTTGGGCATAAGATTGTACGATGCTCCTGAATCAAACATGGCATTGTGCAGGATTTTGTCATGTATATGTAAACTGACATAAAAGGGCAAGACAGATCCATATGTTGACTTTCCATTAACTTCTGGACCAAACAGCAGTTCAGGGGTATCATCCAAAACATTTACATCGTCCTTATTCTCTGGGATTTGAAGTGATCTTTGAATTTTTTGCCTATATACGTCATGTTTGGCTAGTTCTGAGAGGGGGATGGATATCTTAAGTTTTCTAATTTCTGCTTCTAAATTAAATGGATTTTCCGATGGAGTCTTGGTGTTGATAATGACATTTTTTTCTGTTTCATTTGAATTATCAGCAATTTTCTCTTGTTTATCACTATTATGGGAATTGATTGCTTGCGGTTTTTCAGCTTTAGGAGGGCTTTTCGGAATATTGGTCGAATTTTGCTCAGAGGAAGAAGGTGGCAAAGGCTAATCAATAGAAGGTTGTATTTTTGTTATGTCTTCTATAGTCACTTGATGCGGTTTTGGGATAGGTATACTAGTTGGTTCTGTTATGACAGGCTTGCCTTTAATCTTGTTGGGCTGTTTGCCATCCTTTGGTTTGCTAGGTTCAGAAATATCAATGGTCCTAGTTCTCAGCTTATATTGTTTGTGGACCTCATACAAAACAATATCATAACCTTGTTTAAAATCAAAAGACTCACCAGACTTAGTCTGAAATTGACTAAAGTCATGCTCATCTTGGTCTTTTTGGGACAGAAAAGTTTGATGCTCACCCCTTAGATCCATCAGATTCATGTCAGTGTCTTCTATGGGTTCACTAGAAGTGGATGCTTCTACATAATTTTCTTGGAAAGGGGGTCTTATGTCATGATCTGGGCTTGACCTACCAACATTTCTGTTCTGCGTTTTCCTAAAATTTGGGTTCCTTATGGTACTGGACTATAGTCCTTCCCATGATGACTTCCTCTCAACACTTTCTACTCTATCTCCCAGCCTTTGCATGCCACTGATAATAGCATCAAGCTTTTGTTCTAAGGCTGAGGGTTCTTCCTTAAAGGTGTTTCTTCTTTCCATTCTGGCTCTGTTTCTTTTGGCAATTAGGTTGGCCTCTATGCTAACAACAACATTTTGCTTGTCTGCAAGGGTCTCAGGAGCTCTTTCTTTTAACTGATATGCCATATCTGGGTCGAATCCATCAGGGAATTTATACAAGGCAAGGTCAGGTGGGGGTCTTAAGTTCTGTGGTATTGCATTATAGACATTATTGAACCTTGCACAGTACTCCAAAACAGTCTCCTGAGGACCTCTTTTAATTGTATCATATTCAGCTAGTATGTGCAAGGGGTCTTTCTTTTTCTCCCATCTATTGGTAAAGGATTGATAAAGCTCGTCAAGAGTGGTTATAGAATTTGCGGCAAGTGATCTGAACCAAGTTCTTACATCACCTGTTAGACTTTGAACAAAAATTTTCATTCTCGCGCTATCATCATCTATTTCGTAGTTTTCAAAATAGTCTCGCATCTTCTTGGTATGCTGTAGTGCAGTGAAATGACCAGTACTATCAAAATATGTAATTTTTGATTGGTAATCTTGAGGCAAGGCCCCATGATTAGGAGGCAATTGCAGGGGTGCATATCTATTAGCCATATTCACAGGGATAAGTGGAACAATAGGAACAACTGAAACAACATGAACAGTTGTGAGGACAATAGTGGTAGTTGTAGTATGTGCAGTGAATGAAGGTGTGGATGGAGTGCTTTGAGATGTGGATGATGAACAAGGGGAAGAAGGGGTTGAACGAAATAAAACTTTAACAGGGGTTTGAACACAGCTTGGGTGAGCTATTTCAGGACTCAACTCAGCAAAATCTTCTTGTCTTTCTTGCTTCCTAAGGATCTTTGGGATTAAGTTCAGATTTTCAAAAGCAGCTAGGGGATTTGGGTCTGGATTTGACATTGTGTATCGTGGATTTTTCTTGGGAGCCAGCTTCCAAATTTTTTTTGGTATTCTTTTGGGGATGCTTTTAGAATCAGCCAGGGACTGATCAAATTTTGGAATAGCTGTGTATAGCCTAAAACTAGCATGAAGATTGACTGAAGCAGCTTTTATTTACTTCTGTTAATGCAAAGCAAAAAACAGTTTCAAAGGCTTCCTGGCTGATATTCAGGCTTCATCTGTAGTTTTAAGGAATATACAGCAATTAGAAAATCGATTTTTCCAACCTGCTTTATAAAATTAATTGAGGATGGTCCCCAGTGGAGTCACCATTATGTTATCACTCAGGTTGTCCTTTTGATCAGCTGCAAAAGGATATGGCTGAGGTAACCACAGACCAACTTTGGACTGCAGGTTCTAGCCCACCTGCAGTCAGAGAGGGCTCTCTCTTTCTGATTTAGCTCTGTTGAAGATGATTTTAGGCTAGATATTGAGTTCTAGGGGTTTTGTTTTGATTTTGGTGGGAAGATTGATATTTTCAAGAAAGAGGCAGGTATAGTGTGAAAGTTTCGAACCATTGGGCATGGAGTTAAAGAGTGGGATTGTTGGTGCATTTTCTTGGTCAAAAGAGAGAGATATGGAGCAAGGTAGCTGCACATGGAACAATGTTTCAGGTTAAAAGGATGGAAAGAATGCTAAGGGATGAGAGGCAATTAAGAATCTCTCAATCAGCTTAACAGAGAGGTGAATGAGCTCTATCTAGGGGCAGTAAAGAATCCCTAGACAACTATCAAACACAGGTGAATTAGGGTAAATATGAGCCGTAGGGAATTCATATTCATGTCCAATTCAGTTCAGATGAAAACATAAAGAAACAACAGAAATTGAGCCTAGAGTGCAGTTAAACAAGTTCTAAGCTAATCTTTCTTTCTACTATTTAGATGGTGAAAAAATGAAAACAGAGGTAAGAGGAACTTATTGAGTCATGTTGCAGCACAATAATTCCACATTTACTTCTTCAGACCATTAGGCATAGAGCAGACAATCATTCCTCCAATCTTTTCTACAATCTTTGATTAAGTAAAACATATCAGGTATATAGTGCGAGTCTCTAGTGAAAATTACCAATCGACCAACCCTTAAAACAATACAAAGGGCGGTATATATGGGGAAAATTTTCCAAAATGGTATTATTACAACTTGACCTAAACAGGTCTGAATAAAATGACTACTTTAACCTAGTCCTATCAGAAATAAACGCAAGAAAATATTTTTGGCTGTGCTGAGGGCCGCCGTATCAAAACTGAGTAAATGTGTTGTCTGCAGTGACTTGGTGTAGTGCTTCTGCAATAACTGTGCTTGGGTCTCTACTTCATTTCTGTTCGGTGGTTATAAACGCTTTAATTGTGATTTGAGAGCTTTAAATGGCTGCCATGACTTTTTTTGACTTTGCTGGGGGGGCTCATCAATGTTCAGCTACTTCGAGCCCCTAAAAAAATCTACACTGATACTCTTTGCCGCTTCATCGATGTGCTGTGGTACTTGAAATTGTCAAATCAACATTTAAGGGCCACTGTTCAGCCCTCTGTCTCCTTTAGAACTGTTTGTTACTCCTTTATGAATGCCTCGCGAAGAAAAATGGGCCATTTTGCAACTTTCGGGCTTGCTGGGGGCTGTGCGATGAGGGTCTTTTCACTTTGGCCCATTTCCCGTAGCCATGCGATTAGCGATAGGTGCTAATCACGCATGAAAAACTACCTGAAAATTTGAATCCGGGCTTCCTAAGCACGATTTTCGGCTTCACGCCCTTTTTGCTGATGACGTCAGCATGACGTCAGTGGGTGGGACCCAGTACGGCGAATTACGTCAGCAGGGTGACGTCAGCATGTACGACGGGTGACGTGGCATTGACACGGTGGTAGTGATGTGGCAGGGTGAGTTGGCGGTCCGGTGGCAGGGGGCCGACGCAGGCGGATGACGTCAGCTGGTGATGTGGCACTGACGCAGGAGGGCAGAAGCGGTTTTGGTTTTGGGCGCACCGCCTTTAGGCAGATGGCGGTATCAGAGGAGGGGCTCCGCCACGGCCTAGAGGGTGATGCGTGGCGGGAGTACGGCGGGAAAACCGCCCATCACCCGGATGCTAACCCTTGGGCTGTTTGGGATATGAGGAGGCCCGCCCACCATAGATCTGGGGCGCGGGCGATCGGACGGTCAGCGGCAAGGATGAGGTGGTTGAAGGTTAAGGGACGGGTGCACGAATATTCACTTTTTAATACAATGCCGCCGGGGGGTTTAAAACTTAGGGAATGTGGGTTTTGGGGGATTTTTAAAAGTGAGCGGGTCGAATATTTGGTGGGTAAGACCTTAGGATGAGGTGGAAAATCGGTTTTTTCAGGGTTAGGGCTTAGGGGAAATGGTTATTAGTTTGACCAGAGGTCAAACTAACCCCTGTAAGGACGCGGATGGGCTAAAAACAGCCCCAGCTGGACTGTTTTTTCCCAGACTTAGATGAATAGGGCTATAGTGCCGGGGAGGGGTATTATTTAGTATCTTTGGGATTTTTAAACATAGTTTTAGTAGTGGGAGGGGAGATAGATAGGGAGCTATATAATAAAGTTAGAGGTTAATATGAAAATGACCAGAAAGCGCTAAGGTAAGGGGCCTTAGGCTATTAGGGGGGAAAAGTGACTTGTAGAGGAGGAATGAACAATCCTTGAGTGAAGCAGATTTTCACCAAGGCAACTGATATGGAGAATGATGAAATTAAGAGGAATCAAGCAGATCTTGACCTCTTCAGGGAAATTAGTAAGTGATTTGGGGAAAAGGGAGAGTGGGGAAGTTAGAGATATCCAGCTTCAGCTCCTCCAAATGGAAAACTGCATCATGACTGTGATCTGAAAATATATAACACTTTGAAACACAAAATTGATCATAAATCATCATTCTGCAACCTCAAAACTACCTACCCAGCCTACTTTCCTAGCATTTTTTTCCTTCTTTTTGGTTTAGGTGCACTTAGACTTGCAGACCCAGCTTTACAATTGTTCTTTTTTCTGTCCTCCTATCTAAGTCTACACTTATTTCTGCCAAGGGCCCAGATTAAGCAGTTGGGCTCCTTTGATTCTCTACCTATCTACAAATCTGCTAAGATTAGGCTGTTTGGACAGATATCATTCTCTATGTTCTAAAACAAGAAATTGAAACCTAGGGAGGCCAAGATTAAACTGTTTGGCCATCCCTTTTACAGAATATTCTTCAAAAATGGTTAAGTCATCAAAATTGGAATTCAGCAGTGCCATTTGGGCTAGCACACTTTCACAGTTTCTTCTCTGACCTCTTTTGGAAATATGGAACCTTGCAGCAGGAAAGATGACATATTTGGCATGTAAAAAATGTCAATCATGAAATATGAACACCTGTTGCAACAAGAGGCTAACTCGTGTCAAAGTGGAGATATAATATAAAATTTTGTTCCCAAATCACTTTGATTGTTTTTCTATCCATCAACTATTTTTATAAAGTGCTTTTCTTTCTTTCTCTAACTTTTCTTGCTTTTCTCTCTCTATTAAGTATAATTAAAAAATTGTTTTTATGGCTTTTCTCTCCATTAGCTATCTTTATAAATTTCTTTTGTTGATCTTTTAATCGTTATAAATTATTTTTCTAACTGTTTTTGCTTTTCGCTCCGGCAGCTATCATAAAAAATTGATTTTCTTGCTTTTTTAACGTATCAATTTTTGGTGTGTGTGGAGCTTGGAGGGTTCGAAGCTGGAGTTGAGGCGGTTTAAGTTGGGTGAAAAAAATGACATTTGAGCTTCATCATGTTCCTGCCGTGGATGATTCTCTTCCCGCGACGTGTTTGAATTTCAGCTCATTTAAGAGTTGCCTCATAGACATTCGGTGCATATTTAATACAGATAATAAAGTGTTGTGCACTAAACAAAATATAATAAATGTAGATAAGGCATTGTACGCTGAAATAAATACAGTAAACACTTGTAAAGCATTTTAGGCTTGAAAAGTCTGTAAAGAAAGAGATGAATAATTACACTAAGAATATTGCAAGCAATAAAATCAATGTGGAGATGCGTTCAACATATGTTATTTGTTACAAACAAAATGAGAGAGGAGGATTAATAATGAAGGAGTGGTGGTTGATAAAATTATACTAGGTTCAACTTATATAACATAGCATGCACTGAAAACGGTGAGGAAACCTTCCAAGCTCACTCCTACATTTGATTTGATACTTTGCTAGATGTCAAAGGGCTTCTTAATGGATATTTTTCTCAGTAACAATATTTATTGCATTTTAAGCTACTCTTAATTTCATATTCTCTATCTTAAATATTTAGCTCACATTTTAAAATTTTAAATCTGCTCTACCTTAGCTCTTAAAATTTCACAGCTTTTTAAAATTCTTTTTGTTTGTGTGGTCTACCCTAGTATGTTAGGAGTTATTTGAAATCCCATTTTCAACCCTGCTAGCAAATTCACAACAACATACCAAAAATGGAAAAAAACATCAATGCCAATGCAAGGAATGAATAATTTGAAATGATTTATTGTTGGTAAAAACGTCAAGGAATTATTGTAAATCCTTTCTTTATGTATGTATTCATCTATTGTAAATCCTTTCTTTAGGTATGCATGCATCTATGTTGTCATGTTAACTCACCTCTTGCTGCATTTCCAATTTTTTTGTTTCTCTTTTGTTCCACATGTTACTAAAATGAAATGAAATCAAATCTAAGAATGAGTTTCTTAGATTATCTAAGGGACGTTCTCCATTTCCAATACATTTTGTATATGTCAAGCATGGTATAATTTTATCAATACCATCTCTTCTATTATTAAACTTTCTCTGTCATTTTATATATATGTTGACAATAATCATGACTATAGTCACTTTGGTATCGTGGAAGCTTTATTTTGAGAGGGGGACTGTTGAGAAAAGAGTGTTCTCCTCCACTGGATATAACTTCTCCATTATTTTATAGTGGCATTGCATCTCCACCGTCCACCGGGAGGAAGGGTACCCAAATAGTAGGCTAGGAGGTAAGCTGATGAATCATTAACATTTGGTCAGAACACATCAACATTCACACGTGTACGTGGATGACGGCAATGGAGCGCAAGCAACAACCAATCTGAGAACCAAAACTCCACTCTTTGGTGAATGATCCATTGTGTATTAATAATTTTTGTTATATTATTAATGATGTCTTTATAATGACCAAAATGTAATGTGAATGTCATGATGATTGAATTTCAGAATATGACTATTGATGCATGTACCTCAAATTTATGTGTTTTCAATATTGATGAAACTCCATAATGGTCGTGGCTAACAAATGACTAGTTGATTAGAATGTTTATTTACTTATTATTATAGTATTGTATCTTAAATAGAAATTTCCCCCTATACCTAGTAACCTAATTTCTACTCTGATTAGTAAAAAGAAAATGCCATCATAGCAAGTGTCCCCACACATGGTATCATAGTCATAGATCTAGGACCCATGGACCCATAAAAGTTAATTTTCATCAATGATGTGATGCTCTCATTAAGCTATTGTTATAATACATATATTGAGTTAAAATTTAGTATCTAATTTAAATAATATACAATATTGTTGTAAATCACAATCAATCATCAGAAACTATCCCAAGTGAAAACCCTATAATAAAGGTCAAACAATTAACCTATTTTATTTACATCATGAAATATTGTCAAAATTTATGAATCCAAACCTTTTTTATTTACATTATGAAATATTCTCAAAATTTATTAATCCAAATAAACTTCAACCAACGAAAAAAAAATCATGGACATAAAGGTACCATACAAAAATTTCAATATCATTTGTGATTGTGCAATTTTTCGCCCAACATTCTCCCATTGAAGAAAGGGTGGAGGCCAACCATCTTCTTGGAAGAAAAAATCTCTATTGGAACATAGCCTAATAATGTTCCCAAACATTACCACATAAGGACTTAATGTTGGATTCATTAAAAATTCATTTGAAGATGCATCCTCCTATTGTATGTTATATTATGTTAACAACCATATTTTGCTTAATATCACTGTATGGACTAACCTTGTATAAGTACCTTTTATTTTTATGCATTTTATTCTCTTCTTCTTAATATTTGGGCATCATAAGCCCTCCAGAATGTGTTCAATCATAGGAATATGTTGATATATTTCATGAGCTAATTCCTTTGATCCATACTTCATCACATATGGAGGGGACACATAGGAAGATAAGTCAAATGCTGAGCCCTAAATATTAACAAGGGATTCTACCTGGAATCCAATTCCCTTAAATGAATCATTTCTCAACCCTTCTCATGAATCTTAGCCTTTTTCTTGGAATCCCCTAGGATTACAACGATGGATTGAGTTTTGCTTTGATCCAAAACAACATCCTTTAATGTAGACAATGTTTTCACAATAACATTACTAGGTGATCTCTCCTTATACTACCCATTCAATGGAGGATATGGATGAAAATATAGACAAACATTTCTGACATAACATTATGTTTTCCTTATGACAAAAACCCTCCAAAATTTGGTCTAACTTGAATTTTAGAGCCTACTGTGGATCTTGTGATCATTCATTCCCCGATCGATTTATGGTTAGTTGATAAGTGTCAAAGTCACTTGCTGAAACATGCTTATTCTACAACAAGTTCGTTAGTGCACCCTTTTGTGCAGGCTTGAACAGGAAAAGTACAAGTCCATCAAGGTAGTGTCTATGCACTGTTCCACCTGTGTCGAAAGTCAGTGCACACTTTCATCAACAATCCCTCACTTTTTGTTGTGATTTTCATCAATGACGTGATGCTCTCATTAAACTACTATTATAATACATATATTGAACTAATATTTAATATATAATTTAAATAATATACATTATTGTTGTAATTCACAATCAATCATTAGAAACTATCACAAGTGAAATCCCCATAAAAAAGTTCAAGCAATTAATTTATTAATCCAAACCTCTTTTATTTACATTATGAAATATTCCCAAAATTTATTAATCCAAATAAATTTCAACTAGGAAAAAATAAATGATCGTCATAAACATACCATACACAAATTTCAATGTGATTGGTGATTGTACAACCTTGCACCTAGCATCAACTTGCAATTGAAAACAATATCGGCACTACATTTTTGGCCTTCACCATTTTCCTTCTTACAAATCCTATCTTTGCCTTGGATTTGGCTTCCACTCCAGATCGATTCAAAGAGGAGAAGTGAGAATTATTTATGCATATTCTAATCTTCATCTATATAACTCTTTTCTATGTATGCATGGGCATACTCTAGTTTATTGTATTTATGGTTTTGTGGTGCATAAACTGTATACTCACAATCAAGTTACGTTTATCAACCTAAAGTGCGTTAGTCAATCACTAAGTTTAATTACCTCCATAGGTATCCTCTACTTTGAAATGGTTTCTAAAATTTCTATCTTTTATAATAATAAATTATATATTTGATTTAAATTTCATAATATGAGAATATTTTTATAATAATATCTTCCTATTACAAAGGTTTAGTATTACATAAATTAAATAGAACATTATTATTTTAATCACTCGTAACAACTTTTATTGCCCATTTAATTTATATGACTATGCTAATTATTATGAAAATCCTATTTTATCATCCACCAAGCTCCAAATTATCACGGTTGATTGTGCTACTTTCTCTTTGTCTTCACCCTTAATTTGATGTTTATAACCCTTGCATTATTCACTTTTACATTCCTGCTAAGGAATAGTTTTTATAATACTCTTATTCCTAATTTTTTTGTTCAAATACATAACATTATGTTGTTTGATTGTGCTACATTTTCTTTTTCTTCACAGTTAATTAAATGTTCATAATCCATTATGCACGTTTATATTCCTGAATAATGTTTATATTACTCTTATTCCTAGTTTTTTTTTTTGTTCAAATAAATAGCATTTTGTTGTTCTCAACCCTGATTTATTTCCACAATGCTTGAAATACCTAATTTATCTCTGCAAAATAATGTATTTTGCAGTAACATTTATAATTGGTTGAATTGATGTTTAAATTTTATTTTAATAACCATTAATTATTTGTTTCCTTTTATTCCAAAAATATTTGTTTTCAAATTATGAGAGATCATTTATTTATTTGACATCACATTTTGTTTGCAACATCTATTTGGTTAGTTTTTATTTTACAAAGCTAATTTTTTTGGTTACTTTTTATTTAAAAAAATATATTTATATTTTCAAAGCAAGTTAACGAAAGTGAATATATATATCACTTTTTTATTCAACATTAGTTTTTTTCTTAGTTTATTTATCCATTATCAATTATAACATTTATAGAAATTTACTATTTAAAATATTCTATTTTATTTTATTTCATTTTTTTTTATTTATCATTTAAAATATAAATATTTTATATGAAAGAAATAACTGAGTGGTAAATTTTAATATATTTTATCTATAAATTTTGTTATACTATTATTATTATTATTATTCTTCTTCAGAACGTAATATCTATAAATAAATCATAATATTAAAATGTTATTCCATGGCTTACTGAGTGCAATTAACAAAAATTTCACGATAATTTATACTTGGATTGATATATTTTATTAATATATTTTTATCTATATATTATATTTATTAATATATTTTCATCTATATATTATATTTTATTAATATATTTCTATTAATTTATTTTATTTCATTTTTGTATCTTTTCCAGCATTGTTTAATTACTTTGTCTTTGGGGTTTCTGGTTTGAATTTGAGGAAGTAATTTTTGGCAAGTTTTTGTTATTTAAAATATGTTTTTGAATGCATCAATTACTATGGGATAAATTTGATGGGCACTCCCACCTGTCAAGTAAATTCTTGATCATGGGTTTCCTTTTAAAAGTGTCCTTCACATGCCTTTTGATTTTGATTTTTACCCATCATTTAAATATCATGTATTATTTGTTTTTGTTAGTAAGCTCAATAGTGGGGAATTAAATTCCATGGAATATTTTAGAATATTGATAGTAGTATACACAAATCAATGGTTGAGATTTATATGAAAAGTAGTTATGCTCTTTTAACCATTTTAATTAAATTCATTAATTAAAAGAAAAATGCCATATGAAGTGAGTTGAGATTTTTGGTACATGTGGTCTTGATAAGGCATGGTATTGTCCAATGAGATTGTAACAAAGCCTATTTATAGATTAAGATTCTTCAATGTAAAGTAGAGGTAAATCTCCATGGTTAAGAATCGTATTCCATGCTTTTTTAAATGTATGTATGTTTAAATTATATATTAATTATTTTTATAAATAGTAATGATATTTAAAATAATGATAATTTGTTTAGTTTTTATTAATTTTTACTTCTAGCAACATGAGATGCATATGGAGTAATTGTTTTGATTCTTATTATGGATTGTTGTAAATATGGTTTTACCATCCATCTCTCTCTCTCTCTCTCTCTCTCTCTCTCTCTCCTGCATGATATCTCTCTCACCTTATCTCCCCACTCTCTCCCAACTCATCTCTATCTCACGATCCTTCCCCTTCAATTTATCTCACCATCTACTCCCTCTCCTTCTCTCTTTATCCCCCCACCTCTACCCCTCTCTCCTCCCTCCCTCACTCTATCCTTTTCTCCCAATAATTCCATTGCTCTTCCCCCTCTCTTATGCATGTTCTTGATATCATTTTGTCGAGACCATTCCTGTCAGTCTCCCCCTCTTATTCTGTCTCTATCACCCACGCCTTACGTCTCAAACTGTCCCCATTTTCCCCATATCTCTCTCTCCCTCTCCCTCAAGCCCTCCCTATTTTCCCATCACTCCCTCTCTCTCTCCCTCTCCCTCTTTGCCACTTCTCCATGTTCATCTTTGTCTCACACACTATCAAGCTCTTCCCTCATCTCTCTCTCCCCTCCCTCTCTATCGTCTCTCTCTCCACTATTGTTTCCCTCCATCTGGTTGTCGCCATCCCAATCTCGCTCCCTCCCTCTCTCCCTCTCAATCCCGCTGACCTTCTCTCTCCCTCCTTCCCTCTTTCTCTCTCTCTCTCTCAGTCCCCCTTACCCTCTCTCTCTCACGCACCCTCCCTATCTCGCTCTTTTTGTCTCATGCACTCTCTCTTCCCCACCATTAGCTCCCTCTCCCTATCCTTATCTCTCTTTCCCTCCTACTGTCTATCTCTCTCCCCCCAACCTTATGTTGACCTTGTCTCTCCCCTTCCCACTCTCACCCTCCCTCTCTCTTCCCCTCTCACTCTCTATTCCCCTTCCCCTCCCTCTCTCTTTCTCTCTCTTCCCCACCCCACATATCTCTCCCTTACACTTCTCCTTTCCCTATCTCCCTCTCTCCCTCTCTCCCCCACTCCCTACCATTCCCTTTCCCTCCCTCTCTCTCCCTCTTTTTCCCACTCCCCCTCCCTTCCTCGTCCTCCATCTCTCCCTCCCTCTCCTTCTTTCTCCCTTCCTTCCTCTCTCCCTTTCCCACCCTCTCTACCACTCTCCCTTTGTCTCAATTCTATTACAATGATACTTACATTTGTAATAACGTTGGACAATGGGTAATATGGTGAAATGTTTTAGCTGTTTTCTCTTGGAACATTGTTTAAGATATTATAATTCAAGCAAAGGTCATTACTCATAAAAAAATTGTTTATTTTAATGTGTTTAGACATTAATTTAATTGCGACGATTTTGATACAAGTAAAATTAGTTGAAGAATATACTCAAAAAAATGCTTTAAAATATTAAATTACCACTTTAAATTCAATACTACACAAATATATATGAGAATAGGTTTCACATTTTAAATCAATAAAATTGATATAAACCATCTTTTAATATATAACTATACATATTTGAAAGAAAAATTTATAAAATTCGTTAATCATAATATCTCTAATAAAAAAAAATAATTAAACCAGCTTAGACACATCTTAACTTTGGATCTACCAAGGGATGAGAGGGATCAAATATTTTTCACCCTAAAAGAGGCTTGTACGATTTGATCCTTTTGGGTGCTTGGTAGAACCAAAGTTAAGATGCATCCAAATGCTTGGTAGATCCAAAACTAAAATGAATCTAGGATACTATAATTTATAAATAAAAATACATATTAAATTAGAATAACGGTTAAATTATAGTTTAAAAAAAGAAAAACATATTCCAAAAACATATTAAAAGAATTTTATTTTTTTAGAATAGAGTAAAATATCCAGTAAGACTAAAACAAAAATCATAATAAACAATAATTATTTGAAAATAAAGATTCAAAAGAAAAGTTGAGACTCTATGCAAAAATAAATAATCTAACCAAGACAACTTAAGCACAATCTAATAAAGAAAAAAATGAATGATAAATGCAACAAAATTTATGTGAAGTAGATGTATCTCCTCATATTTTAAAATATTAATTAATTGAAACTAGGCTAGCCTGATGACTAACTGCTACTGAAACCAAATTAATAAAAAAGTGTAAGATCTATCAAACCAATCATGAAAGTTTAAACTACTACAATAATACGAAACAACATATTTTGAGGATATAAATGTACACCAAACATTGAAATGAGCATTAACTTATTGCAAGAATTATCCACATAAACGATGGTTTGTTGTAGTAGCAATAAATTAGGAATCATAAAAGGCTAAACATTATGCCCTAGATAGATTGTAAATATACATATGGAAAGAACTATGGATAGAGAATGAACATAGAGAGCTACATGTCAGTAGGAAATTGTAGGAAGGGTAGTGATTAGCAACACCATGGAGAACTTGAAGGAGGACTCTTAACAATAAACTATAGAAAACATGAGTAAGACATTGTACACTAAACTAAAAAAACCTAGTACACTTTTGTGCACTAAACTAAATATAATAAACCTAGGTAAGGCATTATACACTAAAATAAATACAGTAAACCCTAGTAAAGAATTTTATGCCCGAAAAGAAAGTAAAGAAAGAGATGAATGCCTACACTAAGAATATTTCTAGCAATAAACTTCATGCACAGATGCATTCAACATATTTTTTTTGTACTCCTAAATAAACCCCAAGCTGAATCCATGGAGTTATGACATGTACATGGAAGGAGAAGGGAGAAGGCGAGAGACATTTAATTTTGCAGTTACACAGAAAATGAGAGAGGAGTATTAATAATGAAGGAGATGTTGTCAATAAAATGATGCCAGGTTCAACTTATATAACACAACATGCACCGAAAATGGTGAGGAAACCTTTCAATCTCACTCCTACATTTGATTTGATACTTTGTTAGATGTCAATGGGCTACTTAATGGATATTTTTTTGAGTATTTGTATGTATTGCATTTTAAGCATCACTTAATTTCATATTGTCTCTATTAAAAATTTAACTCACCATTTTTTAATTTTAAATCTTCTCTGCTCTAATCTATCTTAGCTTTTAAAATTTCATATTTTTTTAAAATTCATATTTTTCTTTGTGCGGTCTACCCTAGTATGTTAGAATCTATTTGAAATCCCATTTTGGACCTCCCTACCACATTCACAACAACATAACATAAATGGAAAAAACATCAGCACGAATACAAGGAATGAAGAATTTGACATGAATTATTGTTGGTCAAAACCTCAACAAATTAATGTAAATCATTTCTTTAGATATGCATGCACCTCTCTTGTCATGTTAACTCACCTCTCACTGCATTTCTAATTGTTTTGTTTGCCATGTTACTAAAATAAAATGAAATGAAATCTAAGAATGAGTTTCTTAAATTATCAAAGGGACCTTCTCCATTTCCAATACATGTTGTACATGTCAAACATGGTATTTTTTTATCAATCCCATCTCCTCTATTATTAAACATTATCATGGTATAGGCGAGGCTTTCATTTGAGAGGGGGACTCTTGAGAAAAGAGTGCTCTCCTCCATAGGCTATAAATTATCCAATATCTTATAGCCCCATTACATCTCGAGGTTCCACAAGGAGGAAGGTTACCCAAGGAGTAGGCTAGGAGGTAAACTGATGAGTCATTAACATTTGGTTAGAACACATCAACATTCACACATGAAAGTGGATGACGACAAGGGAGCACAAGCAACAACCAATCCAAGAACTGAAACTGCACTCCTTGGTGAACGCTACAATGTGTATTAATAATTTTCTTATATGATTAATGATGTGTTTATAATGACCAGAATGTAATGTGAATGTCATGATGATTGAATTTCAGAATATGACTATTGATGTATGTACCTCAAACATATGTGTTTTTAATATTGATGAAATTTCATAATGGTCATGGCCATCAAATGACTAGTTGATAGAATGTTTATTTACTTATTATTATATTATTCTAAGTTAAATTTGAATTTTTCCCTATACCTAGTAACTTAATTTCTACTATGACTAGTAAAAAAATTAGCATCAGAGGGAGTGTCCCCACGCTTGGTACTAGAGTCGTAGATCTAGGACCTATGGACCCATAAAAATTAATTTTCATCAGTGACGTGATGCTCTGATTAAATTGTTATTATAATACATATATTGAACTAATATTTGATAGCTAATTTAAATAATATACAATATTTTTGTAAATAACAATCAATCATAAGAAACTATCACAATTATAATCCATATAAGAAAGGTCAACAATTAACCGCTTTTATTTACATCATGAAATATTCACAAAATTTATCAATCCAAACCTCTTTTATTTACATTATGAAATATTCTCAAAATTTATTAATCCAAATAAATTTCAACTATGGAAAAACAAATGATCGGCATAAAGATACCATACACAAATTGCAATATCATTTGTGATTGTGCAACTTTGCACCCAACATCAATTTACACCACATTTTTGGCCTTCACCCTTTTCCTTCTTACAAATCCCATATGTGCCTTAGCTTTGGCTTCCACTGAAGATCGATTCAAAGTGGATAAGTGACAATTATTTATGCATATGCTAATCTTGATCTATATATACAGCATTAAGAAAAGGTTTATTTCAATTATTGAAATATTATATGTTTGTTAATAACTTTAAATATGAAAATTTGATAGGTTCATTGCTCTAATTAACCTGATTATTGGATTTTTTTAGAATATCATACTTCAAATGCTACTTTCTCTTGAGCTAGAGATATAAAAGACTGTTTGCCCCATTTCATTGGGTTATTGGCTAAGACATCCTTAACCCTCCCTTCCTCTAATAAAGAGGAGTTTGTATGTGTTTCAAGTTAAACTTTTGCTCATATTCAGGTGAGTCATTTTGGTTAGCAGGGTCAATATGCCTTGGAAATGAAATAGGGACTCCATTCACTCCCTAGGGAACTCTGAAGGAGAGACTCCTATGACAAACTTATGGAGGAAACATAAGGGCATAAGTTGAAGGTTCATTGCATCATGAGTCTCCTTCCATGGAGCATCATCATCAAGACCATCTAACAAGAGCTTCTAAGGATATGCCTACGTATTCACCATCATTCTTTTATATCCAATCACCAAAACAGGTAAAGGAGATAACTCTTTCAAACACATACCTTTATCTTGAGTTGACTTCAAAATATTAGTAAAATCCCTCAGATTGGCATTCTATTTATCTTTAAATTCTTGAATAATATCTTTAGATTCTAGTACCTCTAGAGACTTTCTAAATCTTTTATCATTGCGGTACTCAAGTCAAATTTTTCAATGCCAACCTCCATACGAGAGATTCTCTTTTTCAGGGAAGGACCCTTTAAAATGTTGGAAGTAGGTGATTTTTTACCCTAACTTTTTATTGAAAGGAAAGGAGCAATCTTTAGCTATATGAATTATTTAACAGCATATAAACATATTAAGTGGACACCATGAAAATAAAGCTCGAAAATAACCATAGGTGGGTCATTCTAAATCACCATTCCCAATACTAATCCATCTCCAATATCAATTCCAACCATAACCTGAGTGACTGTCATAATGTTAGTCTTAATAAAATTCATGTTTGCCTCTAAATAATGACCTAAAGAGTTTCCTATATCTGTAAAGACTCTGGCAAACCAATATTTGATATGTAAGCTAGGTAGATTTCACCATCGATGAATGCCATCATTTGTTTCAAATTGTGCATTAAAGGAGATAGGCCAACTTTTTAAACTAAGAACAATATATTTCCATAATGAAAAAGAGGACAATGCCTTTTCTACATTCCCCCGTTGAATGGAAAATGAAGGCCAACCATCGTCTTGCAAGAAAAAAGGTCTTTTGGAACATAGCCTAGTAATGTTCCAAAACCTTACCACTTAAGGACTTAATGTTGGCTTCATTAAAGATTCATCATGCTACTGTATGTTATATAATGTTAATAACCATATTGAGCTTAGTATAACTGCAAGGGCTCACCTTGTATAAGTACATTTTAGTTTTATGCATTTTCTTGTCTTCTTAATATTTGGGCCTCATAAGTCCTCAACAATGTGTCCAATTACAAGAATATGTTGATATATTTCATGAGAAAAGTCTTTTGATCCACACTTCATCACATATGGAGGGGTCACATAGGGAGATAAGTCAAATGCTGAGCACTAAATATTTATGAGGGCTTATACATGGAATCCAATTCCCTTAACTGAATCATTTCTCGACACTTCTCAGGAATCTTACACTTTTGCTTGGAATCCCCTAGGCTTACAAGGATGGATTGAGTGTTTCTTTGATCCAAAACAAACTCCTTTAATGTAGACAATGTTTTCAAAATAACATTGCTAGGTGATCTCTCCTTATACTACCCATTCGATGGAGGATATGGATGAAAATATAGACAAACATTTCCTACATAGCCTTATTTTTTCGTTACGATAAACACCCTCCAAAATTTGGTCTAACTTGAATTTTGGAGCCTACTATGGATCTTGTGATCATTCATTCCATAATCACTTTATGGTTGGTTGATAAGTGTTAAACTCACTTTCTCACACATTCTTATTCTAAAACAAGTTTTTGAGTGCACTCTTTTATGCAAGCTTGAACAGGGAAAGCACAAGTCCATCAAGGTAGTGCTTATGCAATGTTCCACCTGTGTCAAAAGTTAGTGCACACTTTCATCAACCATCCATCACTTTTTCTTACGATTTTCATGAGTGACGTGATGCTCTCATTACAATATTGTTATAATACATATATTGAACTAATATTTGAGATCTAATTTAAATAATATGCACTATTGTTCTAAATCACTATCAATACTATCAGAAGTGAAATCCCTATAAAAAAGGTCAAACAATTAATTTATTAATCCAAACCTATTTTATTTACATTATGAAATATTCTCAAAATTTATTAATCCAAATAAACTTCAACCACGGAAAAACAAATGATCGGTGCAAAGATAACATACACAAATTTCAATATCATTGGTGATTGTGCAACTTTGCACCAAGCATCAATTTGCAATTTCAAACAATATCGGCACCAGATTTTTGGCCTTAACCCTTTTCCTTCTTACAAATCCTATCTTTGTGTTGGCTTTGGCTTCCACTCAAGGTCAATTCGAAGTTGAGAAGTGAGAATTATTTATGCATCTTCTAATCTTCTATGTATTCATGGGCTCACACTAGTTTATTGTGTCTATGGTTTTGTGGTGCATAAAGTGTTTTACTCACAATCACTACATTTATCAACCTAAAGTGTTTTACTCAATCACTAAGTTTAATTACGTCCATAGGTATCCTCTATTTTGAAATGGTTTCTAAAATTTCTATCTTTTATAATAATAAAATATATATTTGATTTAAATTTCATAATTTGAGAATATTTTTAAAAATATACACAATTTTTGTGAGTTGTATTTGGGACTTTTACACTGTTTTCCTATTAACAAGGTTCAATATTCCATAAATTAAATAGCACATTATTATTTTAATCACTCGTAATAATTTTTACCACCCATTTAATTTATATAGCTATGCTAATTATTATGAGTAATCCTATTTTATCATCCACCAACCTCCCAATTATCATGCTCCTCTACAATTTCTTGATTGTGCTACATTATCTTTGTCTTCACCCTTAATTTGATGTTCATAACCCTTGCATAATTCACTTTTACATTCCTGCTAAGGAATAATGTTACTAATACTCTTATTCCTAATTTTTTTGTTCAAATACATAGCATTATGTTGTCTGATTATGCTACATTCTCTTTATCTTTACCATTAATTTGATGTTCATAACCCATTATGCACGTATATATTCCTGCTAAGGAATAATGTTTATATTACTATTATTCCTAGTTTTTCTTGTTCAAATAAATAGCATTTTGTTGTTGTCAACCTTGGTTTATTTCCACAATGCTTGAAATACCTAATTTATCTCTACGAAATAATGTAGTTTGCAATAACATTTATAATTGGTTGAATTGATGTTTAAATTTTATTTTAATAACCAATAATTATTTTTCATCTTTTATTCCAAAAATATTTGTTTCCAAATTATGAGACATCACTTATTTATTTGACAACACATTTTGTTTGTAACATCTATTTGGTTAACTTTTATTCAAAAATATATATATTTATATTTTGCAAGTTAACTGAAGTGAAATATCACTTTGTTACTCAACATTAGTTTTTTTCTTAGTTTATTTATCCCTTAATGATTATAAGATTTATAATGTATACAAATTTATTATTTAAAATATTCTATTTTATTTTATTTCAACTTTTTAATTTATCATTTAAAATATAAATATTTTATATGAAAAAAATAAATGAGTAGTAAATTTTTAATATATTTTATCTATAAATTTTGTTATATTATCTTTGTTTTCCCAATATAATATTTATAAATAAATCATAATATTAAAATCCTATTCCATGGGCAATTCGGACTTACTAGTGCAATTTACTAAAAAATTATGATCAGTTCAATTTTTAGTGTAATATTTATAAATAAATGAGAATATTAAAATCTTATCTATGTATTCGTGGGCTTACTCTAGTTTATTGTATCTAGGGTTTTTTTGTGCATAAAGTGTTTTACTTGCAATCATTAAGTTTACCAACCTAAAGTGTTTTACTCAATCACTAAGTCTATCTATTTTGAAACGGTCTTTAAAATAATAAAATGTGTATTTCTATTAAATTCCATAATTTGATAATATTTTTAAAAATATACACAATTTTTGTGAGTTGTATTTGGAATTTTTACCCTATTTTCCCATTACAAAGGTTCATTATTACATAAATTGAATAGCACATTATTACTTAAAATATTTATTTTATTTTATTTCAACTTTTTAATTTATGATTTAAAATATAAATATTTTATATGAAAAAATGAATGAGTGGTAAATTTTTAATATACTTTATCTATAAATTTTGTTATATTTAACTTTCTTTTATATCCAGAATATAATATTTATAAATAAATCATAATATTAAAATCTTATTCCATGGACGATTTAGACTAACTAGTGCAATTTACAAAAAAATTATGATCATTTCAATTTTTGGTGTAATATACCTTGATTCATATATTTTAATAATATATTTTTATCTATATATTATATTTTATTAATGTATTTTATTTTATTTTTATATCTTTTTCAGCATTGTTTAATTATTTTCTGTTTGGAGTTTTTGGTTTGAATTAGAGGAAATATTTTTTGGTAAGTTTTTGTTATTTATAATATGTTTTTGAATGCATCAATTACTAGGGTGTAAATTTGATGGGCACTCCCACCTGTCAAGTAAATTCTTGATCATGGTTTCCTTTTAAAAGTGTGCTTCACATGGATTTTGATTTTTATTTTTACCCATCATTTAAATATCATGTATTATTTGTTTTTGTTAGTAAGATCAATAGTATGGACTTAACTTCCATGGAATATTTTAGAATATTGATAGTGGTATACAAAATTCAATGGTTGAGATTTATCTCAAAAGTAGTTATGCTCTTTTAACAATTTTAATTAAATTCATTAATTAAAGAAAATGTCATATGAAGTGAGTTGTGATTTTTGGGACGTGTTGTATTGATAAGGCATGTTATTTCCCAATGGGATTGTAACAGAGTCTATTTATAGATTGAGATTCTCCAATGTAAAGTGTTGTATTAATAAGGCATGTTATTGCCCAATGGGATTGTGACACAGTCTATTTATAGATTGAGATTCTCCAATGTAAAGTCCAGGTAAATCTCCATGATTAAGAATCTTATTACATGTTTTTTTAAATATATGTATGCTTAACTTATTTATGAATTATTTTTATAAATAATAATAAATTATTTAAAAGAATGATGATTTGTTTACTTTTTATTTTTTTTTACTTCTAGCCACATGAGATGCATATGAAGTAATTGTTCTAATTCTTATTATGGGTTGTTGCAAATATTCTTTTACCTCTCTCTCTCTCTCTCTCTCTCTCTTGCATGATCTCTCTCTCACCTTCTCTCCCCACTGTCTCCCAACTCATCTCTATCTCATGATCCTTCCCCTTTAATTTAACTCCCCATCTACTCCCTCTCCTTCTCTCGTTATCCCCCAACCTCTACCTCTCTGTCCTCGCTCCCTCACTCTATCATTTTCTCTCAATCCTTCCATCCCTCTCTCCCCACTCTCTTCTACATGTTCTTGATATCTTTATCTCCACACCCTATGTCACGCCCGAAATTCTTTTTTCGTTTAATTGGGTGGGTGTGGCAGCGCCTAAGTTAATAACTTGTTCCATTGTTAATTAACTTTGCGAACTACGCCTTCAACAATTCATAATAAGCATGAATTACATATTATTAATGTGCAGAAACCATCAACAATATAAGAATAATAACTCGACAAGAATATAAAAGAAGAGATATTTTATTATATAAGAGGAATTACAATGGCCGGGAGCCGTGCTCCACTGGCATTAATAATACAAGTGGGCGCCCGCCTGTGTAAGAGCACACAGCGGTCTGCCTCAACCATCCACCGAATACAAAGATACCAATACAAGTCTAGCGTTGGGCGGGCGGGCGCACCCATGCACGACCCGTGCCCAAGCCTCAACCTAAACCAAGTATTCACCGTGTGGGTGGGTGCCTGTGCGCACCACCATTCACCCTACCACCGTTCCACATAATACCGTCACCCGGCTCGGCGGGCACATCTACTTGTGCGACCTGCGGTAAACTACCTCACACCTTCGTGCGCACTCAAGTCTTGTGCGAAGATGCTCTGCGAGGAGTTCATTTTCAAATGAGCATGCGCCTTCATGTTTATATAGGCACATATGGAGGTGTCGCCCTCCATGCGGCCGACCTCCAATCTTCAATAAAATCGCCCAACCAATGCGCCATCTATCGTCAGCTTGCCCCAACATGTAACTCGCTCCTTGGTCGGCTTGTTGTGTGGCGAGCTGCCTGCCCGCCTTATAAGTGGGCGAGCGCCCTCTCACATCCACGCGCACATATACTTGTGTCTCGTCGTTTTGGAGCGCTCGCACATCGACACTTAGTCGCATTTCGCAATGGGAGGGGCACGCGCCTTCGCACAAACCTGCAAGGCATTACATCCTCGCCCACTGGAAATCATTGTCGCCCTCGACAATCCTGCTCTTCTCCTCAACTTCCTGTCGTACTTCTCGATCTTGTTCTTCCATCTCCGAAGTGAGTCCTCCGTTTCCCAGCTGTCTTCCTCTGGTGCATCCTTCCATATGCAAAGAAATTTCCGTCGCATGTGGCAACCAACTCCTGTAGTTTTGAGACTCAAAATCTTCTCCAACTCTAGTCCTTGTCTGTCCACAATCCCAGCTGGTCCTCTTGTCAGTTCAACTCTCTCCAGATGGTATGAATCAAGTCTACATCTCTTCAACTGACTCACATGAAAAACTGGGTGCTTCATGTGCATATGGCGTGGAAGCTCCAGCTCGTAAGCAACTTCCCCCACTCTCTTCTTCACTCGGAATGGTCCCTCATACTTCTGTGTCAGTTTTCTCGTCATCCCCTTGGCTGGCTGAAACTGCTCCCCGGTAATCCTGAGAAACACCATATCTCCCACACTGAAGTGTGCCTCCTGTCTTCCAATCAGCATACTTTTTCATCCTCCTTCCAGCATCGTGCAAGCGTAACTGTGCTAACTCCAAGGTCTCCTCCCAAGCCTTCATGAACTTCTTCGCATGAGGGCTTCTCAAGAAGCCTCCCGTCGCAGAACTATTTTGAATATTGTAGCTAAACTGAGCAATATCCAAGAGTTCAGGCCAATTCTTCTGATCAGCCATCACATAATGTTGCAAGTAGTCCTCCAGCAATGCGTTAATCCTCTCGGTCTGCCCATCTTTCTGTGGATGGTAACTCGAACTCATCAACAACTCTGTCTCGACTAACTTGAACAATGTGGTCCAAAATCTCCCTGTGAAACGCGGATCTCTATCCGACACAATGCTCAATGACATTCCCCAATACTTCACTATGTTCTTAAAGAACAACTCCGCAGTCCGCTCGACTCCACAAGGTATCTTTGTCGGAACAAAGATAGCATACTTGGAAAAAAGATCAACCACAACCGTAATCCCATTATACCCCTGAACCTGTGGCAATTGAGTGATGAAGTCCATCGAGACACTCATCCATGGCCTGTTTGGAATTGGTAAAGGCTGCAACAGCCCTCCTTGCCTCTGAGTATCTGATTTGTCTTACTGACAAATGATGCACGTATGTACATACTCCTCTACATCCTCTCGCATCTTTTCCCAAAAGAATCCTCTCTCCAACAATGCCAAAGAACGACGCTGCCCTGGGTGGCCAACCCACGGAGAATCATGGCACTCCTTCAAAAGGTGCCTCCTGAGCCCAGATGACTTTGGAACATAGAGTCAGTTTCCAAGGAACAAGAACCCGTCTCGTAGAAAGAACTTTCGTGTCTTCCCTTCCTTTATCTGCTTCACTATATTCTGCGCCAAAGTATCGGTTTCAACACTTTCCTTGATCTTATTCTACATCTCTTCTGACATCTGAACCTGACTCCTACTCCTTGCTGCTCAGTCTTCTCCTTCCAATGCTGCAAGTTGTCCCTTCCTGCTAAGGGCATCTACTACAGCATTGTACCTTCCTGGTCTATACTCAATAGTCATGTCGAATTATGCCAAGAAGTCCTGCCAACAAGCTTGCTTCGCAGAAAGCTTTGGTTGTGATTCAAAATAACTTGCTGCAACATTATCAGTCTTGACAACAAACGACTTTCCAATCAGGTAATGCCTCCACACATGAAGACAATGGATGATGGTAGTCATCTCCTTCTCATGGACCGGATACCTTCATTCTCTATCCTGCAACTTCCGACTCTCATATGCCACCGGATGCCCATCCTGCATAAGTACTCCTCCTATGGCAAAATCTGAAGCATCAGTGTGCACCTCAAATGGTCTCTCGAAGTCAGGCAACTTCAGTATCGGTGTTGTAACCATCCTCTTCTTCAAGTCATCAAATGCCTCTTGACATTTGCTCGTCCAACTCCACCTCTTATCTTTCTTCAATAAGTCTGTCAATGCTGATGTCACCTTGGAGTACCCCTCTACAAAATTCCGTTGGTAGTTGGTCATGCCCAAGAACACCCTCATCTCATGGACATTCTTCGGTTCAACCCAGTCCTCGATCGCCTTCACTCTGCTCAGCTCCATCCGTATGTACCCTTGACCAACAATATGCCCAAGGAACGGAATCTCGGTCTGAGCGAACACACACTTAGACTTCTTCAAGAACAACTGATTTGTCCTCAGTGCCTCGAACACCATTGCCAAGTGCTTCTTATGATACTACATGCTGTCACTGAACACCACTATATCGTCCAAGTATACTACTACGAACAAATCTAAGTATGGTTGTAGAACATCGTTCATCAAAGAGAAAAACGTAGCAGGAGCATTGCACAACCCGAATGGCATAACAAGGAACTCAAAGCTACCATACCTTGTTACTATCGCGGTCTTCTTCTCATCTCCTTCAGCTATCTGCACCTGATAATACCCATGTCTCAAGTCCAGCTTGGAAAACACTCGATCTTTCGCAAGCTTGTCAAAGCAATCAACAGCCAATTGCAAAGGATACCTGTTCCTTACTGTCTGCTTGTTCAATGCACGGTAATCACAGCACATCCGTAGCTCATTCGAATCCTTCTTCCGCTGGAACAATACCGGAGCTCCATAAGGGGACCTTGAAGGTCTAATGAAACCTGCCTCAGTTAACTCCTTTAGCTATCATTTCAATTCCTCTAACTCAGGCCCTGACAATCGATAAGGTGCTTTAGCTGGGGGTTGCTTTCCTGGCTCAAGCTCAATGCTATGGTCTACTGTACGCCTTGGTGGAAGCTTCTGCGGAAGCTCATCCGGCATCAAATCTGTGTATTTGGTAAGCACATCAGATATCTCAGCTGGAACAGGCGTCCCCACTCCATCACCTTCGACATCCTTGAACATCACCGCATATGTCTCCATATCTGACTCCTTCATAGCCTTCTCCAAACTCAGTGCCGAAACATGCTGCACCTTGACTTCCCTCCTTTGCCTATTAGTGGGAAAAGTCCAAGTTTGTGACTGTCCAACTAGCACCACCTCATCACAGAAGGGGACAACAATAGCCTTGTTTCCCTTCAAGAAATCCTGTCCGAGTATCATATCGAAGTCGTTCATCTCCATCACTGTGAAGTCCAACTCACCCTTCCAGTCTTTTATCTGCACAGGTACTTCATGTACCAAACCCGCCACTTTAGCTCTAGAGTTCACTGCCTTGACTTCCATATTCGATGGGAAGATCATCAGTCCAACCTCTTTTTCCAACCATGTCGTCATGAAGTTATGAGTGGCCCCTGTGTCCACTAGAGCTTGAATGGTCTTGCCATGAACCATCAAGTCCATGAAACCCAAACTGTTCATCCACGATTTCTCCATAACTTTTCCCTGTTCGTCACGCTTCTTCAACCCTGAATCAGCTTCACCTGTCATGAGCAACCCTGCTCTACCAAGCTTCATCAACCCTGAATCCGCTCTGATACCAACTGTCACACCCCAAATTCTTTTTTCGTTTAATTGGGTGGGTGCGGCATCGCCTATGTTAATAACTTGTTCCATCATTAATTAACTTTGCGAACTATGTCTTCAACAATTCATAATAAACGTGAATTACATATTATTAATGTGCGAAAACCATCAATAATATAAGAAAAATAATAACTCGACAATAATATAAAAGAAGAGATCTTTTATTATATAAGAGGAATTACAATGGCTGGGAGCCGCGCTCCACCAGCGTTAAGAATACAAGTAGGCGCCCACCCATGCAAGAGTGCATGGCGCTCTACCTCAACCATCCATCGAATATAAAGATAACAATACAAATCTAGCGTTGGGCAGGCGGGCGCACCCATGCACGACCCGTGCCCAAGCCTGAACCTAAACCAAGTATTCACTGTGCGGGTGGGCGCCCGTGCGCACCACCGTTCACCCTACCACCGTTCCACACAATACCGTCGCCCGGATCGGCAGGCACATCTACTTGTGCGACCTGTGGTAAACTACCTCACACCTTCGTGTGCACTCAAGTCTTGTGCGAAGATGCCCTACGAGGAGTTCGTTGTCAAATGAGCGTGCGCCTTCATGTTTATATATGCACATATGGAGGTGTCGCCCTCCATGCGGCCGACCTCCAATCTTCAATAAAATCGCCCAACCAATGCACCATCTATCGTTGGCTTGCCCCAACATGTAACTCGCTCCTTGGTCAGCTTGTTGTGTGGCGAGCTGCCTGGCCGCCTTATAAGTGGGCGAGCACCCTCTCACATCCGCGCGCACATATACTTGTGTCTCGTCATTTTGGAGCGCTCGCACATCAACACTTAGTCGCATTTCGCAATGGGAGGGGCGCGCACCTTCGCACAAACCTGCAAGGCATTACACCCTATCTCTCAATCTCCCCTTCTTATTCTCTCTCTCTCTCTATCTCCCATGCCCTATCTCTCAAACCATCCCTATTTTCCACATATCTCGATCTCCCTCTCTCTTAAGCCGTCCCTATTTTCCCATGACTCCCTCTCTCTCCCCCTCTTCTCAATGTCGATATTTGTCTCACACACTATCATGCTCTTCACTCATCTCCCTCTCTGATGCTCCCTTTATTTCTCTCAACTATCATGCTCCCTCTGTCTCTCCCCCACATTCTCTCCCTCCCTTCCTTTTTCTCTCTCTCAAACCCTCCAAATTATCCACCCTCTCATTCTACCACCCCTCACATTCTAACCCCACCTCTCTCTCTCTCTCTTTCTCTCTCTCCATCATTGTTTCCCTTGCTCCCTCTCTCGCCCTCCCTATCTCTCTGTCCCTATCTCCTTGCCTCCCTCTCTTTCTCTCTCTCCCTCTCCTCTTTGCTTTCTCTCCCCTCTCGCTCTCAGCCCCCCTTACCCTCTCTCCCTCTCTCTCTCAGCCCCCTTACCCTCTCTCTCTCCCACACGCCCTTCCTCCCTCTCTCTCTCGCTCTCAGCCCCTGTTACCCTCTCTCTCTCTCTCTCTTTCTCACTCTCTCTCCCCCACCTTTAGCTCCCTCTCCCTATCCTTATCTCTCTTTCCCTCCTACTCTCTATCTCTCTCCCCCCAACCTTATATTGACCTTCTCTCTCCCCTTCTCCCTCTCACCCACCCTCTCTCTTCCCCTCTCACTCTCCGCCCCGCTTCCCCTCTCCCTCTCTCCTTCTTTCTCTCCCCCCATCACTCTCTCCCTTGCACTTTCCCTCTCCCTCCCTCTCTCTCTCTCGCTCTCTCTCTCTCTATCTACACTTAACTCTATCTCTCTCTCCCCGCACTTAACTTTCTCTCTCTCTCCCCCTCCTGCCTTTCTCCTCCTCCATCTCTACCTCTCTCTCCTCCTTTCTCCCTACCCTCCTCCTTCCCCTTCCCACCCTCTCTTCCTCTCTCCCTCCCTCTCCCTCGTTCTCTCACTCTCTCTCCCCATCCCTCCCTATTTTCCACACTCGCTCTATTTCTCTCCCTCCTACCCTTCCTCCTTCCTCCCACTGCTCTCTCTCTATCTCCTACCCTCTCTTCCTCTCTCTCTCCCTCCCTCTCCCTCTGTCTATCACTCTCTCTCACCCTCCCTCCCTCCTTTCAACATTCTCTCCATCTCTCTCCCTGACACCCTTCCTCCTCCCTCCCTCTACTATCTCTCTCCCTTTGCCTCTCTCTCCAGCCACCCCATCTCCATCCCTTCCTCGTTTTCTCACTCCCCCTATCTCTATGTCTCTCTCCATCCCTATTTCCTCCCTTTATCTCCCTATCTATCTCTTTTTATCCATCCCTCCTTTATATGTTTCTCTACACCCTCACTCCCTCTCCTCTCCTTCCCACTCTCCCTTGTTCTCCTCCTCTCTCCTTACCCCCTCCCCTTACATCTTAAAAAAATTTGTATCAATAAACCAAACACAACACAGATACAAGAAAATCAATATAAATATAAACATATATTAAAAAATACAACTCATCATTATTCATATATATATATATATATATATATATATATATATATATATATATAAACATTTAATTCATTGTCAATTAAAATCAATTTATTTAAATGAATAGCAAAACACTTACAATATCACATACATATTAAATTAAAATAACCGTAAATTATAATAAAAAAAAAACATATTCCAAAAACAAACTAAAAAAAGCTTTAATTTTTTTACGAATGAATAAAATAATTACTAACATTGAAAATTTATATATATATATATTTGAAATATCAAGATTCAATTATATATATATATATATAAATATATTTGAAAATCAAGATTCAGAAACAGAATTGAGAATCTATGAAAAATAAATAATATAACCAAAACAATTTAAACAAGTTAAAAAATAAATTAAGCTAACAAAAATTATGTCAAATAAGTACATCGCCTCTTACTGAAACTAAATTAATAAGAAAGTGTGAAATCTATCCAGCCCAACGTGAAAGGTTTAACAACTACAATAATCGCAAACCATATATTTTGCATTGAGATTAGCATAACTTATTGCAAGCATTATCCACGTAAACAACCAGTAGCAATAAACTAGGAATTAGAGAAGGCTAAACATTACGCCCTAGAGAGATTGTAAATATACATATTGTGAGAACTGTGGAGGATGGCGGTTATTGGCCCGAGCCAAATTGATGGAAAGAGAAGGGAGAAGGCCGGAGACATTTGATTTTGCAATTACACAAAATGAGAGGAGGATTAATAATGAAAGAGATGTGGTCGATAAATGATACCAGGTTTGGCACCGAAAATGGAGAGGCAGTCTTTCAAACTCACTCCTATATTTGAGTTTATTTTATTTTGGAAACACATGAAACAGATCGGTATGAAAACAAAAGTTAAAAAAACTTGGAAGCACGAGACAGAAGCATACATACTTGGAAGCCCAAGACAGAATCATGATTGGTTTCGACAGCAACTCAATTTCATCTAGCAGAGGTGGTTCGAGAGCGGAGCAGCGGTCCAAGTCCATTTCCCCAGCAGAAGTGGTTCGAGACCAGAGCAGAGGTCCAATTCCATTTCCCCTGAAGGCCACCCTCCTCTATTCCAGACTCAGACAGAGGACCAACCCTCCTCCTCTGTCACATATGGACTCGGGACAACACGGACTCAATCTCGGATGTGTGGAGCACTTCCAAACAACACAAAACAATGGTTTGACAACCGTCCATGTGAAAGTCGAGATACAATATAAAATTTGTTCCCAAATCACTTTGATTGTTTTTCTATCCATCAACTATTTTGATAAAGTGCTTTTCTTTCTTTCTCTAACTTTTCTTGCTTTCCTCTCTCTATTAAGTATAATTAAAAAATTGTTTTTTCTGCCTTTTCTGGATCTTCTAACCGTTATAAATTATTTTTCTAACTGTTTTTGCTTTTCTCTCTGGGAGCTATCCTTAAAAATTGATTTTCTTGCTTTTTTAACGTATCAATTTTTGGTGTGTGAGGAGCTTGGAGGGTTCGAAGCTCGAGTTGAGACGATTTAACTTGGGTGAAAAAAATGACATTTGAGCTTCATCATGTTCCCACCGTGGATGATGCTTTTCCCCCCCACGTGTTTGAATTTCAGCTCATTTAAGAGTTTTCTCATAGACATTCGTTGCATATTTAATATAGATAATAAAGTGTTGTGCAGTAAACTAAATATAATAAAAGTAGATAAGGAATTGTACACTGAAATAAATACAATAAACACTAGTAAAGCATTCTATGCCTGAAAAGGCTGTAAAGAAAGAGATGAATAACTACACTATGAATATTGCAAGCAATAAACTCCATGTGGAGATGCATTCAACATATGTTATTTGTTACAAACAAAATGAGAGAGGAGGATTAATAATGAAGGAGTGGTGGTCGATAAAATTATACTAGGTTCAACTTATATATAACATAGCATGCACTGAAAATGGTGAGGAAACCTTCCAAACTCACTCCTACATTTGATTTGATACTTTGTTAGATGTCAATGGGCTGCTTAATGGATTATTGCATTTTAAGCTATTCTTAATTTCATATTCTCTCTCTTAAATGTTTAGCTCACATTTTTAAATTTTAAATCTGATCTATCTTAGCTTTTAAAATTTCATAGCTTTTTAAAATTCTTTTTGTTTGTGTGGTCTACCCTAGTATGTTAGGAGATGTGAAATCCCATTTTCAACCCTCCTACCACATTCACAACAACATACCAAAAATGGAAAAAAAAAAACATCAATGCCAATGCAAGGAATGAATAATTTGAAATGATTTATTGTTGGTAAAAGCGTCAAGCAATTATTTTAAATCCTTTCTGTAGCTATGTATCCATCTATGTTGTAATGTTAACTTACCTCTTGCTGCATTTCCAATTTTTTTGTTCCTCTTTTTTTCCACATGTTACTAAAATAAAATGAACTCAAATCTAAGAATGAGTTTCTTAGATTATCTAAGGGACTTTCTCCATTTCCAATACATTTTGTATATGTCAAGCATGCTATAATTTTATCAACACCATCTCTTCTATTATTAAACCTTCTCTGTCATTTTATATATATGTTGACAATAATTATGACTATAGTCACTTTGGTATCGTGGAGGCTTTCTTTTGAGAGGGGGACTCTTGAGGAAAGAGTGTTTTCCTCCACTGGATATAACTTCTCCACTATTTTATAGCCCCATTGCATCTCCGCGGTCCACTAGGAGGAAGGGTACCCAAAGAGTAGGATAGGAGGTAAGCTGATGAATCATTAACATTTGGTTAGAACACATCAACATTCACACATGTACGTGGATGACGACAATGGAGCACAAGCAACAACCAATCTGAGAACCAAAACTCCACTCCTTGGTGAACGATCCATTGTGTATTAATAATTTTTTTTATATTATTAATGATGTCTTTATAATGACCAAAATGTAATGTGAATCTCATGATGATTGAATTTCAGAATATGACTATTGATGAATGTACCTCAAATTTATGTGTTTTCAATATTGATGAAATTCCATAATGGTCGTGGCTAAAAAATTACTAGTTCATTAGAATGTTTATTTACTTATTATTATAGTATTGTATCTTAAATAGAAATTTCCCTCTATACTTAGGAATCTAATTTCTACTCTGATTAGTAAAAAGAAAATGGCATCAGAGCAAGTGTCCCCACACATGGTATCATAGTCATAGATCTAGGACCCATGGACCCATAAAAGTTAATTTTCATCAATGATGTGATGCTCTCATTAAGCTATTGTTATAATACATATATTGAGTTAATATTTAGTATCTAATTTAAATAATATACAATATTGTTGTAAATCACAAGCAATCATAAGTAACTATCCCAAGTGAAAACCCTATAATAAAGGTCAAACAATTAACCTATTTTATTTACATCATGAAATATTCCCAAAATTTATGAATCCAAACCTTCTTTATTTACATTATGAAATATTCTCAAAATTTATTAATCCAAATAAAATTCAACCAGGGAAAAACAAATCATGGACATAAAGATACCATACAAAAATTTCAATATCATTTGTGATTGTGCAATTTTCACCCAACATCAATTTGCACTACTTTTTTTTCCTTCACCCTTTTCCTTCTTACAAATCATATATGTGGCATGGCTTTCACTCCCAATCAAGATCGATTCAAAGTGGAGAAGTGAGAATTATTTATGCATCTGCTAATCTTCGTCTATATATATATAGCATAAAGAAAAAATTTATTTCAGTTATTGAAATATTATATGTTTGTTAATAAATTTAAATATGAAATTTTGATAGGGTTATTGCTCTAGCTAACCGCATTATTGGAATTTTTCAGTCGATCATACTTCCAATGCTACTTTCTCTTAAGCCTGAGATATAAAAGATTGTTTAACCCCCATTCACTAGGTTATTGGCTAAGACATCCTTAACCCTTCCTTACTCTAATAAAGAGGAGGTTTTATGTGTTTTAAGTTATAATTTTTCTCATATTCAGGTGAGTCACTTTTCTTACTAGGGTCAATATGCCTTGGAAATGAAATAGGGACTGCATTCAACCCTAGGGAACTCTGAAGGAGAGATTCCTATGAGAAAATTATAGAGGAAATTTAGGGGCATAAGTTGAAGGTTGATTGCATCATGAGTCTCCTTACATGGAGCATCATCATCAAGACCTTCTAACAAGAGTTTCTAGGGAGATGCCTACGTATTCACCATCATTACTTTATATCCAATCACCAAAACAAGGAAAGGATCTAATTCTTCCAATCACATACCTTTATCTTGAGTTCACTTCAAAATATTAGTCACCTCCTTGTGATTGGCATTCTAGTTAACTTCAAATTCTTAATAATATCTTTAGGTTCTAGTCCCTCCAAAGACTATCTAAAGCTTTATGATTGCAGTATTCAAGTCAAATTTTTCAATACCAACCTCCATAGGAGAAATGATCTTTTTTAGTGAAGGTCCCTTTAAAATGTTGGAAGTAGGTGATTTTTTACCCTAACTTTTTACTGAAAGGAAATCAACAATATTTAGCTATGTGAATTAGTTAATGGCATACTAACATATTAAGGGAAGAACATGGCAATCAAGCTCAGAATAAACCATAGGTAAGTCCCTTCTAAATCACCATTCCCAATACTAATCCATCTCCAAAATAAATTCCAATCATAATTTGAGTGACCGTCGTATTCTTAGTCTTAATAAAATTCATGTTTGACTCCAAACAATTACCTAAAGAGTTTTATATCTTTGGAAAGACTCTGGAAAACCAATAATTGATATGTAAGCTAGGTATATTTCACCATCGATGAATGTCATCAATTGTTTCAAATTGTGAATGAAAGGAGAGAGGAAAATTTTTTAAATTGAGAGCACCTATTTCCTTAATGAAAAAGAAGACGATTCATTTTCTACATTCTCCCATTGAAAAAAAGGTGGAGGCCAACCATCTTCTTGCAAGAAAAAATCTCTATGGGAACATAGCCTAATAATGTTCCCAAACATTACCACATAAGGACTTAATGTTGGATTCATTAAAAATTCATTTGAGGATGCATCCTCCTATTGTATGTTATATTATGTTAACAACCATATTGTGCTTAATATCACTGTATGGACTAACCTTGTATAAGTACCTTTTATTTTTATGCAGTTTCTTCGCTTCTTCTTAATATTTGGCCATCATAAGTCCTCAAAAATGTGTTCAATCATAGAAATATGTTGATATATTTCATCAGCTAAGTCCTTTGATCCACACTTCATCACATATGGAGGGGACACATAGGAAGATAAGTCAAATGCTGAGCCCTAAATATTAACAAGGGCTTCTACCTGGAATCAAATTCCTTAACTGAATCATTTCTCACCCTTCTCCATGAATCTTAGCCTTTTCTTGGAATCCCCTAGGCTTACAAGGATGGATTGAGTTTGCTTTGATCCAAAACAACATCCTTTAATGTAGAGAATGTTTCACAATAACATCACTAGGTGATCTCTCCTTATACTACCCATTCAATGGAGGATATCGATGAAAATATAGACAAACATTTTTGAGACAAACAACCTCCAGAATTTGGTCTAACTTGAATTTTAGAGTCTACTATGGATCTTGTGATCATTCATTCCCTAATCGATTTATTTTTAGTTGATAAGTGTCAAAGTCACTTGCTGAAACATACTTATTCTACAACAAGTTCGTTAGTGCACCCTTTTGTGCAAGCTTGAACAGGAAAAGTACAAGTCCATCAAAGTAGTGTCTATGCACTGTTCCACCTGTGTCGAAAGTCAGTGCACACTTTCATCAATAGTCCCCTCACTTTTTGTTGTGATTTTCATCAATGACGTGATGCTCTCATAAACTATTGTTATAATACATATATTAACTAATATTTAATATATAATTTAAATAATATACATTATTGTTGTAAATCACAATCAATCATCAGAACTATCAACAAGTGAAATCCCCATAAAATTGTTCAAGCAATTAATTTATTAATCCAAACCTCTATTATTTACATTATGAAATATTCTCAATTTATTAATCCAAATAAATTTCAACCAGAAAAAACAAATTATCGTCATAAACGTACCATACCCAAATTTCAATGTGATTGGTGATTGTGCAACTTTGCACCTAGCATCAATTTGCAATTGAAAACAATATCGGCGCTACATTTTTGGCCTTCACCATTTTCCTTCTACAAATCCTATCTTTGCCTTGGATTTCGCTTCCACTCGAGATCGATTCAAAGAGGAGAAGTGAGAATTATTTTATGCATCTTATAATTCTTCATCTATAAACTCTTTTCTATGTATTCATGGACATACTCTAGTTTATTGTATCTATGGTTTTGTGGTGCATAAACTTTTTACTCACAATCACTACTTTTATCAACCTAAAGTGCATTATTCAATCACTAAGTTTATTACCTCCATAGGTATCCTATACTTTGAAATGGTTTCTAAAATTTCTATCTTTTATAGTAATAAAATATATATTTCATTTAAATTTCATAATATGAGAATATATTTAAAAATATACACAATTTCTGTGATTGTATTTGGGGAATTTCACTCATATTTTCGATTACAAAGGTTAGTATTACATACATTAAATAGCACATTATCATTTTAATCACTTGTAACAACTTTTATTGCCCATTTAATTTATATAACTATGCTAATTATTATGAGAATCCTATTTT